>CM053027.1:72487908-73060408 GCA_028564925.1 Lithobates sylvaticus
AACAAAAAAACAAACAAACATCTATATTATTCACCTATATGACTGCGGTATTCAATGCCCCCACCTGCTTCAAGCCCGAGAACTGAGCGATCATTCATTTCTTGGCTCTTCTCTGTGCACAGACATACTAACAGTCACCACTCTGCTCTTTCCCTCCAGTGCTTGTTGGAGCACCAGGCAGGAGAGGGGGCAGCCTGCTGAGAGGCTCGGCATCTGGATGGTGCATTCAGAGACAGGAGCGGCTTGGTGACATGCCTTACTTTAGCCCACTGTTGGCTGATTTTTGGTCACACGAGTGCACAAGTAAGTGCACTCCTGTGACCCACAAGATAAGTATGGCCAAAAGAGCTTTGGCCATACTTCTCTTTTAAAGGGGGATTCCACCCTAAAGTGGAACTCCCGCTTTTTGGAACCCTCCCCCCCTCCGGTGTCACATTTGGCACCTTTCAGGGGGAGGGGGGTGCAAATACCTGTCTTAGACAGGTATCTGCACTAGGGATGGGCCCGGTGCTCGATGCAAACCCATGTTCGCATCGAGCACCGGTCGTTCGCTCGCTCGGCGAGCCCAGAACTATTTTGGCCGCTCGCATCACATTCGTGTGATGCGAGCGGCCCCGCAATGCATTGCGGCCAGCGTGGCCGGCGCAGTGCATTGCTGGCTGATGATTGCCAAGCATGCACTGTGACCCCGCATGCTTGGCCAATCACAGCGCCGGAAACTCGGAGAGCCATAATTGGCTACAGGCAGGACGCCTGTAGCCAATTACAGCTCAGGGGCTTTAGTACATGCCCCACCATTTAAAAGGCCGCCACGCCGTCGGTGCCGGTCACATGAGTTCCGGCTTTAGGAGAGATCAGGCTGATTCTGTGTCTTTGCTAGATTCATTCAGATAGAAAGATTTGCTCTACTTTGCTAAACCATTGGCTATTTATTTGCTGAACCATTGCTACCTGTCATTGATCGTCCATTGCTGCTGGTTAGTGTGTTTTTAGCTGCTGCTGGGGATTAGTCTGGTGTGCGTTTTACTGTTAGTACAGTATTTCAGTAGTACCAACCGCAGTACTGTTAGCACAGCATTGCACCCCAAAAGCAACCACAGGACTTCTAGTGTGTTAGTGGCAGCAAACAGAGCTCCTATATTTTCTTCCCAGAAGCACCCATAGGACTTGTACTGTGTTAGTGGCATCACACAGAGTTCCTATATTTTCTTCCCAGAAGCACCCATAGGACTTGTACTGTGTTAGTGGCATCACACAGAGTTCCTATATTTTCTTCCCAGAAGCACCCATAGGACTTGTACTGTGTTAGTGGCATCACACAGAGTTCCTATATTTTCTTCCCAGAAGCACCCATAGGACTTGTACTGTGTTAGTGGCATCACACAGAGTTCCTATATTTTCTTCCCAGAAACACCCATAGGACTTCTAGTGTGTTAGTGGCATCACACAGAGTTCCTATATTTTCTTCCCAGAAGCACCCATAGGACTTGTACTGTGTTAGTGGCATCACACAGAGTTCCTATATTTTCTTCCCAGAAGCACCCATAGGACTTCTAGTGTGTTAGTGGCATCACACAGAGTTCCTATATTTTCTTCCCAGAAGCACCCATAGGACTTGTACTGTGTTAGTGGCATCACACAGAGTTCCTATATTTTCTTCCCAGAAGCACCCATAGGACTTCTAGTGTGTTAGTGGCAGCAAACAGAGCTCCTATATTTTCTTCCCAGAAGCACCCATAAGACTTCTACTGTGTTAGTGGCATCACACAGAGTTCCTATATTTTTCTTCCCAGAAGCACCCATAGGACTTCTAGTGTGTTAGTGGCATCACACAGAGTTCCTATATTTTCTTCCCAGAAGCACCCATAGGACTTGTACTGTGTTAGTGGCATCACACAGAGTTCCTATATTTTCTTCCCAGAAGCACCCATAGGACTTCTAGTGTGTTAGTGGCAGCAAACAGAGCTCCTAGATTTTCTTCCCAGAAGCACCCATAGGACTTCTACTGTGTTAGTGGCATCACACATAGTTCCTATATTTTCTTCCCAGAAGCACCCATAGGACTTGTACTGTGTTAGTGGCATCACACAGAGTTCCTATATTTTCTTCCCAGAAGCACCCATAGGACTTGTACTGTGTTAGTGGCATCACACAGAGTTCCTATATTTTCTTCCCAGAAGCACCCATAGGACTTCTAGTGTGTTAGTGGCATCACACAGAGCTCCCATATTTTCTTCCCAGAAGCACCCATAGGACTTCTAGTGTGTTAGTGGCATCACACAGAGCTCCCATATTTTCTTCCCAGAAGCACCCATAGGACTTCTAGTGTGTTAGTGGCATCACACAGAGCTCCCATATTTTCTTCCCAGAAGCACCCATAGGACTTCTGCTGTGTTAGTGGCATCACACAGAGTTCCTATATTTTCTTCCCAGAAGCACCCATAGGACTTGTACTGTGTTAGTGGCATCACACAGAGTTCCTATATTTTATTCCCAGAAGCACCCATAGGACTTGTACTGTGTTAGTGGCATCACACAAAGTTCCTATATTTTCTTCCCAGAAGCACCCATAGGACTTCTAGTGTGTTAGTGGCATCACACAGAGTTCATATATATTTTCTTCACAGAAGCACCCATAGGACTTGTACTGTGTTAGTGGCATCACACAGAGTTCCTATATTTTCTTCACAGAAGCACCCATAGGACTTCTAGTGTGTTAGTGGCATCACACAGAGCTCCCATATTTTCTTCCCAGAAGCACCCATAGGACTTGTACTGTGTTAGTGGCATCACACAGAGCTCCTATATTTTCTTTGCAGAAGCACCCATAGGACTTCTAGTGTGTTAGTGGCATCACACAGAGTTCCTATATTTTCTTCCCAGAAGCACCCATAGGACTTGTACTGTGTTAGTGGCATCACCCAGAGCTCCTATATTTTCTTTGCAGAAGCACCCATAGGACTTCTAGTGTGTTAGTGGCATCACACAGAGCTCCTATATTTTCTTCCCAGAAGCACCCATAGGACTTGTACTGTGTTAGTGGCATCACACAGAGTTCCTATATTTTCTTCCCAGAAGCACCCATAGGACTTCTAGTGTGTTAGTGGCATCACACAGAGTTCCTATATTTTCTTCCCAGAAGCACCCATAGGACTTGTACTGTGTTAGTGGCATCACACAGAGTTCCTATATTTTCTTCCCAGAAGCACCCATAGGACTTGTACTGTGTTAGTGGCATCACACAGAGTTCCTATATTTTCTTCCCAGAAGCACCCATAGGACTTCTAGTGTGTTAGTGGCATCACACAGAGTTCCTATATTTTCTTCCCAGAAGCACCCATAGGACTTGTACTGTGTTAGTGGCATCACACAGAGTTCCTATATTTTCTTCCCAGAAGCACCCATAGGACTTGTACTGTGTTAGTGGCATCACACAGAGTTCCTATATTTTCTTCCCAGAAGCACCCATAGGACTTGTACTGTGTTAGTGGCATCACCCAGAGTTCCTATATTTTCTTCCCAGAAGCACCCATAGGACTTCTAGTGTGTTAGTGGCATCACACAGAGTTCCTATATTTTCTTCCCAGAAGCACCCATAGGACTTCTAGTGTGTTAGTGGCATCACACAGAGCTCCCATATTTTCTTCCCAGAAGCACCCATAGGACTTCTAGTGTGTTAGTGGCATCACACAGAGCTCCCATATTTTCTTCCCAGAAGCACCCATAGGACTTCTACTGTGTTAGTGGCATCACACAGAGTTCCTATATTTTCTTCCCAGAAGCACCCATAGGACTTCTAGTGTGTTAGTGGCATCACACAGAGCTCCCATATTTTCTTCCCAGAAGCACCCATAGGACTTGTACTGTGTTAGTGGCATCACACAGAGTTCCTATATTTTCTTCCCAGAAGCACCCATAGGACTTCTAGTGTGTTAGTGGCATCACACATAGTTCCTATATTTTCTTCCCAGAAGCACCCAGAGGACTTGTACTGTGTTAGTGGCATCACACAGAGCTCCTATATTTTCTTTGCAGAAGCACCCATAGGACTTCTAGTGTGTTAGTGGCATCACACAGAGTTCCTATATTTTCTTCCCAGAAGCACCCATATGACTTGTACTGTGTTAGTGGCATCAGACAGAGTTCCTATATTTTCTTCCCAGAAGCACCCATAGGACTTCTAGTGTGTTAGTGGCATCACACAGAGCTCCTATATTTTCTTCCCAGAAGCACCCATAGGACTTCTAGTGTGTAAGTGGCATCACACAGAGCTCCCAAATTTTCTTCCCAGAAGCACCCATAGGACTTCTACTGTGTTAGTGGCATCACACAGAGTTCCTATATTTTCTTCCCAGAAGCACCCATAGGACTTCTAGTGTGTTAGTGGCATCACCCAGAGCTCCTATATTTTCTTTGCAGAAGCACCCATAGGACTTCTAGTGTGTAAGTGGCATCACACAGAGCTCCTATATTTTCTTCTCAGCAGCACCCACAGGACTTCTAGTGTGTTAGTGGTATCACACAGAGCTCCTATATTTTTTTGCAGAAGCACCCATAGGACTTCTAGTGTGTTAGTGGCATCACACAGAGCTCCTATATTTTCTTCCCAGAAGCACCCATAGGACTTGTACTGTGTTAGTGGCATCACACAGAGTTCCTATATTTTCTTCCCAGAAGCACCCATAGGACTTCTAGTGTGTTAGTGGCATCACACAGAGCTCCCATATTTTCTTCCCAGAAGCACCCATAGGACTTCTAGTGTGTTAGTGGCATCACACAGAGCTCCCATATTTTCTTCCCAGAAGCACCCATAGGACTTCTACTGTGTTAGTGGCATCACACAGAGTTCCTATATTTTCTTCCCAGAAGCACCCATAGGACTTCTAGTGTGTTAGTGGCATCACACAGAGCTCCTATATTTTCTTTGCAGAAGCACCCATAGGACTTCTATTGTGTTAGTGGCATCACACAGAGCTCCTATATTTTCTTCTCAGCAGCACCCACAGGACTTCTAGTGTGTTAGTGGCATCACACAGAGCTCCTTTATTTTCTTTGCAGAAGCACCCATAGGACTTCTAGTGTGTTAGTGGCATCACACAGAGCTCCTATATTTTCTTCTCAGCAGCACCCACAGGACTTCTAGTGTGTTAGTGGCATCACACAGAGCTCCTATATTTTCTTCTCAGCAGCACCCACGGACTTCTAGTGTGTTAGTGGCATCACACAGAGCTCCTATATTTTCTTTGCAGAAGCACCCATAGGACTTCTAGTGTGTTAGTGGCATCACACAGAGCTCCTATATTTTCTTCTCAGCAGCACCCACAGGACTTCTAGTGTGTTAGTGGCATCACACAGAGCTCCTATATTTTCTTTGCAGAAGCACCCATAGGACTTCTAGTGTGTTAGTGGCATCACACAGAGCTCCTATATTTTCTTCTCAGCAGCACCCACAGGACTTCTAGTGTGTTAGTGGCATCACACAGAGCTCCTATATTTTCTTTGCAGAAGCACCCATAGGACTTCTAGTGTGTTAGTGGCATCACACAGAGCTCCTATATTTTCTTCTCAGCAGCACCCACAGGACTTCTAGTGTGTTAGTGGCATCACACAGAGCTCCTATATTTTCTTCTCAGCAGCACCCACAGGACTTCTAGTGTGTTAATGGCATCACACAGAGCTCCTATATTTTCTTTGCAGAAGCACCCATAGGACTTCTAGTGTGTTAGTGGCATCACACAGATCTCCTATATTTTCTTCTCAGCAGCACCCACAGGACTACCGACTACAATGGCTGGAAGACCGCCAAGGGGAGGCAGAGCGTGCAGAGGCAAGAACACAGGGCAGGCAGGCTCTGTTTCTAGTGGACGTGGCACACAGAGCTCCTTTATTTTCTTTGCAGAAGCACCCATAGGACTTCTAGTGTGTTAGTGGCATCACACAGAGCTCCTATATTTTCTTCTCAGCAGCACCCACAGGACTTCTAGTGTGTTAGTGGCATCACACAGAGCTCCTATATTTTCTTTGCAGAAGCACCCATAGGACTTCTAGTGTGTTAGTGGCATCACACAGAGCTCCTATATTTTCTTCTCAGCAGCACCCACAGGACTTCTAGTGTGTTAGTGGCATCACACAGAGCTCCTATATTTTCTTTGCAGAAGCACCCATAGGACTTCTAGTGTGTTAGTGGCATCACACAGAGCTCCTATATTTTCTTCTCAGCAGCACCCACAGGACTTCTAGTGTGTTAGTGGCATCACACAGAGCTCCTATATTTTCTTCTCAGCAGCACCCACAGGACTTCTAGTGTGTTAGTGGCATCACACAGAGCTCCTATATTTTATTTGCAGAAGCACCCATAGGACTTATAGTGTGTTAGTGGCATCACACAGATCTCCTATATTTTCTTCTCAGCAGCACCCACAGGACTACCGACTACAATGGCTGGAAGACCGCCAAGGGGAGGCAGAGCGTGCAGAGGCAAGAACACAGGGCAGGCAGGCTCTGTTTCTAGTGGACGTGGCCGTGCACGTGGTCGTGCATCGTCATCAGCACGTGGCCATGGGACAGCCGCGTCTTTGTTTTCGGCAGCTGGACATGTGGAGCCGCATCATGCTGAAGGCTTGGTAGAATGGATGACCAAGCCCTCCTCATCCTCCTCATCCTCTCTCACCCAGGCTCAGGGTACTTGCAGAGCAGCTGCCAACGCGTACACAATGGCATCATCAGCCACCCCTTCCCTAGACCCACCATGTCCTCCTGAGGAGTCCCCCGAACTCTTTGAGCACAGTGTTGGGTACATGCTCCAGGAGGATGCCCAACGATTCGAAGGCTCGGATGATGATACCCAGCTTGATGAAGTCAGTAGTGTGCACGCAGAGAGAGGGGATGCTGAAGGACAGCAATCTGGCAGTACTGTTCCACCAGCTGCACCTTACTGCCAGGTTTGCTCTAGTGGTGAAGAGGGAGGGGATGATGAGGTCACTGACTCCACGTGGGTGCCTGAAGGGAGAGAGGATGAGGAGGAGGACGAGGAGGAGGAGGATGTGGCGTCACATGTCCAACGAGGCAGGATGCCCCCTGGAGGCCAGCTAGAGGCCAGCACAGCAACTGTACAACACCGCAGAGCTCCGCCTGTGCAGGGCGCTGCCTCTGCACGTTATCAGAAAAGTTCTTTGGTGTGGGCCTTTTTTGAGACGAGTGCATCAGATCGCACCACTGCTTTTTGCAATATTTGTCTCAAGCGTATCTCGCGTGGCCAAAACATCAGCCGCTTGGGCACCACAAGCATGAGCAGACATATGTCGACCTGCCATGCAGCTCGTTGGCAAGCACACATAAAAGACCCACACCAAAGAACTAAGCGGACCTCTCCTTGCTCCTCATAAGCTGGGATCTCCATCCCCACTACATCTTCAGTCCTCTCTGAAAGCTGCTCTGAGAGGACTGAAGGTGTAGAATTAGGTGTGTCACAACCAAGTACTTGCAGTACACCGACGTCCGATTCTACCAGGCAAATTTCCCTGCCCCAGCTGCTGGACCGTCGAAAGAAGTACACTCCCAGCCATCCACATGCCCAGCGGTTGAATGCTAGCTTGGCTAAATTGCTAGCACTTCAACTGCTGCCTTTTCAGTTGGTAGACTCGGCCCCCTTCCGTGAGTTTGTTCAATGTGCGGTTCCTCAGTGGCAGGTTCCCAAACGCCATTTTTTCTCACGGAAGGCGATTCCGTCTCTCTACCGGCATGTGGAAGGCAATGTCCATGCCTCGCTGGACAGGGCGGTCAGCGGTAAGGTGCATATTACCGCTGACTCATGGTCCAGCAGGCATGGACAGGGACGTTACCTTTCTTTCACGACCCATTGGGTCACTCTATTGGCAGCTGGGAGGGATGCAGGACAAGGTGCAGTAGTGTTGGAGGTTGTTCCGCCACCACGCCTCCAAAATGCTACTACTGCTACTGGTTGTGACACACCTCTCTCCTCCACCCCCTCCTCTTCTTCTTCCTCCAGTGCTCTGTCCTCGGAACCAGCGGTGCTCCGTAGGCGTACAAGGGGCTACGCAAGTACGCAGGCAAAAAGATGCCATGCCGTGCTTGCGCTGGTGTGTTTGGGGGACAGGAGCCACACTGGGCCAGAGGTTCTGGCAGCTCTGCAGGGGCAGGCCGAGAGGTGGTTGACACCACGCCAGCTTAAGCCAGGAATGGTCGTTTCTGACAATGGCACCAACCTCCTCTCCGCCCTGCGACAGGGGCAGCTCACCCATGTGCCCTGTATGGCTCACGTCCTCAACCTGGTGGTGCAGCGGTTCTTGGGCTGGTTCCCAGGCTTACAGGATGTCCTGAGGCAGGCCAGGAAAGTCTGTGTGCATTTCCGCCGATCTTATAATGCCAGTGCTCGGCTGACTGAGCTGCAAAAGGAGCTGAACCTGCCCAAGAACCGCCTAATATGTGACATGCCCACCAGGTGGAACTCAACGTTGGCCATGCTGCAGAGACTGCACACGCAGCAGAGGGCCATCAATGAGTACCTTTGTGACTACGGCACCAGGACAGGGTCAGGGGAACTTGTTTTTTTTTCCCCACGTCAGTGGAGCATGATCAGGGATGCATGCACTGTCCTCTCACCATTTGAGGAGGCCACGAGGATGGTGAGCAGTGACAGTGCATGCATCAGTGACACTGTACCTCTTGTCCACCTGTTGGAGCATACGCTGCGTGGGATAATGGACAGGGCACTTGAGGCAGAACAGAGGCAGGAAGAGGAGGACTTCCTTGCCTCTCAAGGCCCCCTTTATCCGGACAGTGTTCCTTCTGTCCCACCCATCACACAGGAAGAGGATGAGGAGGAGGAGGAGGAGGAGGAGGAGGATTGTGTGAGCATGGAGGTGGAGCCTGGCACTCAGCATCAGCAGCAGCAGCAGTCTTTTAGGGATGATGTACAGTCCCAACAAACCAGTGGACTTGTACGTGGCTGGGAGGAGGTGGCTGGCGATCATGTCATCCTCAGTGACCCAGAAGACTCCGGACCGAATGCCTCAGCTAACCTACGCTGCATGGCCTCCCTGATCCTGAAAAGCCTGCGGAAGGATCCTCGTGTTCTTCGGATCAAGGAGAGGGACCATTACTGGCTGGCCACTTTCCTTGATCCACGGTACAAGGGTAAGGTTGCGGACCTTATCTTGCTGTCGCAGAGGGAGCAGAGGATGAGACATCTCAGGGAGGCCTTGCAGAAAGGTCTGTGCAACGCGTTCCCAGAAACTGGGAGGTTACAAACTCCTGGTCCTGGACGACGAGTTGCTGAGGCTTCGGTCAGTAGTAGAAGGAGCGGTGGGGAAGGTGGACGTCTGACCGATGCGTTCAGACAATTTTTTAGTCCGCAGCCCCAAGGTATGATCGGTTCCAGCAACCATCGCCAGCGTCTGATATACATGGTGCAGGAATACCTTGGGGCAAGGTCAGACTTGGACACCTTTCCCACCGAAAATCCTCTGGCTTACTGGGTCCTGAGGATGGATCACTGGCCAGAGCTTGCACAGTATGCAATTGAGCTACTGGCCTGTCCTGCCTCCAGCGTTCTTTCCGAACGCACATTCAGTGCTGCTGGAGGATTTGTCACCGATCATAGGGTGCGCCTGTCCACCGACTCGGTTGATCGACTGACCTTCATCAAAATGAATCAGTCTTGGATCACCACCAGCTACCAGGCACCTGAAGCGGATATAACGGAATAATTTATAATGTCACATCCCTTCAAGACTGGCTATGCTGATGCTGAATGACTGTCCTCTTATGTTCACTGACTATCCTCTTCCTCCTCCTCAATGATCCATGCCACCACACCAGTGCCTAAGGCACAATTTTTCAGCCCCTGTATAACAGGGGCGTGTACTTACAATTTTTTTTAAAAAATGCTTTGCAACACGTGTGACTGCTGTGCTCCAAGTACAGTATCTGTGAGGGGTTGCAGTGTTGTGGCACCAGCACCAATGCCTAAGGCACAATTTTTCAGCCCCTGTTTAACAGGGGCATGTAATTACAATTTTTTAAAAAAATGCTTCGCAACACGTGTGACTGCTGTGCTCCAAGTACAGTATCTGTGAGGGGTTGCAGTGTTGTGGCACCAGCACCAGTGCCTAAGGCACAATTTTTCAGCCCCTGTTGGGGCATGTAATTACAATTTTTTAGGCAATGCTTTGCAACGGGTCTCATTGCTGTACTAAGAGTACAGTGTCTGTGAGGGGTTGCAGTGTTGTGGCACCAGCACCAATGCCTAAGGCACAATTTTTCAGCCCCTGTTTAACAGGGGCGTGTAATTACAATTTTTTAAAAAAATGCTTCGCAACAGGTGTGACTGCTGTGCTCCAAGTACAGTATCTGTGAGGGGTTGCAGTGTTGTGGCACCAGTGCCTAAGGCACAATTTTTCAGCCCCTGTTGGGGCGTGTAATTACAATTTTTAGGCACTGCTTTGCAACAGGTCTCATTGCTGTGCTAAGAGTACAGTATCTGTGAGGGGTTGCAGTGTTGTGGCACCAGCACCAATGCCTAAGGCACAATTTTTCTGCCCTGTTTAACAGGTGCATGCAATTACAAATCTTGATCTAATAACTCACAGCAGGGCCCATTCCTGCGCCCACCAAGAGTAACTGTGAGGGCTTACAGTCTTGTGGCAACACCGTCCACCACCACCAAAGGCCCAATTTTTTCTGCCCTGTTCAACAGGGGCATGCAATTACAAATCTTGATCTAATAACTCACAGCAGGGCCCATTCCTGCGCCCACCAAGAGTAACTGTGAGGGCTTACAGTCTTGTGGCAACACCGTCGACCACCACCACCAAAGGCCCAATTTTTCTGCCCTGTTCAACAGGTGCATGCAATTACAAATCTTGATCTAATAACTCACAGCAGGGCCCATTCCTGTGCCCACCAAGAGTAACTGTGAGGGCTTACAGTCTTGTGGCAACACCGTCCACCACCACCACCACCACCACCAAAGGCCCAATTTTTCTGCCCTGTTCAACAGGTGCATGCAAGTACAAATCTTGATCTATTAACTCACAGCAGGGCCCATTCCTGTGCCCACCAGTCTTGTGGCTACACCAACATCTAATAGGGCAAATTTCTGCAGAGTATATACGGCAGGCCCCTACTTTCAAACATCCAACTTACAAACGACTCCTACTTGCAAACGGAAAGAGAAAACAGGAAGTGAGAGGAAATCTACCCCTAGGAAGGGAAATTCTATCCTGTTAGATTTAATTTGGGAAAAAGGTATCTCCTCTCTACTAATGCTTTATCACCAATCCTTGTTTCAATTCAAACCCCACTTTTCCAAAAACATTTGTCATTGGGACGGAAAGTGAGGTGACATGTTCTGAACAGATGTGCAAAGACAGCAAATGTTACAGGGGTGATAACCCCTCCCTATGTTCTCCAAAAAGCTTAAAAATAGATTTTTTTTTGGGATGGAGCTACACTTGATAATGTACCTGTTCAGATTCTACTAAGAACAAACCTACAGTCCATGTCTTGTTTGCACCACCTATATACTGCTGTTCAGAGTATATAGGGTTGTAGGTATAGGGTTTTATTTTGGGTACGGGGTCCCCCTTAATATCCATACAAGACCCAAAGGGGCTGGGGTGGGGGGGGTGGATGGGGTAGCCATGCCATTTTTCTCAAGGATTTTCAGCCATATGGCGGCCAGGACAAGACATGACATTAAAGCCGCAAGTGGTTTTAAATGGCTTCTTTTTTTCCTTTACAAATGTCATTTTGTGCAAGGACAGTTCTAAACACGGGAAACACATGCCACTTCACAGGCATACTTTAGACACCCCCCAGGTACCATATTTAAAGGAAAATTTCACTTTTTTTTTTTCACTTTATGCATCATTAAAATGACTGCTCCCGAAAAAACGTTAGTTTTTAAAAGTTCTTTTTGCATTGATATATGTCCCCTGGGGCAGGACCCGGGTCCCCAAACCTGTCTTATGACATTAACATGCAAATTGGCCGTTATAATTAGCACTTTTGATTTCGAACGTTCGCGTCCATTATAACGTATAGGGTTCGAAAATTCGCGCAACTTTCGGTCGGTTCGAAGGTTCTGGTGCGAACCAAACCCGGGGGTGTTCGGCTCATCCCTAATCTGCACCCACTTCCGGGCATAAACTCCCACGGGAGTTTACGTCACTTCATGTCCAGGCGCGCTGTCTGCCGGGACACACGTGTGTCCCGGCAGACAGGGCTGAAGATTCTCATTGCGCCGCGCGACTCGCGCATGCGCAGTAGGGAATCGGGAAGTGAAGCCACTTCCTGATTCCCTCACCGAGAATCGCGCCGGCTACAGCAGAGAGCCGAGCGATCGATCGGCCTCTGCTGCCGACACCGCTGGACCCTGGAACAGGCAAGTGTCCATTTTTTAAAAGTCAGCAGCTGCAGTATTTGTAGCTGCTGGCTTTTAAATATTTTTTTTTCAGTACAGTCCCGCTTTAATAAAGCCCTCTGTAACTACTCTGCATCTCTAACTATAAGACAGACAAAAATGTGTGGCAATTTTTTCACCTTGTCTTCCATACTGTAATGTACCAGGTTGGAGGTCAAAGTGATGAGAGAGTTTCAGTTGCAACTATGGTCCCAACACCCCTGGATATGGTGACAGGGCATGCAAGGCATAATGTTGCATGAGTGCCTGGGTTGTTGATGGTTGCTCACAGAGGTGATCAAACAAGGACTATATCTAAGCAGCAGACAGGAGTCTCTGAGGAATCCAGAGGAGGATCTGCAGCTAGAAGTCTGTACACCCGTGCTAAGATAATGCAGGGCAAGACCCATAGGGCATGTCTGAAAGACAGTAATCTGGAGGTCAAGGTTAAGAGAAACATTGCTCTAGCAAAAGCTAATGCCAATTCAAGCCACGGTGAAACTGCTAAGGCAGAGGCAGTCAGAGGACTACCATACAGGCTGTGAATTAACACTCTTTATCTCATAAGGTACATACTCTGACCCAATACAAAGGTACAACAAAGGATTCATCTGAATTTCAGTTCAGAGCTGCACATATACAGAACAATTACGGCTTCAGGTGTGGTTCAACTTATTGCACATTGCAATCCATATTATGTGCCCTGCAAAAGATGCATGCTGCTATACATGCAAAAACAAAGGACTCTTTGAACATATCTGCTCTACTATTGCTGGAGGGCCCATTCAGAAAATAAATTGAGCCCTATTCTGTGACCTTACTACAGGATTAGACATGAACTATCCTTGGTTGGTGGGTATATGTTCTGTGGATCTCGCTGCTTAGTACGATAGGCCTTAAGAGAACACCTTATGCAACTGCACAAGAGAGACACCAAGGCATTGCAAGAACTAAGAAAAGACTATGCTGGTTGCTTACATTGTTCTCACATATCTACAAAGTAGCTAGACATGCAACTACACAAGCATCACCAGCTACATGGCAAACAAATGTGCACTAAACTACATATTGCATACATATAACTCCCACAAAGTCCAGTGCCTCTGAAATCACCAGTTGCTAAGAGTATTAAAAACCAATAAGAAACACCTAATGCATATGAAGTGCTACCAGTGGCGGCTGGTGGTATATTTTTTTGGGGGGCGGTAAACAATGCACCCACAGCCACCCCTCCCGGTAGTTCACCACCAGGTTAATATTAATTTTCTATTGTCAAAGTGGTTGTGCTCGGGGAGCAGTGCCCTGCTCTCCAAGAACACCCTTTTTTGAAGCCTATTAGAGCCTCTGGCTCCAATCAGGTTCTTCTTCAAAAAAGAAAGAAACCCCATTGGGATCCATGCATCCAGCGCCCTGCATGTAGATTAGGAGGCCGGATGCATGGATGGGGGGGCAGTGCCCCTGTGCCCCGTATGGACGGGCCGCCACTGAGTGCTACCCTCTTAAGGGCTGCTGTATCTTTGGGTCCTCCCATATGCACACAGCCAGGCAACAGTTTTTTTTTTTTGCAGCTTTCATCCAGGCTCATAAATAAGTCCAGGGGATGCTTGTTTTGTTTTGTTTTTATTTTTTTATTTAGGGGGTTGAAACTTGGATGGGGAACGGAATCATGGGATGCCCAGAACTTTAGAACTTGAGTGCAACTTGAGGAATTGCTAATCCTCTGGCTGCTATGAATCTCTCTCGTAGGATTGACTGTACAGCAAAATATATATATAAATAGGTAGTAAAAGTTCTACCTGCTGAATACAGCTACTACTCAGTAGAGAAATGCTAATGTGCTTGGTTGCTCTGGAATCCGCAGCTAGAGGATTAGTGTGGCTTTTTTGGTGGTGGATAGGGATGAGCTTCGAGTTCGAGTCAAACTTATGTTCGACTCGAACATTGCCTGTTCGCCTGTTCAGCAAACAGTCTATGGGAGAAATATCAAGTGCTAATTTAAAAAGCCTATATGCAAGTTATTGTCATAAAAAGTGTTTGGGGACCCGGGTCCTGCCCCAGGGGACATGTATCAATGCAAAAAAAGTTTTAAAAACTGACGTTTTTTCAGGAGCAGTCATTTTAATAATGCTTAAAGTGAAACAATAAAAGTGTAATATTCCTTTAAATGTTGTACCTGGGGGGTGTCTATAGTATGCCTGTGAAGGGGCGCATGTTTCCGTGCTTAAAACTGTCCCTGCACAAAGTGTCATTTTGCAGGAAAAAAAGCTATTTAACCACTTCAGCCCCAGACCAATTGGCAGCCAAAGGACCAGGCCCCTTTTTGCGATTCGGCACTGCGTCGTTTTAACTGACAATTGTGCGGTCGTGCGACGTGGCTCCCAAACAAAATTGGCGTCCTTTTTTTCCCACAAATAGAGCTTTCTTTTGCTGGTATTTGATCGCCCCTGCGGTTTTTATTTTTTGCGCTATAAACAAAAATAGAGCGACAATTTTGAAAAAAATTCAATATTTTTTACTTTTTGCTATAATAAATATCCCCAAAAAATATCTAAAAAAAATTTTTTTCCTCAGTTTCGGCCGATACGTATTCTTCTACATATTTTTGGTAAAAAAAAATCGCAATTAGCGATTATTGATTGGTTTGCGCAAAAGTTATAGCGTTTACAAAATAGGGGATAGTTGTATAGCATTTTTATTAATATTTTTTTTTTTACTAGTAATGGCGGCGATCAGCGATTTTTATTGTGACTGCGACATTATGGCGGACACATCGGACATTTTTGACACATTTTTTGGGACATTTGTCATTTATACAGCAATCAATGCTATTTAAATAGCACTGATTCCTATGTAAATGACAGTTGTAGTGAAGGGGTTAACCACTAGGGGGCGGGAGGAGTCAGTGTGACGTGTTGTGTTTATTTTACTGTAGGGGGGCGTGGCTGTACGTGTGACGTCATTGATCGGCGTTCCCGATGACAGGGAACCGCCGATCACTGACAGTCAGTGTAGGAAGCGCGGGGAGAGGTTTGTTTACACAAACCTCTCCCCGTTCTTCAGCTCCGTAACCCGATCGCGGGACACCAGCGGCGATCGGGTCCGCTGGTCCCGCGGCCGGGGTCACGGAGCTCCCGACCGGGTCGCGAGCGCGCCGCTAGCGGCGCGCGCGCGACCCACAGGCAGGCACATGCACGATCACGTAAAGGTACGTGATTTTGCCTGCCCGTGCCATTTTGCTGACGTATATCGTCGTTAGGCGGTCGGGAAGCTGTTAAAATCACTCGCGGCTATAATGAATTGCCGGCTCCCGTAATACAGATAACAGTCATTCATTGAAAGTCATTGATAAAAAAAAAAAAAGCGTGGGGGTTCCCCCAAATTCAATTACCAGGCCCCTCAGGTCTGCTATGGATATTAAGGGGAGCCCTGCGTCAAATTTAAAAAAAAATGACATGGGGTTCCCCCTAAATATCCATACCAGACCCTTAAGGTCTGGGATGGATTTTAAGGGGAACCCCACACCAAAAAAAAAAAGAAATGGTGTGGGGTCCCCCTCAAAATCCATACCAGACCCTTATCCGAGCATGCAACCTGGCAGGCCGCAGGAAAAGAGGGGGGGATGAGAGTGGCCCCCCTCCCTCCTGAACCATACCAGGCCACATGCCCTCAACATTGGGAGGATGCTTTGGGGGTCTGTGACCCCTCAAAGCACCTTGTCCCCATGTTGATGAGGACAAGAACCTCATCCCCACAACCCTGGCCATTGGTTGTGGGGGTCTGCGGGCGGGGGGCTTATCAGAATCTGGAAGCCCCCTCTAACAAGGGGACCCCCAGATTCCAGCCTCCCCCCCTGTGTGAAATGGTAAGGGGGTACAAGAGTACCCCTACCATTTCACCAAAAAAGTGACAAAAATTTTAAAAATGACAGGAGACGGTCTTTGACAATTCCTTTATTAAAATCTTCTTTTATCTTCTTTCTTCTGGTCTTCTTCCTTTCTTCATCCTTCGGTTTCTTCATCTTCTTCTTCCATCTTCTTCTTCCACCTTCTTCCATCTTCTTCTTCCTCCGATCCGCTTCTTGCTCTGGTCTTCTCGTCCGGCATCTTCTTCCACGGCGTCATCGTCTTTTCTTCTGTGTCGGCCGCTCCGCGCAATAGGAGGCTCCCGCTGTGTGAGGCTTCGCTCCGTCTGACAGCTCTTTTATAATGGAGGGCGGGGCCACCTGGTGACCCTGCCCCCCTCTGACGCACGGGGACGTCATGGGGACTTCCCTATGGCTTTCCCCATGATGTCAGAGGGGGGGCGGGGGCCTTAGATTGTAAGCTCCTTGAGGGCAGGGACTGATGTGAATGTATAATACATATGTAAAGCGCTGCATAAATTGACAATACTATAATAGTACCTGAAATAAATATACAGTATATATATACAGTATATGAACAAATATATATTAAGGCCATGTGAATAAACACCTTTATATTCACTATACCAGTTAGTTCCATTTCCTGTTGCTGTTATGACATACATGCCTGTGTTTTATAGTTGTCTGAACGTGTTAATAAAACCCTGTATACCTGCTCCGCCTTCCAGACTACAGGACACAACAAGGTACCCAAGCCATCCTCCAAATTATTTGACAAGGTTAAAGATATGTATGTGACCACGTTTAGGCCCCTCACATGACTTTTCCGATCAGGTTCTTCTTCAAAAAAGAAAGAAACCCCATTGGAATCCATGCATCCAGCGCCCTGCATGTAGATTAGGAGGCCGGATGCATGGATGGGGGGGCAGTGCCCCTGTGCCCCGTATGGACGGGCCGCCACTGAGTGCTACCCTCTTAAGGGCTGCTGTATCTTTGGGTCCTCCCATATGCACACAGCCAGGCAACAGTTTTTTTTTTTTTGCAGCTTTCATCCAGGCTCATAAATAAGTCCAGGGGATGCTTGTTTTGTTTTGTTTTTATTTTTTTATTTAGGGGGTTGAAACTTGGATGGGGAACGGAATCATGGGATGCCCAGAACTTTAGAACTTGAGTGCAACTTGAGGAATTGCTAATCCTCTGGCTGCTATGAATCTCTCTCGTAGGATTGACTGTACAGCAAAATATATATATAAATAGGTAGTAAAAGTTCTACCTGCTGAATACAGCTACTACTCAGTAGAGAAATGCTAATGTGCTTGGTTGCTCTGGAATCCGCAGCTAGAGGATTAGTGTGGCTTTTTTGGTGGTGGATAGGGATGAGCTTCGAGTTCGAGTCAAACTTATGTTCGACTCGAACATTGCCTGTTCGCCTGTTCAGCAAACAGTCTATGGGAGAAATATCAAGTGCTAATTTAAAAAGCCTATATGCAAGTTATTGTCATAAAAAGTGTTTGGGGACCCGGGTCCTGCCCCAGGGGACATGTATCAATGCAAAAAAAGTTTTAAAAACTGACGTTTTTTCAGGAGCAGTCATTTTAATAATGCTTAAAGTGAAACAATAAAAGTGTAATATTCCTTTAAATGTTGTACCTGGGGGTGTCTATAGTATGCCTGTGAAGGGGCGCATGTTTCCGTGCTTAAAACTGTCCCTGCACAAAGTGTCATTTTGCAGGAAAAAAAGCTATTTAACCACTTCAGCCCCAGACCAATTGGCAGCCAAAGGACCAGGCCCCTTTTTGCGATTCGGCACTGCGTCGTTTTAACTGACAATTGTGCGGTCGTGCGACGTGGCTCCCAAACAAAATTGGCGTCCTTTTTTTCCCACAAATAGAGCTTTCTTTTGCTGGTATTTGATCGCCCCTGCGGTTTTTATTTTTTGCGCTATAAACAAAAATAGAGCGACAATTTTGAAAAAAAATTCAATATTTTTTACTTTTTGCTATAATAAATATCCCCAAAAAATATCTAAAAAAAATTTTTTTCCTCAGTTTCGGCCGATACGTATTCTTCTACATATTTTTGGTAAAAAAAAATCGCAATTAGCGATTATTGATTGGTTTGCGCAAAAGTTATAGCGTTTACAAAATAGGGGATAGTTGTATAGCATTTTTATTAATATTTTTTTTTTTACTAGTAATGGCGGCGATCAGCGATTTTTATTGTGACTGCGACATTATGGCGGACACATCGGACATTTTTGACACATTTTTGGGACATTTGTCATTTATACAGCAATCAATGCTATTTAAATAGCACTGATTCCTATGTAAATGACAGTTGTAGTGAAGGGGTTAACCACTAGGGGGCGGGAGGAGTCAGTGTGACGTGTTGTGTTTATTTTACTGTAGGGGGGCGTGGCTGTACGTGTGACGTCATTGATCGGCGTTCCCGATGACAGGGAACCGCCGATCACTGACAGTCAGTGTAGGAAGCGCGGGGAGAGGTTTGTTTACACAAACCTCTCCCCGTTCTTCAGCTCCGTAACCCGATCGCGGGACACCAGCGGCGATCGGGTCCGCTGGTCCCGCGGCCGGGGTCACGGAGCTCCCGACCGGGTCGCGAGCGCGCCGCTAGCGGCGCGCGCGCGACCCACAGGCAGGCACATGCACGATCACGTAAAGGTACGTGATTTTGCCTGCCCGTGCCATTTTGCTGACGTATATCGTCGTTAGGCGGTCGGGAAGCTGTTAAAATCACTCGCGGCTATAATGAATTGCCGGCTCCCGTAATACAGATAACAGTCATTCATTGAAAGTCATTGATAAAAAAAAAAAAAAGCGTGGGGGTTCCCCCAAATTCAATTACCAGGCCCCTCAGGTCTGCTATGGATATTAAGGGGAGCCCTGCGTCAAATTTAAAAAAAAAATGACATGGGGTTCCCCCTAAATATCCATACCAGACCCTTAAGGTCTGGGATGGATTTTAAGGGGAACCCCACACCAAAAAAAAAAAGAAATGGTGTGGGGTCCCCCTCAAAATCCATACCAGACCCTTATCCGAGCATGCAACCTGGCAGGCCGCAGGAAAAGAGGGGGGGATGAGAGTGGCCCCCCTCCCTCCTGAACCATACCAGGCCACATGCCCTCAACATTGGGAGGATGCTTTGGGGGTCTGTGACCCCTCAAAGCACCTTGTCCCCATGTTGATGAGGACAAGAACCTCATCCCCACAACCCTGGCCATTGGTTGTGGGGGTCTGCGGGCGGGGGGCTTATCAGAATCTGGAAGCCCCCTCTAACAAGGGGACCCCCAGATTCCAGCCTCCCCCCCTGTGTGAAATGGTAAGGGGGTACAAGAGTACCCCTACCATTTCACCAAAAAAGTGACAAAAATTTTAAAAATGACAGGAGACGGTCTTTGACAATTCCTTTATTAAAATCTTCTTTTATCTTCTTTCTTCTGGTCTTCTTCCTTTCTTCATCCTTCGGTTTCTTCATCTTCTTCTTCCATCTTCTTCTTCCACCTTCTTCCATCTTCTTCTTCCTCCGATCCGCTTCTTGCTCTGGTCTTCTCGTCCGGCATCTTCTTCCACGGCGTCATCGTCTTTTCTTCTGTGTCGGCCGCTCCGCGCAATAGGAGGCTCCCGCTGTGTGAGGCTTCGCTCCGTCTGACAGCTCTTTTATAATGGAGGGCGGGGCCACCTGGTGACCCTGCCCCCCTCTGACGCACGGGGACGTCATGGGGACTTCCCTATGGCTTTCCCCATGATGTCAGAGGGGGGGCGGGGGCCTTAGATTGTAAGCTCCTTGAGGGCAGGGACTGATGTGAATGTATAATACATATGTAAAGCGCTGCATAAATTGACAATACTATAATAGTACCTGAAATAAATATACAGTATATATATACAGTATATGAACAAATATATATTAAGGCCATGTGAATAAACACCTTTATATTCACTATACCAGTTAGTTCCATTTCCTGTTGCTGTTATGACATACATGCCTGTGTTTTATAGTTGTCTGAACGTGTTAATAAAACCCTGTATACCTGCTCCGCCTTCCAGACTACAGGACACAACAAGGTACCCAAGCCATCCTCCAAATTATTTGACAAGGTTAAAGATATGTATGTGACCACGTTTAGGCCCCTCACATGACTTTTCCGATCAGGTTCGCCTATCAGTTTTTCAGGTGGACCTGATTGGACAGTCCATTCACTCCTATGGATCTGATCCAGTCCACTAAAAACACAAGGAGGGTTATCCATTTTCCTCTGTGCAGGTAGATCAGATTGGAGGGCAAACCTGTCATCCATCCGATCTGCTCTGATTAGCAGGGGATATGTGAGCGGACCCCCTGCTGATTGAAACGCAGTCCGCCCCGTGTGAAAAGGGCAAAAAAAACACACATTGACATGATCATCTACATTGGGACAATCAGATTCATTCAGTATATAGTGTATGTATACAGCCATGGCCAAAAATATTGGCAGCCCTGCATTTGTGTAAGAAAATTGGTGGAGAAAAAGTGGAGAAACAAAAAGCCAAATCTTTACATTCCATGCAAAACTCCAAAAATGGATGGGTCAAAATTATTGGCATCCTCAATGTAATATTTGGTAGCATACCCCTTGGAAAAAATAACTGAAATCAATCGCTTCCTGTAACCATCAATACGTTTCTTACACCTCTCTACTGGAATTTTGGACCACTCTTCTTTTACTAACTTCTCCAGGTCTCTCAGATTGGAAAGGTTCCTTTTCCCAACTGCTGTTTTGAGATCTCTCTACAGGGGCTCTATGGGATTTAGCTCTGGACTCATACTGGTCAGTTCAGTAAACTCCAGTGAACTTCAGCACTTTGTCATAAACCATTTCTGGGTGCTTTTTGGCATGTGCTTTGGGTCACTGTCCTGCTGCAAGACCCATGGCCTCTGACGGAGACCCAACTTTCTGACACTGGGTCCTATATTGCACCCCAGAATTCTTTGGTAGTCTTTTAGATTTCATAATGCCATGCACACAGTCAAGACATCCAGTGCCTGAAGCAGCAAAGCAATCCCAGAACATCAGTGAACCTCAACCATGTTGGACTGTAGGGACTGTATTCTTTTCTTTAAAGGCCTCATTTCTTTTTCTAAAAACAACAGAATGATGGGCTTTATCAAAAAGCTGTAATTTTCTGAGCTGTAACCTCAGGTAAGTTTTGGCAAACTCTTTGTTCAATTTTTCTCTTTTGTCCACAACCAGGGAGATTAGCTACAGTGTCATGGCTGTAAACTTCCTGACAATGTTGCACACAGTGGACACAGGAACATTAAGATCTCTGGAGATGGACTTGTAAACTTGAGATTGCCCATGTTTTTTCACAATTTTTGTTCTCAAATCCTCAGACAATTCTTTGCTGCTCTTTCTCTTCTCTATGCGGCACACAGAGACACACAATAGAAAGGTTGAGTCAACTTTTCACAATTTTGGTTGCCGGTGTGATTTCTATAAGGTCAGCAACTGTTAATTGATACAGGTGAGTTTAATTACAAATTACAGGAGCATCACAAACTAAAAAATATATAAAAAAGCAATTTTTTTCCTCATTTTAGGCCGATACGTATTCTTCTACATATTTTTTGGTAAAAAAAATCGCAATTAGCGATTATTGATTAGTTTGCGCAAAAGTTATAGATACATATTTTTGGTAAAAAAAATCGCAATTAGCGATTATTGATTAGTTTGCGCAAAAGTTATAGCGTTTACAAAATAGGGGATAGTTTTATAGCATTTTATTAATATTTTTTTTTTATTAGTAATGGCGGCGATATTTTTATTGTGACTGAGACATTTTGGCGGACACATGAAAATGCAGTTGTATTTGGCTTTTTTTGTTTTTCTCCACTTTTGTTTCTCCACTTTTTTGTGTCATATCAATACAAACAAAAGAAATAAACATAAGAATGCCTACACATTCATAGCTCACAACCGTCCCAGATTTGGAGGGACAGTCCCTGATTTGGAACACATTCTCCCATTGCTAAACCTTTCACCTTGTTTCTAAATTGCTGCATTTGTAAATTTTAAAAGCCAGTATAAAGGAAAAGTAGTGGTAAAAAAAAGCACTGGTGGTTTTAACTAATCATTTTTTTTAATAATTCTCCTCTAAGGAGCACGGCAGGGGGTGGATCCTATGCCTACATATTTTTGCTACTAGGTGACCCTCGTTCCCATCTCAAAAAATTGTGAAATGCACATTTGTAATTGCACCAATTTTCTGGCCAAAGTGGTGCATTATCTGGCAGAAATGCAGGGGTGGCAATATTTTTGCCCATGACTATATATATATACATATATATATACATATATATATATATATATATATATATATATATATATATATATATATATATATATTAGGTACACCTTGCTAGTACCAAGTTGGACCCCCTTTTGCCTTCAGAACTGCCTTAATTCTCAGTGGAATAGATTTAACAAGGTGTTAGAAATATTCCTCAGAGATTTTGGTCCAGATTGACATGATAGCATCACGTAGTTGCTGACGATTTGTTGGTTGTACATCCATGATGCGAATCTCCCATTCCACCACATCCAAAAGGTGCTTTATTGGATTGAGATCTGGTGACTGTGGAGGCCATTGGAGTACAGCGACCTAATTTTTATGTTCAAGAAACCAATTTGAGATGATTTGAGCTTTGTGACATGGTGCATTATCCTGCTGGAAGTAGCCATCAGAAGATGCACACACTGTAGTCATAAAGAAATGGACATGGTCAGCAACAATACTCAGGTAGGCTGTGGTATCTAAACGATGCTCAGTTGGTACTAAGGAGTCCAAATGTGTCAAGAAAATATCATCCACACCATTACACCACCAACATGAACCATTGATACAAGGCAGGATGTATCCATGCTTTGATGTTGATTATGCCAAATTCTGACTCTACCATCTGAATGTCTCAGCTGAAATCGAGATTTATCAGACCAGGCAATGTTTTTCCAGTCTTAAATTTTGGTGAGCCTGACCAAATAGTACCCTCAGTTTTCTGTTCTTAGCTGACAGGAGTGGCACCCTGTGTGGTCTTCTGCTCCTATAGCCCGTCTATTTCAAGGTTTCAAGGTTTGATGTGTTGTGTATTAAGAGATGCATTCTGTATACCTTGGTTATAATGAGTGATTATTTGAGTTACTATTGCCTTTCTATCATCTCAAACCAGTTTGCCCATTCTCCTCTGACCTCTGATATCAACAAAGCAATTTTGTACAGACAACTTCCGCTCACTGGATATTTTCTTATTTTTGGACCTATAATCCCTAGAGATGGTTGTGCATGAAAATCTTAGTAGATCAACATTGTTTGAAATACTCAGACCAGCCTGTCTGGCACCAACAACCATACCACGTTGAAAGTCACTTAAATCCCTTTTCTTCCCCATTCTGGTGCTCGGTTTTAACTTCAGCAAGTCACCTTTACCACATCTAGATGCCTAAATGCATTGAGTTGCTGCCATATTATTGGCTGGTTAATTTGTGTTACCAAGTAATTGAACAGGTGTACCTAACAAAGTGTCTGTTGTACATACACTGCATATGTATATATATATATATATATATATATATATATATATATATATATATATATATATATATATATACTTTATACATATACACACATATTCAACTTTGATTTTACAGAGTTTATGAGCATAAAACTTCTGCTATATAACTAAACTTGTAGGTTTGGTTTACAAGTCTTTTAATCTTCACGTTTTCAATTTAATCTCTTCTTGGTAACTTCTAAGAAATACGGTACTTACTAGAGTCTTTCATTGTATAGAATTCAAAATCATTATTTTCCTGGCTGTGTCATCTCTGCACATGTAAACATTCATGTGTATAAAAAACAGCATGTCTATTACCAACAGCAAATCATCCTTGGCATCCTTGGCAAGAGACCTATACTTTAGGTCTGATAATGTCTTGAATATAGAATTTATTATAAACCCCACACACATCATACTAATTCACAACAGAAATCAGGAATAAAATACAGAGAAAAGAATTCTGAATGACCTTCAAAACGGCAAAGAAAATTGTACAAATAATAATAATAATAACAAAATAAACTGAGGGCCATAAGCATTTGCTCAGCCTCCAAAATAATCGATTTAAATATAATGAAATAAAAATGTTATAAATATAGCTGCGGTTGAAATGTGAACATATTAAAGTACACTAGCTTTGATAAAATAATGTTAACATAAAATGGTCAAGCCTAACTACTTGAGCCCTCGGTACCAAATAAAATGGCAGAGGGATGTTTTAAAATGTCAGCCAGATCCAACTGGTCTTTTGGGTCCCAAGAGCTTCTGGTGCTGGAACCACTAGCTGTAAGTTAGTCAAGATTCATAACTAAGCCTGGGAGATTACACAATCAGCTCCTGGGCTCCGGAAAGACTTGTAGCAAACTACTGTAAACACAATGCTTCTGCGTTGTGTTTACATAGGAAGGGATATGACGGCATGTGACATCAATGCACTTCTATGTCGACTGGGACAAGGCTGTTGCATCTCTATCCAGCACCTTCTTGCAGCTATAGATCACTGCCATTGTGATCTATTACTGGCTGATCGCAATAGACCATTAACCCAGAGGTTATATACATACCACTCGGGAAATAGATGAACTGAGGCTCTTCATGACCTTAAGGATGTGTGCACCTTATTTAAGTAGCTTTTGATAAGGAATGTTCTAAATTTAGATAACACAGTGGTCCATTGATTATGTGTATTTCCAGGTATGAGGGTCATGTGACCTCCTTCCAGAATTCAGTTCTCATGTTTAAATGGCTAGTCAGACATCAGGTCTGAACCCTGTCACCTGACAATGAGGAGGATATTATCAATACTTTTTTAGGCTCCATTACAATCTGACATAGAGTTTACACAGAGCTTGATTCTCAGAGGAAAAGTGTAGGGGAGATGATTATAAGTGGAATGGTGGGGGGGGGGGGGGGGTGGTCTAGTAAGAGACTATGTAATTTGCTCTGAATAAGCAAAGTCTCATTAAGCTACAAGTCAATCTATATGTTTTTCCGAAACTAAGTAATGTCAGCAAAGAACAGAGCTGGATTTTTACATTCTATCACCCCCCCCCTTTACCCCTTCACTTTGTTCAACTGATTAGTCTTAGGAGTGTTATACTAGGATCAAACATTGCACTGACACAAGGCACTCACAGGCTTGGAGCTAAGAGCATGACCAGAGAGAGACTGTTTATATCAGTACTAACTGTTAGCAACATGCTGTATGGGAAGCTGTATGTGTTTCTAGTTATCCATGCCACCCTAGGCCATAGCCTATATTAGTGTAATAGTTTTTCCTATATTGTCACATGAGATTACCTCCAAATGGCATAATAGGGTATACTTTAGTCCAATTATTTTAACAAAGCTTTTACGTCCAATTTCAGTATCGGTGTCAGGAACCTCATGGAGGCTGCTCTCATTTCTGTGAATGTTCCCATAGACGTCCACATACTCCTGATCACAGGAGCTTAACTAAGCATGCAAAGATCAGAATACATACACGCATATGCACACACGCACCACATACGGGTGCATCCGCCACAGATCCTGGCGACTGATGGCCTATTTAAACCTGAAGCCTGCATGATATCATTGCTGGATGATCTTCAAATAATACCCTTGTGTCCCCTCTTCTTGAAAGCTTGCCTGATCTTGTTACTGGTCTGTCTACATTTGACTCTTCTCTGGATTCCCCTTGCCTGCTCATGTCTACTGTTAACACCTGTTACCGCCCTTGGCCTGGACTTTTGACTAAGATTTGCCTTCTGATTTTGTATTTCACTGCCAGCATATTTGCCAACCCTCTCTCACCTGGACTCTGATCATGATTCTGTTCCTATCTGCCTGGCTGATACTGAAATCAGCTTGCAACCTGACTCCATGCTTCTGCTCATTGGATGTCAGTACTTACAAGCTCAAGTTCACTGATTTAACTTCCTGGCACCTGCGCCCTGTTGCTCCCCTAGCAGTCTCTGCCTCCACTAACCATGGTACTTAAACAGGAATTGTGAAATATGCTGAACTTGTCATCTTGAGCTGCGATGACAGGAACATGACAATAGGATTCCTGGTATAGAGAGAAGTAAGTAAGGATGAGCACCATACGCTTTATAAGATCTAACAGGTTTATTTTACTTTTAGGAAAGAGAGTGTGGGACTATGGGGTGTCCAGACTAGAGCAACTAATTCAAACATGCTTCTGTAGCTCTAATGCCGCTTACACACGATCTGACTTTTCGACAGACTAGGTCCGACAGTCTTTCCGACGGACTTTGCAGCAGAGGTCCGCCGGACTTTCAAACAAATGGACTTGCCCACACACGATCACTCCAAAAGTCTGACAGATTCGAATGTGATGACGTACAACCGGACTAAAATAAGGAAGTTCATAGCCAGTAGCCAATAGCTGCCCTAGCGTCGGGTTTCGTCCGTCGGACTAGCACACAGACGACCCTTTTTTCTCGACCAGACTCAAGTCTGTCGGAAAGATTTGAAACATGTTTTATTTCTAGGTCTGTCAGACTTTTGGGAAAGAAAAGTCCGCTGGAGCCCACACACGATCGAATTGTCCGACGGATTCCCGTCTGCCGGACCTAGTCCATCGAAAAAAACAATCGTGTGTACGCCGCATAACACTTGTAGCAACACTTCAGTTAGGCGCCTGACACAGCTAAGGTGGCAGATTTGTATCCTCCAAAGTTATTTTTTTTTTTAGTGTTTGCCATATTATCTTATCAGCAATTGCATGTTAGCAGCTCATATTTTAGATTTTTGAATACCCTTACAGTCATTTCACCATCACTTGTCTTGAGTTCATCCCTCTTGGTTGCAATGAATTAAAAGGCACATCAAAACTTCAACACCTTGAACTTTCACAAATCTTCAAAAATGTAAAGGGAAGACATAGGCTGGCTGCAGCCTAACTGTTCCCCGAGCACACAGACCCACACAGGACACTACTGCCTAAGGCAGGGTCTCTATACTGAACATACAGAAAGTCATAAGAAAAAATGGAGGTCATGGCTTTGCTAGGAGGGATGAGGGAAGTTTGAAGGAAGATCAATGCAAAAGAAATGTATGTAGAAAGGATATAGTAACAAGAAAACCATTAGCCCGATAGTTAGAGCAACAGTTGAAATAAAATTAAATAGATATGTTTGACAAATAAAGAAGATTGAAATTTTTGAACTTTCATTAAACTATTTGCTGAATATTTTACAAGTGATTATAATTACTGGCATTAACATTTTCAAAAAAGGGTTAACAGCTAAAGAAAAAAAAATAGTTTTGAAAAACCTACAAAACATTTGATTGTGACGTGGGAGTTTTCCTGAAGAAAAATTTGTGAAATGCCAGATGTCATTATAGAGCTCAGCAATATATTGCGTATGTCTGGATCATTTACAGCTCTGTATGGTTTTTAATTATCAGAAGGCACTGTGAATCTCATAGGACATCTTCTTTAGATAATCAGTTTTGAATATTACACTACCCAGGCATCAACCAATTCAGCTTGAACTGTCTTCAATGTACTTGTTCAGATAAAGACTTAGTGCATGTAAACATATCTGCAATGAATATGCATTGATTTTAGGCTGGATATAATACAACATCTGGGATTATGAATAACCCAATCTAATCCCACACCAGTCCTCCTCTCAGAAAATGTTCTTTCATTCTAAACAATATTTCTAACAAGAGATTGCTCATGTCTGAACTTTTCTGAAGTTTCAAATAACTGCTACTGTTTCGACTTAAAATTCACAATACATATTGCTTGACTGCTTAATTTCCCTGTGCTCTGCTAACATTTACACCTTCAGAAATGTAGAGGTTGGAATGAATTAAAGTATACTAGAAATTAGAGAAATATTTGGGGCTGCCATTTCCGACCTACTTCTGAAAATTCTTGTTGCTTAATATTCTGATCCACAGGCTCCATACCTTCTAACTCACTGACCTGCAAGTAATAAAAATGTGGAGTGGGGTTAGTGGGGTTATCAACCTCTTGACGGAAGTGGAGGGGGTGTACCTGGGTATACCCTAACTTAAAGTGCTGTTTCCACCAACAAAAAAAAAAAAATAGCTTAAAAATCATAAAAAAATAAAAAAGAAAATTATTGGAAAAAAAAATTACTCACCTCCTAAATGCCTCGTAGTCTGCCTCCTTCAGTGCCCGGGCACTGACATCACTTCCCCTCGGCGCCGCACAGTCATCTGGGACCTGTCACGTGTCCCAGATGACTGCGCGGAGTATCGCGCATGCGCAGTGGGTGCCCGGCTGTGAAGCCACAGCCAGGTGCCCACAGTAAGAATGCCGGCACCGCGAGTGGAGCGGGGAACCAGGGGGGGCTTCATTCCCCCACATCGCTGGACCCTGGGACAGGTAAGTGTCTGATTATTAAAAGTCAGCAGCTGCAGTATTTGTAGCTGCTGACTTTTAATTTTTTTTTTTTTTTTTTTAGGGGGCACTAAAAGGTAAAATCAGGGGGTATTATTGTGGAGTAAAAGTATTGGTCACTGCAGTGCACTGTGGAACACAGGAGGTTTATTGATTTACGTGCTTCTAGGTGGTCACTAGGGATGAGCCGAACACCCCCCCCCGTTCGGCTCGCACCAGTACCCGCGAACGGACCTAAAGTTGAAACAATAAAAGTGTAATATTCATTTAAATTTCGTACCTGGGGGGTGTCTATAGTATGCCTGTGAAGGGGCGCATGTTTCCTGTGCTTAGAACTGTCCCTGCAAAAAGTGTAATTCTTGCAGGAAAAAAAGCATTTAAAATCACTCGCGGCTAATGTATTGACGGCTCCCGTAACACAGAGAACAGTCATTCATTGAAAGCCATTCATAAAAAAAAGTCATTGATAAAAAAAATTAAAAAATTTAAAAGAAAAGTGTGGGGGTCCCCCAAATTCAATAACCAGGCCCTTCAGGTCTGCTATGGATATTAAGGGGGACCCCAGCCAAAAAAAATAAATGGCGTGGGGTCCCCCTCAAAATCCATACCAGACCCTTATCTGAGCACGCAACCTGGCAGGCTGCAGGAAAAGAGGGGGGACGAGAGCGCCCCCCCCTCCTGAACCGTACCAGGCCACATGCCCTCAACATTTATGAGGACCTTGGAAGCACCTTGTCCCCATGTTGATAAGGACAAGGGCCTCTTCCCCACAACCCTGGCCATTGGTTGTGGGGGTCTGCTGGCGGGGGGCTTATCGGAATCTGGAAGCCCCCTTTAACAAGGGGACCCCTAGATCCCGCCCCCCCCCCCTGTGTGAAATGGTAAAAATGGTACCCCTACCATTTCACCAAAAAAGTGACAAAAATGGTAAAAATGACAGGAGACGGTCTTTGACAATTCCTTTATTAAAATCTTCTTTCTTCTTTCTTCTGGTCTTCCTTTCTTCATCCTTTGGTTTCTTCAACTTCTCATTCCGGCATCTTCTTCCATCTTCTTCTTCCATCTTCTTCTTCTTCCTCCGATCCGCTTCTTCTTGCGCTGGTCTTCTCGTCCTTCTCGTCCGGCATCTTCTTTCATGGCGTCTGTTCTTCGGGCCGCTCCTCGCAATGGGAGGCTCCTGCTGTGTGAGGCTTTGCTCCATCTGACAGGTCTTTTATAACGGAGGGCACCTGGTGACCCCGCCCCCTCTGACGTCATAGGGAAAGCCATAGGGAATTCTCCATGACGTCCCCGTGCGTCAGAGGGGGCGGGGTCACCAGGTGCCCTCCGTTATAAAAGACCTGTCAGACGCAGCGAAGCCTCACACAGCGGGAGCCTCCCATTGCGCGGAGCGGCCCAGAAGAGACGCCAACGCCATGGAAGAAGATGCCGGACGAGAAGGACGAGAAGTCCAGCGCAAGAAGAAGCGGATCGGAGGAAGAAGAAGATGGAAGAAGAAGATGGAAGAAGATGCAGGAAGGAGAAGATGAAGAAACCGAAGGATGAAGAAAGGAAGACCAGAAGAAAGAAGAAAAAAGATTTTAATAAAGGAATTGTCAAAGACCGTCTCCTGTCATTTTTACCATTTTTGACACTTTTTTGGTGAAATGGTAGGGGTACTTTTGTACCCCCTTACCATTTCACACAGGGGGGGCCGGGATCTGGGGGTCCCCTTGTTAACCACTTCAGCCCCGGACCAATTGGCAGCCAAAGGACCAGGCCCCTTTTTGCAATTCGGCACTGCGTCGCTTTAACTAACAATTGCGCGGTCATGCGACGTGGCTCCAAAACAAAATTGGCGTCCTTTTTTTCCCACAAATAGAGCTTTCTTTTGGTGGTATTTGATCGCCCCTGCGGTTTTTATTTTTTGCGCTATAAACAAAAATAGAGCGACAATTTTGAAAAAAATGCAATATTTTTTACTTTTTGATAATAAATATCCCCAAAAAATATATAAAAAAACATTTTTTTTCCTCAGTTTAGGCCGATACGTATTCTTCTACATATTTTTGGTAAAAAAAATCGCAATTAGCGATTATTGTTTGCGCAAAAGTTATAGCGTTTACAAAATCATTTTTATTAATATTTTTTTTTTTTTTAGCGATTTTTATTGTGACTGCGACATTTTGGCGGACACATCGGACATTTTTGACACATTTTTGGGACATTTGTCATTTATACAGCAATCAGTGCTATGTAAATGACAGTTGTAGTTAGGGGGTTAACCACTAGGGGGCGGGGAGGAGTCAGTGTGATGTGTTGTGTTTTTTTTTACAGTAGGGGGGCGTGGCTGTACGTCTGACGTCATTGATCGGCGTTCCCAATGACAGGGAACCGCCGATCACTGACAGTCAGTGTAGGAAGCGCGGGGAGAGGTTTGTTTACATAGACCTCTCCCCGTTCTTCCGCTCCGTAACCTGATTGCGGGATACCAGCGGCGATCGGGTCCGCTGGTCCCGCGGCCGGGGTCACGGAGCTCCCGACCGGGTCCCACATGCAGGCACATGCACGATCACGTACAGGTACGTGATTTTGCCCGTGCCATTCTGCTGACGTATATATGCAGTGGCCGGTCGGGAAGCGGTTAAAGGGGGCTTCCAGATAAGCCCCCCGCCCGCAGACCCCCACAACCAATGGCCAGGGTTGTGGGGAAGAGGCCCTTGTCCTCATCAACATGGGGACAAGGAGCTTTGGGGATCTCAGACCCCCAAAGCATCCTCCCAATGTTGAGGGCATGTGGCCTGGTACTGTTCAGGAGGGAGGGGGGCCTGCGGCCTGCCAGGTTGCGTGCTCGGATAAGGGTCGGGTATGGATTTTGAGGGGGACCCCATGCCATTGGCCAATTATTGCTCTCCTCGCCGCTCTTTGATTGGCCAAGCATGCGGGTCACAGTGCATGCTTGGCCAATCATCAGCCAGCAATGCACTGCAACTGGTGCAGTGCATTGCGGGCCGCTCGCATCACATGAATTTGATGCGAGCGGCCCAAATAGTTCTGGGCTCGCCGAGCGGGCGAATGCCTGATGTTGGATTCGAACATGGGTTCGAATCGAACACCGGGCCCATCCCTAGTGGTCACACTTTCTGTACAATACTCATAACATCCCCCTGCACATAAGGTCTTTTGTATAGCATGCCAAGGAACCCATCCATGCTATTTCTTGATAACTTTACTAAAGAACAACTCTACAAATCCCAACCCTTTTAGTGAGGCAATCCCTTTTTAGGAAATTAATTAATCTTTCCCCCTTTTCCCAGTGGTCCTTCTTTTAGGTGTGATGTTGAGATCTGAATAAACAAACACAGTAAATGTACTAGGAGTTCAAGTGCAAACAAATGTCCTTGTACATAAGCCCTAAAGTACTCTGCATTATCTTTATTATAAGTCTTTTTAATTACTTGAAGTCAATAGCAATCATACTGTATATACTTAAAAAAGTATCTGTGTGCTATTTTATTATTTACATGTACATTTTTTTTTTTGTTTTCATCAATTTTGTTTGTTAATTTTTATGTTGTTGCATTAAAAATAGAAATAAGCCCTCATTTAGTCTGCAAATAACGTTTCAATGCTTTGTATTTTCAGTGTCATTCAGTATAAATAATACATAACATTATTAGTTAAGCTACTGGGCTTAGCTAATACGTTAAAGCAGTTGTATCCCACGCTTGGACATTTTTACCTACAGGCAAGCCTATAATAAGGCTTACCAGTAGGTAAAAAGAATATCTCCTAAAGCTTCACGGTTTAGGAGATATTGACCCTGCATGCTCCTGCAGGTCAAGCGTATCCTGACGGAAGTTGCCAGAATGCAGGGCCCCCGGGCACATGCACGGGAGTGACATCATCGCAGCTCCAGCCACTCACAGCACCGGAGCCAGCGATCCCAGAAAAAAAACGCCAAGGGCACATGTCAGCTCCCTCAGCGGTGACTGGGCACCACTGCAGGGCTTCGTTCTAAGGTAAGTATTTCATAATGCATGATGCATACTAGCACATTATACTATTGTCTTGCAGTTTGTTTGTTTTTTTTGCAGTTTACTACCGCTTTAAGGAATTTGCTTTTACCCAAAATAACCACTCAGAATCTTTTTCTAATCAGTATATAATTTATTACACTTAGTTAAAGCAGAATTAAACCCTGTTGTGCTTTAAGCCAAGGAAGCCTCCATAGTGCTGCACATGTGATCAGTTATGATACCAGCCATTTGATGGCTTGACAAATTGGATGTGAGCACAGGCAAATGTGACAGTTATCATTCATGGCATACCTTGAATTTAACTGTTTTGGGAAACAATAAAATGTATGGGTTTAGTTCTGTTTTAACAAAAACAAAGAAGGGGAAGGTGCAAACCTCTAGTGCATTATCTTGGTAAAAACTGAATTTATTGATTTAAAAGCAACCAATAAAATGCATACTCACAAAGGTGCACAAGTATATAGCAAGCACATAGTGGGATGACATGAGGTAAAAACTCCAAGTGTTTCCGCGCCCTCACATATGTGGTGCATACTAGAACATTATGACATTACCTTGCAGGGATTTTTTTTTTTTTTTTTTTTACAACCTACCGTTTACTACCATTTTAAAGTCACTATTTCCACATTTCATGTAACCAGAGCAAGATCCATAATAAAACTGGGAAAAATATGCAGAACAAAAAAAAAATACTGACAGCAAATGTCAGGCAAACCTAGTAGAAGCCAGCAGTGGTGGCCCGTGCATTGTGGTCCACGTCGTCCTGATCCCACTCAATTGTGTGACAATAGTGAATACATTTTTGCTATTTTAACACTAACCTTCCTCCCCGCCAATCATGAGGCAGGGCATCAGACCTGCTTCCTGATTGGCCAAAGCACCAGGCCACCCTATTGGATGCCTGGCACTTAGGAAGAGGAGCAAGGAGACTGGCACTGGAGCAGAGGTCACCGCCGCTCTGAAAAGGTGAGTCGCCTCGGGTGCGGGGGGGGTGGTGCCAGAGCTGCAATCCGCATGGGGGGGATGCAGCCAGAGCCGCATCCCAGAGGGGGGGGGTGGGCACAGTGGCTGCATTTGATGGGCACAGGTGGCTGCATTCAATGGACAAGTGTCTGCATTTGATGGGCACAAGTGGCGGCATTTGATGGGCACAAGTGGCTGAATTTGATGGGCACAAGTGGCTTCATTTGATGGGCACAAGTGGCTGCATTTTATGGGCATGTGGCTGCATTTGATGGGCACAAGTGGCTGCAGTTGATGGGCATGTGGCTGCATTTGATGGTGGCTGCATTTGATGGGCACAAGTGGCTGCATTTGATGCGCACACGTGGCTGCATTTGATGGGCAAGTGGCTGCATATGATGGAGACAGTGGCTGCATTTGATGGGCAAGTGGCCGCATATGATGGGCACAGGTGGCTGCGTTTGATGGGCACAAGTGGCTGTGTTTGATGGGCACAGTGGCTTCATTTGATGGGCACAATGGCTGCCTTTGATGGGCACAATGGCTGCATATTATAGGCACAAGTGGCTGTATATGATGGGCACAGTGAGGCTGCAATTGATGGGGGGGTTTCAGTATTTTTCAGTTTGTTTGCGCCCCCCGCAAAAAAATTTGAGCACCAGCCACCACTGGAAGCCAGTGTAATGCATATTCTTCCTTTACATTCCTGAGTTCTGGTTCTGGTACTACAGGTATTATAGCATGGCACTGTAGTTTGGATAAATATATCTAGAGCATGGCAATGTCATAGTCATAGAACAGTAAACCTGGTGGAGGGAGACATTTGCTTTTGGTGTTCCTTTTTGTATATAACAGCTCTGATCCTGAAGTGATGCATGGCCAGAGAGCAGAAAACAATTGGAGCCAATTTCTTGATATGGGAAAGGTTTACAATGGTAAAAACACATTTTAAGAGAATTTTTTATTCAGAAAATTGGGTCCTGCTAGATCATTTCATGTTGGCCCCTTTTGCAGGTATAGCCAGTGGCGGCCCATCCATTAGGGATGCATGGGCGGCGCCCCCCATCCATGCATCTGCCCCCTAATCTACAAGCAGGGTGCCAGATGCATGGATTCCAATGGGGGGGTTGAAGCACGTGATTAGAGCCAGAGGCTCTAATAGGCTTCAAAAAAGGGTGGGCTCGGGGCACTGAGCACTGTATTCACTATTCTCACACTGATCCCCCTTCCTGCCAATCATGAAGCAGGTCCTGAGATCCGTCGCCCGATTGGCTAAAGGGACAGTAGATCCTACTGGATTCTTAGGAGGAGGAGGGAGGAGACACACAGCAGAGGCCGCCCTGATGCAGAGGAGGAGGAGACACCTGCCCACTACACGTCGGAGCGCTGCCCGCCCGAAACCTAGATGGGGTAGGTGCCAAGCTGGATGACCGACCAACCGCGAGGAATCAGAGCCACTAAAGGATGATCTACTGACAGTCTAAAGATTTACTATTGCTCAGGGACTCTGGTGGGCTGCAGCAAAATGGCAGCCCCTGGCAAGAAGAAACAGGAACATTGCTGCAGGAAATTTACAGTGCACACTAATTTTGGTAACTTAACTTTAATGTGGAATGTATATTCCTTGCTAAAAAACATTATTTTTTGTTATGGGTAAAGTTCTGTATCATGACCTGCACCTGCTGTGCTTCCCAGAACTGAAAGTTATTCGTAATCAGTCTCTATCTGATGCTGGTTGCTTGGAGGGCATTTAGTCTCTCCTTTGTTTGTACACTTTGTGTTAGTGTCTTGCTGTGCTTAGTCAGATGCCGCTTGCCATGTTTCCTGCTCCTGATCTTGCTCTTACCCTGCATCCTGTACCCTGCACTCTGCTTCCTTACATCTGCTCCTCTTGTTCCTGATTCCAGTCCTGGTCCCCCCCTTTCTTGCATCTCTAGTATTTCCTGTGACCTGTGCTCCTCATCTTGAAATTATTGTAATATAGTTACTGTGGATGCTTAGGTATTTTTCATTCATTTAATTGATCACTCATATCTTTATGTTAGCTGTTTGTGAGTGCTTGGATATAATTTTGTTTTACTATCAATAAATTCACTATAAATTCAGTTTCCTAAGTGTAGACATGCAAATCTGGCCATCCTTGCTGCTGATTCCTGACAGTCTACTTTAACTACACTACTTTTACAGTAACCCTGAACTCTCTCTAAAACTTTATATGTATCTCTGAACTGAACGGTTTTTGGAAACATAGTTCAGATTGGTTGCTTTTTGTTTTTAAACATAGTTCAGATTGGTTGCTGTAGACAAAATGTCATTCATTGTCATTGCTCTTTCATTGATTTCAGAATAAGATTAAGGGCCTGTGTTAATTGGCTGTTGTTCACTTCAAGCAGGCTGTGCATTCCCATACAAGCCTATGTGAATGCAAAACCCTTTTTAAACAGGTCAAAGGCAAGTCAGAAAATGGTCAACTGCAAGTCAAATACACTTGTCAATTAACTCTGAAAAATCTCAGAAGTGTGTCAAGCTGATACCACACTGATTCCATCGATACCAGCAAAAGCCCATTGACACTGGCCCTAAGAGTCATGGATTAAGTGTAATGCTGTACCATAGAGGAAAAGGATAAAAGAGAGTTAAAATGTATCTTGAGTGTTGGATAGACTTGGGAAGGACTAGTTCTTGCTGTCACCGTCTCCATGGGGGAGATTTACCCTTTTTTTTGTCCTGGTGGTCATTGTCATATTGTAAGAGGAAAACCAAAACAGATAGAGGGAAACCCTTTCACTACTTCATTTTGGAGATAATTTCTCCACTGTCTACAGGACAGAAATTGAAGGAAATCGTTTGAATGGGATGCAGATGGCACACAAAAGACCTAATGGGGTTATAACTATTTCCTACCATAACTTACATTTAAAAAAAGTTTGGCTTTAGATATATTTTATAATAACTTGATGGTTTTAGCCATGGTTGATGATGACCCAATGATCATCATGTCTATGGACACCTGCAGACTCCCATAGGCATACCTGGATAGCCCATCTCTGGGGAAATGATGGTCAGCCATTCAAGATAATCTGGTGCCAGAGATGTCTTTTTACTCTCCTCCTTCACTCCCCCTATAGCCATAAACTTGCATGTTCTGGCTATCCTTGCACACGTTTATACAAAGGTCTTTGAGAAGAGAGGTCTTTTGACTGTGCCCACACATCCCAACCACTGTTAGATATCTTTGACCAGTTAAAGGAAGAAGTGAATGAAGAGAGAGCAAGACATAAAGAGTAATTTTTAAATAAAAGAAATAGCAGAAAATATAAAAAAGAGCTGCCTAGGGAATAAGGAAAGGCAGCAGAATCGGACTTATATCTAAGCAGCCGTTCTACAGGAATAAGAGATAAGAATTCTGAGTGTTCTATTGTGTTCTATGAAGCGGTGTACAGTAATGATAGCACTGCAGCACATTGAGAAACAAGGTGTATAGGAACATTGTTATAGCAATTACAAAGGATACAGCCTTGCTGTCCCATAATTACATCCTGCCATCTTTAAGACCACTTTAATTGCCTCATCTCACAAAGACAGCATGGGACAAAATAGCAAATATGTTTTGAGTTAGATGACTGTAATATTAGTGCCTTAATAAATATGTGCCATGAAACCCCCCTCCCCAAAACCCATAGGAAAATCAATGAAATGTGAAATAGTACCATAATTATGTCAAAAGAAATTTATAGTTTACTCCATTCTCTGAATTAATAGCATAGATTTATGTCTTCAGAATTTGAAATATTCTCATTTAATATATTTTTGTGGCTAAAGTTAGGATGACACATTTTGAGGATTTAGCTGTAATTATTGACTACAAACAAGTATAAGGAATCAGGGTTTCATTTGAAAAGGTGTTTTCTTGTGACATAAGTCCTTCAAATTTTATTTCTCAGCTCTGCTTTAAATCACCTCCATCTTGAACTCTGGTTTCTTTGAAGGATTTGGCATATGTATTTAAAGGGTCAACCCATCCAAAAAAGATGTTTTAGCTAAAAATCCAAGTAGATTTTTATATGTCTTAGTCACTTCAACCGCAAGTTCTGCCTGTTATATTTTCTAAATCTGTTCTTGTCCATTCTGGGATTTTTGGTTGTTCCTGGTCACTCCTGTGTGTTTTGGATATGCTGTTGTATTCTCCATGACATAAGCTGGATAAACAGTTTAATAGGTGGATTGTGGCCCCCTCCTTTGAGCCTTTATAACTCACCAATAGAGTCCATTTTTTTGGGTGAACTGATCCTTTAAGCTTATTCCATGCACCCTGTAAGAAGATTTTTTTTGAGTGTTTATGGCACCATTTTGTTATAGTTTTGTAAAATTGTGCTTAGTGCCTAAAAATTCCATGCTACCAAAACAATTTTTTAACAACCCTCTATAAATTAGAATGTGGCGTTGTGAAAGTGTATATTAGACGAGTCTTCACAGTATCATCCAATGGTTTCTTGTGTTTGCTCTTATAGAAAATGTATGGCACCAAGGGTGAATAGGACTCCTTTATTAAAGCACCTCCTAAATGTAAGCGTAATAATGTTACAACCAATCCCAATGTTAATTATTTACAATCACTCTCAGTGTGGAATCCTGAGAAAATTGAAAAGTGTTTCTTCTTTCATCAAGATTCTGAAAGGGCCAACATCGAAAGACAATGCTGACATTTTTCTTAGAAAAATGTTATCTGCTTTTTTATCCTGACCTTCTTGCTTCAATGCTAGTGAGCAGAGAGCAAGTATACAAATAAGTATTTGGAACTTTGATCTTCCTGAGCTGTACATTTACACCATGCCAGTTACTCACAAAGTTTGAGGGTCAGAATAACAGCAAGAGTAATTGAAATTTAAAAAAGTGGTCAATAATGGCAGCCCTTGTATTTCTTTTATGTCAGCTTTACTCTTAACTGGTATATGGGTATTGTGTATCGAAAATTTTATTCCCTGTGTTTTGTAGTTTACTATGTTGCTGTTAGTAATCAAAGGTTTCCTGTGTGTGCAGCCTAGCTCCAAGCTCAGGTAACCCATAAACAGTTAAATTTTTGTGCTGTGGGAGGTGTTAGTGCAGAATTGCTGGTCCTGCATTGTACATGCTAACATTCGAGAGACTGCAATCAGATTATGGGCTACAAAAAGCAGGTTTGGGGAGCAGTTATGACGCTGAGAGCAAGTCCACGGAAGCAACAAATGAGGTACATTTTGCTGCCTATTCCTATCCACCTAGACTAAATGCACATTTAACCCTTGAAATGCTAGAGCATTTTTTCTGCTGCCTGGAGTTGAGCATTAAACTAAACCTACAGTGGTGTGAAAAAGTGTTTGCCCCCTTCCTCATTTCCTGTTCCTTTGCATGTTTGTCACACTTAAGTGTTTCGGAACATCAAACCAATTTAAACAATAGTCAAGGACAACACAAGTAAACACAAAATGCAATTTGTAAATGAAGGTGTTTATTATTTAAGGTGAAAAAAAATCCAAACCATCATGGCCCTGTGTGAAAAAGTGATTGCCCCCTAAACCTAATAACTGGTTGGGCCACCCTTAGCAGCAACAACTGCAACCAAGCGTTTGCGATAACGTGCAATGAGGCTTTTACAGCGTCCTGGAGGAATTCTGGCCCACTCATCTTTGCAGAATTGTCCTAATTCAGTTACATTAGAGGGTTTTCGAGCATGAACGGCCTTTTTAAGGTCATACCACAACATCTCAATAGGATTCAGGTCTGGACTTTGGCTAGGCCACTCCAAAGTCTTCATTTTGTTTTTCTTCAGCCATTCGGTGGTGACTTGCTGGTGTGTTTAGGATCATTGTCCTGCTGCAGAACCCAAGTTCGTTTCAGCTTGAGTACATGAACAGATGGTCGGACATTCTCCTTCAGGATCTCTTGGTAGACAGCAGAATTCATAGTTCCTTTTATCACGGCAAGTCTTCCAGGTCCTGAAGCAGCAAAACAGCCCCAGACCATCACACTACCACCACCATATTTTACTGTTGGTATAATGTTCTTTTTCTGAAATGCAGTGTTCCTTCTACGCCAGATATACTTGGACACACACCTTCCAAAGTGTTCCACTTTTGTCTCATCGGTCCACAGAATGTTGTCCCAAAAGTCTTGGGGATCATCAAGATGTGTTGTGGAGAAATTGAGACGAGCTTTGATGTTCTTTTTGCTCAGCAGTGGTTTTCTCCTTGGAACTCTGCCATGCAGGCCATTTTTGCCCAGTCTTTTCCTGATGGTGGAGGCATGAACGCTGACCTTAACTGAGGCAAGTGAGGCCTGCAGTTCCTTGGACGTTGTTGTGGGGGTCTTTTGTGACCTCTTGGATGAGTCGTCGCTGCGCTCTTGGGGTAATTTTGGGCGGCCGGCCACTCCTGGGAAGGTTCACCACTGTTCCATGTCTTCGCCATTTGTGGATAATGGCTCTCACTGTGGTTCGCTGGATTCCCAAAGCTTTGGAAATGGCTTTATAACCCTTTCCAGACTGATAGATCTCAATTACTTTCTTTCTCAATTGTTCCTGAATTTCTTTGGGTCTCGGCATGATGTGTAGCTTTTAAGGATCCTCTGGTGGACCTTACTGTGTTAAGCAGCTCCTATTTAAGTGATGCCTTGATTGTGAACAGGTGTGGCAATAATCAGGCCTGGGTGTGGCTAGAGAAATTGAACTCAGGTGTGGACAACCACAGTTATAGTATGTTTTAACAAGGGGGGCAATCACTTTTTCACACAGAGCCATGATGGTTTGGATTTTTTTTCACCTTTAATAATAAACACCTTCATTTACAAATTGCATTTTGTGTTTACTTGTGTTGTCCTTGACTATTGTTTAAATTGGTTTGATGTTCCGAAACACTTAAGTGTGACAAACATGCAAAGGAACAGGAAATGAGGAAGGGGGCAAACACTTTTTCACACCACTGTATTACTAGGCTGACCTTAATAAAACTAAATTCATTTTAGAAGTCTTTGGACCATTTGATGCCAGAAGGTACTGCTGGCTTCTCCTAATTACTTTTTAGGCAACGTTTTACACTTGTGGTTGGGAGTCCATAAAACAGGTAGATAAATATGGGTGTTGCCAAACACTGAGTGGATGAAGACTGCCTGCCCGCATTTCTGGTAGACTATATATAGTAAAGCAATTTTTCCTCTTAGGGGATTTTAAAAGGTGGGAGTCTTCAAGAAGTTATATCAAAATTAATATTTATTAGAAAAATTAAAACAGAGAATTGATAAAATTGGATGCAAAATAAATGGAGGGAGACATACAAACAAATTGTATAGAAATACGATACAGTGTGATAACCACACAATACTGTTAGGTCCTGAGCATTTAAACTAAGGGCTTTTTAGTGCCTTAGCTTAAACGCTCAGGACCTAACAGTGTTGTGTGATTATCACTCTGTATCGTATTTCTATAAAATTTGTTTGTATGTCTCCCTTTATTTATTTTGCATCCAATTTTATCACTTCTCTGTTTTAATTTTCCTAATAAATATTAATTTTGATATAACTTCTTATATAAAATCCCCTAAGAGGAAAAATTGCTTTACTATATATAAAACAGGTAGATTAGCCAAATTTTTACTACCCTCGCAAACGGGGTATACCATATGTAAAAATTGCCACCCCCCCATTTCCATTTGGCAGGCAATACCAAATGGGGTCAACAAGAAGACATATGTTGGTATACACATGCTATGGCTGCAATGCAAAAATTATCCCCCCACCCATTCATGTCTGCCAGTCAATATTAAATAGGGTACAACTGCCACATCTTCCCCGCAACTGTATACAAAGCATGTTGTTGTGGCAGGGTGGTTTGGGCTTTTAAAAGGTGGTAAGAAGGGGACATAATGCCTCCTCACCACCTGTCAATGGTCCTATGAAAAACAATCCACCATGGATTGCTTTTTAGAGGGTACCTCTAGTGTAGCTGAGGCCTTACTAAGATTCTTAGATGAGTGTGTGCTGCCCCAATTACCCCACAATCACCTGCACTTGGACCTGTATGATGCTGTATGGGAGGAGGTTTAGCAACAGATGAAAAGAATGGGTTTATTGATAGTCATGTAGCTGAACAAATACAAAATGCAGTAGTAATATGTAAATGTGGCCTATCTGTGCATAATTTTTAAATGTCTTTACAGAATCACAGGTGAAATAATCATTTTGCTTTTTTTTAAAAGCTTCAAATTCCTACAGCCTCTTGGCTACATAGAATGGTAGTAAACATCTCCGGTTAGTAGTCCCTTAGGATGGGAGCAGAGAAACACCGCCCTAGGCCACATAACTGTCTGCCAGCCAAAATGAGGAAGAAGACACAATCCTTTGGTATTATTTTTCATGTATTATTCAATCAGAGAATTGTAACTCGTAAGAACAAGTCCTTTCAAGTTGCTAGAAAGAAACAATTGACCCTGGCTTGTGATCCAGTTGTCACAGGTGAAAATGTCTGTCAAGAAAAAAAAATATCTACCAGTGTGATAAAGCAATGGAAACGCACATTTTTTTTTAATACTGATACAATCACTTTCCAATGGGAAAAGGCAAAACACACATTTTAGTGGCTGTCAGTTCAGTATTACCTATAGAGAATAGAAAAGAACAAAAAAAGTGCAAATGCTGTGGAGGCTTGTGTTCCTTCAAAATTCTTAGAGGGTATTCTACAAAGGAAGTGAAAATCGGAGGTGTTGCCTGTCGCAAACCAGATTCCAGCTGTCAGCTTTAAAATCACATAAAACATTTTTTCTACATAAGCAAAACTTTACATATTTTACATTGACCTAAAGAGAATGTCCATCAGGATAAAAATCATGAACTTGCTCTGCCTTTATTTAGTGAGCTCCTAAAGTTTAAAACTTCAGCTCCTCCAGTTTCCAGCTGCTTTTTGTACTTTGTATTTTGGTGGATCTACTTTTGACTCAGATCACACAGCCTGCAATATCTGCTGTGGTTCTGTACATAGACAAGAACTCTTATGTAGCATGTAGGCCAAAATAGCAGAACAAAATTTGTTGCTCATCATGAACTTTACTTCCAAAAAAGAACAAATGTAGACACAGATAAGCTGCTATGTCTATGGCTTATTACTTCATGTCTGAGGATTGTCTAGAGTCCTCATTCAACATTTGCAGCTTGAACACTAGAGATGAGAAAATATCTTAGATATTGTTAATTCAATTAAGCTTTTCATTTTTAGGAAATAATAGATATTGACCTAAAAATGTGCATGCTGGTTTAACATGATCACATACTCACAGAATGCTCCAGTTTTAGCTCATCTCTAACTGTGTACCTTGTGGATCAGGAAGAGGCTGAGGATAGTAGGCCTGCAGCTGTGATTGCTGAAAACAAAGCTGGCCAAACACATAGATTATGTTCTGTTCAGCCTATAGGCTGAACGGAAAAAAAATCTTACACATTTCCCCATCCATGCTACACAGCACAGATGGACAAATCTCCCATTGTAGCTTTTATATTTGGACAGCCGGTCCCTGCCAACTGTCAAAATACCTGAACCGACAATTTTCCACCCTTTCCTTCAATTTTTTAATCAAAAGATGTAAACTGGAGGCAGCTTACAGGGCCACCCACTGAGCAATTTTTGACTGATTCATCAGGAACCAACTGAAATTTGCTTAGTGTATAGCCAGCTCTATTCTATTGTGTGTGCATATGTTACCCCCCCCCCCCACCCCTCCACCCCGTGCCTCAAAGTTTTTTAGTCCTGATTAAGGATCAGCTAAACTGAGAATTTTAATTTCACAAAAATGATGGTGACATTTTTCTATTTTGGCAAAGTGCTTTGGTGTCAATGTGAAAGGCGAAATTAAGATGGCTTACTATGGTTCTTTAGGGTAAAATGGACTTTAAATGACTCTTGAGGATTAAGGTAGCTCCTTTCAACTATAACTTATCTGTAATCTGTTTTTGTGCCAAAATATGCCCCCTCGTTATTTCACATTTTTTCTACAGAAAGAAATAACATGACTGTACACAAATAACAATTAATTACACAAGAAAGGGAATAAAAATACATTGAACACTAAGTGAAATAAACTAAATAGCCGTAAAGCCCCTCCCTAGAAACAAACCTACACTTTTAAAATAGAGAACCAAAAAAAAAAAAAAAGATGAAAATACCTAAAAAAAAAAAAAAAATGTATTTGCTGTTTTTTTATATTTTTCTGTATCATTTTTCTTTTTTTTACATTGCATGTATCATTTTGAAAAACACAAAAAGAAATGCAAGACTTAATTTCTTCATCTCAGCCAGGATGTGTCACACATGTAAAATGTGAGTTATAGCCTATAGCCTGCAGTTTAATATATCATAACAATACAAGTGCATAGCGTGACTCCTCCCTGAACCTTTTATTGATCCAGCTAATCTGTATGGCTATCTTTCACTGACACTTTACACGCACAATAGGTGTAAAATATCTTGACAGCAGGGCTGGGAAATGTAAGTCTCAAATTACTTCCTGAAAGCCAATTTAATGACAGAAAATGTATTTTTAGAACTTGATACATTGGCCCACCATGTTTCTTGTATACAGTACATTAAGCCAGGTCTCTTTCATGGGCCCTAAGCAAGTTAAGGCAATATTTTTTCTGTGTACTGTGTAATAAAGTAGATACCAGTGTGTCATTTATTTTAAAAATTACTGATTTCACACTGTTTGATGTTTAAATGATGTATAAGCATTTGGATAACGCATTTGATCATTTTTAAATGCAAACTCTTTTTTCAGTTAATTTTTCAATTAAACATAATAATAAAAAAATAGATACACATTCCATAGATATGCCTTTTACAGCTGAAGTTTGGTATTTTTTAGTTCACACTTAATTCACCCTGTATCCTAACTTCGTATTAAGCCAAAAAGGTGCAAATGTTGGGTACCGTTCTACCTTAAATAGAAACAGCTTGGAGGTGTACCTAAGGCTGTGCTTGCATAGGCACAAAGTCAAAATGCATTAGTACCATGCTCAGGGACTTCATAAGTGGAAGATGCAGGTAAATTATGCTGACGCAATCAAATAATATGCAGAGTGCTGTGGGTGTTATGTAAAGCTTTGGCTTCATTTAAGGTTGGTCTGCTCTATAATGGACTGCATAATCTGCTACATACTAAAGGTTTTTTACTTCTATGCCTCATGCTATTTTTTTAAAGTATAACTAAAGGCAAAATTTTCTTTTTTAGTTTTAGATGCAATGGAGAGCCCCAGTTAGGGAGATTCACCCTCTTTAATTGTCATGTTTACCACTATCAGCAAAATAGGAACAGTGGGGGCATATTCCAACACTAGTTCTGGTGACCTTGGTGACAACCAACCTTTTACTTTAGAGGGATATTCTCCCACTCCCTCTTTTGGCTATGGGCAGGAAGTGTAGGGAGATCTCCCCAACGGGACACAAATGACAAAAATAATGCTTACAAAGGTTAATAACCCCCCTTTAGTCTTTCCAAAATGATAACAAAACATTCTGCTTTAGTTTTACAGGTACCTAATATAGATGCAAATATCCAAAAACATTTTAGTGGGTGCCTGGCGGGATGCGAGTATACTGTGTAAACTATTCTCCCCTTTGGCCCCACCTGCCATTTACAAAATCTGTGCCAGATTCAAATTACTAATAGGTCAACACAGCCTTTTCTTGTGTCTGCCTCCAAAAGGGTTCAGTCTATGGAACGCTACACAAAACAGTCATAACCCTGCTTTACCAAAGGCTGTCATCAGCACACATTTGAATTACTAAATATATAGTATATATACTGCAATTCACTCAACATTATTGTAAATGACACAACTCAAGCTACTTCTGTTATGTTATTAGGACCCCACCTTATAATTTATTTTGTAGGCTACCAGGGCTTAAGCCTTATTCTTTAGACTTATTCTTTAGTGACAAATGAGGCACAAAGTTGGAAATCAGAAATGCCTCTTTTTTTTTTTCTAGAAAATAAAAAAAGACTTTTGCTTCAACCCTTAAATTATGAGTTCTCATGCACACAAGTCTTTTGTGCACAGGATGCCTAAAGCCAGGTTTTGCATGTGCATTAATACATGTTCATGCGTTTGGCATTATTGCATCCTATTGGCCAGAATATTAATTTATTATGGCCATTAGAATGCATTAACATGCAACAATTCGAACCGACATAAACGCATTGGTGTTATTGCACGTTAATGGGTGTTTGCCATTTTATCCACTCAAACGCTCCTTTACCGAACGTGCTGGTGGGGCTTTTCTTTTTATGCCTCTCAACGCTCCTGACTCTAAAAGTCTGTAAAGTTTACATATGCATGGACATAGGCTAACAAATATGGGCAATTAGAGACATGAAAAATAGTCAAATGCCTTTAAAATTGGCATATTTACATCCTGTGTGTTCAAGGCCTGAGTGTTAAATGCTAATTATCTGGCTTTCTGGTCAAAACAGTGACAGTGATGTGTTAACTCCTGATCTGTATACATGTCCTGGGCCACTCAAGCAGAAAGGACTGAGGCCAAATGGCCAGCAAGGTGATAGCCAGGCAAATGGCATTTTATAAGGAGAGCTTGCTAATGGCAGCTGATGTATGCTTCTTAACACAAGTTTACTTTGAACAAAATTAGTTTGTGCTTGTGATTTTGAGTAGCATGACAATCTACATACAATGTGTGCTATAAATTTAACAAATGGAATATAATTACATTATTACATTTAATGAACTTAATAGTACCGATTAAATTGAAAAAAAAAATGATAACAGCTTTTTTAATATATTTATTTTCTATTTACATATTAGTTGGCATTTTAAGTATGCATTTGGTTGTTATTACGCTTTTTAGAATTGGGATATATTCTAACAATACCATTGTGGTTGGTTGCACTAAGATGACAATATTAATTTTGAATATTAAAATGTTGAGATGGCTCAGCTCAGATAATCTATCAGCATTTGTGATTGTAGGGCAGGGCTTTTGTAATTAAAAGTAACTACATACCATAACTAATTTATTTCATTTGACCATTTGATTTCTGGGGATGTGCCAGTCTTGCAATATAATAATATCTTGCATATAGAAGGTCATGCTTGGTCTCATTTATAAGTATAAAATAAGAACTGTCTACATTCCTGACAGTTGGAACCTCATTGGTTACTTTATAGATACAGCTCCTATTTTAGAAAACAAAAAAATTTGACAAAATGTCTCTTGGATAAGAAAAGACAAAGGCCAGAAAGTAGCATGTCACATGGCTTGCCGTCAGAAGAAATTTTTTGTCACATTTCCTGTATAAAAAATCAAAGCATACATTTAAATTTGAAATGACCTAGACATCTCGCTAGCTAGAATTAGAATCTTAGAAACTAGTTTAAAGTATTTATATATATATATATATATATATATATATATATATATATATATATATATATATATATATATATATATATCAAAGGGACCAGTTTAAAAGAAATAATCTTATGAATGTGTATTAGCGTTTTATATATGTACATAGAGATATATATATATATATATATATATATATATATATATATATATATATATATATCTATATATATCTCTCTGTTCAATATATATACGTGTTGTGCTTCCATCCTAGCAGTGCAGCACAGTGATTGTGCTTTACTCATCTTCCTTTCTCAGTTTTTATCTACTGTGGCTGACTAAATGCAATATGCTCTGTCTGTGACCTGTTTTATAATTTTTTTGACCCTTCTGTTACTCTTAATGGATCCGAGTAAGATTGATATCATGAATAGATTTGAGGTTCTAATTTGTAATCTAAGGTAACAAAACCTCAATTATATACCACGTTCCTGTTAGATAAATAAAACTGGATTTTGGGAGGAAACTCCTATACACTAGAGTGCTTGTAAAAGGAAGTCAATGTAGTGACAATCTCTGTGGTGTCCAAAGTTTACTCTGTATGCTATTTTTTTCTAAGATTTGCTAAATGCATCCTTAAAAAAAAGAGCAGCATAATTTTGAAACAACCAATGATATAAGATGACATTCATGCACTATGGATGCGTGATCTGGCAAGGATTTAATTAGGGTGCCTTTGACGGAGGCTTCTCAGGAGTATTAACAATTGGGCAAGTTAGAAGAACTTGTCCCAAAATTTGTTTGTGGGCAAAGGTGGGTCTAGTTAAAGTAGTGTTGAGAGGCTAAGAATGTCATTGTGGGATTGGGGGTAAAGGGGTACTGATTTAACATAGCCACCCCTGCCTGACATGCACTTAGTGTTATAGCACTTACAGCTATCCTCAGATCGTTGTATTAGGGGATAAGGGGTATTCTTTCAATTGTATAAACTGACCTTGAAAGGGGTGTTGGACACTGTTTCTGTTAGATGCTGGTCCCATTTAGCTTAATGTTAAGAAAAAAATATATTTTGATTGGTTTCTAAAGGTTACTTCGCTTTGCAGTTTGGTGTTTTTCTTGTATAAGCCTAAAAGTTACCACATTGGTTGGCCATTCATGTCCTGAATACCAATAGTAGTGATTGGTTACTTTATGTAAAAAACACAAGTATCTTATTTTTATTGACAGGGATTTTTTAATTTCCCTATCCTTTTTATATATTTATATATATTTACACACAGGGCTTAGATTATAAGATATGAAAAAAACTGATAGATATAAAACCACAGTGTTGCACAAAGCAACCAGTCAGATTTTTTTTCTTCTAACTTATAGTAGAAAAATGACAGCTGGGATTCAAATGGCTGCTCTGTGCAACACCTCCACTTGCGCTTGAAACAGAAGAGAATCAAGTGTGTTAGGCTCACACCACAAAGTTGTGCACACAGCCTACCTATGAGCTGACAATGCCCAGTAAGTTTCTGATTGGCTGAATCAACCAGCCATGTAATAGGAGAAGCACCCTTCTGGAATTACCTAAATAGATTATGATTGGTCTACCTATTACATGCTTGTTAATTCTGTGGAATAGACCAATCAAAATTTTACTGTACATAGGCAGTTTATTCCCAATTCTGTCGCAGACAATATTCAAAGTCCAAAAAAGTCAACATTAACCAGAAAAGATGTTAGTCATAATATAGATGTATATACACAAATGTGCGTATCTTATATATGTGCATATCCAAAAATATATGCGCATATATAAATATATATTGTACATACATGCAGGTCCACAAGTGAATACATGTATTCATACTCTCATATAACAATGACATTGAGTTTCACCATATTCAAAGCAAGAAAAAAAAAACATATTGCTTATTATAGATCCTTGTTGTTCCAATCATTTGTTTGCCAGAATTTTTTTTTAATCTTCTCCATAATACCTCTCACATAGTCCCATTGGGATTCGGTACCTGTGCATGTGTCCAATAAGCAGTTCGTTTCAAATTACAGAAAACTCCATTCACATTCAGTCTCATCTCTCCGTGTCACAAGGAGTAAGGTTTGTGCTTATCGTCAAATAAAAATTGCAGTGCAAAAATTGAAACATGAATGTTACACAAAAAAAAAAATTTTTTTAGTTTCTTTTTGTTTTTTTATATGGCACGACAGCCTATTAATTCACATACAATATAGTACATTATAACAATAAGGACAGACAAATAGAATAATAATAATATGAACAAAAGAGGGCAAGCTTGCATAGGAATGCAATCAAAGAAAATTCGATTCAAAGCCAAAATGCTTTTTTTGTCCTTGATGGTGATTCCTTGTTCCTCTTTTGTGTAGTTTCTGGCAAGAAATATTTAAGGTGGATGGTGTGTATATAAGAGAAGGAAAAAAAAGTAAATTGTCTGTGGATATGTGTGACTTTTTTGTGTCTTTACATTGCATTTTCAGTCCTTCCAATCGTACATAAATAATGAAAAAGTCCATTGCACTGTTTTTGAGTTTCCTCTTGACTTTCATCAGTCCAGACCAAGTGGTCTATACAGCAGCTTGTTATCATAGCTTCTCAGTACTCTGCAGAAGAAGACAAAAATAAATGATTAAATTACTGTACCATACGCTGTAAAATTGATACATTTTTTTAAAATCTTCATGAATGCTGAAAATTTTATTTCAGCTATACTTTTGAAATTAATTACCTTAAAAAATCGTATTAACTTGCCAGAGCCTCTTTAACACCCGTTATTTTACATAGCTCCTTCCTCCATAGCAGCTCCACTTTTATTAGCTTTTGTATCATTTACAGCCACGTCTTTGTTTATATATATTTACCACATTTGTTTTTACATATATGTTGACTATCTTTATATGTTGATTTTTACTTATTGCGTTGTAGGTTTGTTTGTACCCCAACTTCCCTGAAGAAGGATTCTATTCTGAAACATGTGGGGCCACACATTGAGATCCTCCCAGATGGCTCATTAAATGCACACCCCATTTTGTGGGTTGTATCTTAAAGTTAGGGTACATTGTATATGCTTTGATTTGTTCGTGGTACATTGTTATTTTATATGGACGTGTTCCCTTTTTTGCTTGTATACAAATAACCTGGGTTTGGCCCTATTAAATTTAAATTTACTCTAATCTTTGAGCTGCCTTAAAGTCCCTGAGGGGTATCTTTTTGCATGTATGTGCATACATTTGATATATCCTCCATAACAGCTGCCACACAATACCAGGTGTCAGACTGCTGTTGGAGCTTACAGGAAGTGATGACATCACCCCTTTTATCATGTGACAATGTTCATGCCTAGTGGCTGGCTGCTAGGCCTAAGCACTGCATGATGGGAAGAGGTCACATGCTTTCCATACTGCAAGAAGGGATGAGCTAGGTTGGGATCTGAACTTGGTCCAAACCCAGCTTGTCCCAACCCATGGGAAGATGTCACTTGATCACATCTTCACTAGCCCAATGAACTGCAGGAGATTCCCTTATACTAGGTTATTAATGCCAGGTGCATCCCCAGCCTTTTACAGTATCTCACAAAAGTGAGTACACCCCTCACATTTTTGCATTTATTCTATCTTTTCATGTGACAACACTGAAGAAATTTGCTTTCCCCTCAAAATAACTCAACACACAGCCATTAACGTCTAAACCACTGGCAACAAAAGTGAGTACACCCCTAAGTAAAAATGTCCAAATTGGGCCCAATTAGCCATTTTTCCTCACCGGTGCCATATGACTCGATAGTGCAACAAGGTCTCAGGTGTGAATGGGGAGCAGGTGTGCTAAATTTGGTGTTATCAATCTCACTCTCTCGTACTGGTCACTGGAAGTTTAACATGACAAAGAACTCTCTGAGGAACTGAAAAAAAGAATTGTTGCTCTACGTAAAGATGGCCTAGGCTATAAGAGGATTGCCAAGACCCTGAAACTGAGCTGCAGCATGGTGAACAAGACTATACAGCGGTTTAACTGGACAGGTTCCACTCAGAACAGGCCTCTCCATGGTCGACCAAAGAAGTTGATTGCACATGCACAGTGTCATATAAAGAGGTTGTCTTTGGGAAATAGATGTATGAGTGCTTGCAGAATTGTTGCAGAGGTCGAAGGGGTGGGGGGTCAGCCTGTCAGTGCTCAGACCATACGGGACACACTGAATTAAACTGGTCTGCATGGCTGTCATCCCAGAAGGAAGCCTCTACTAAATAATGATGCACAAGAAAGCCCACAAACAGTTTCCTGAAGACAAGCAGAATAAAGACATGGATCACTGGAACTATGTCCTGTGGTCTGATGAGACCAAGATAAACGTATTTGGTTCAGATGGTGTCAAGCGTGTGTGGCGGCAACCAGGTGAGGAGTACAAAGATAAGTGTGTCTTGCCTACAGTCAAGAATGGTGGCGGGAGTGTCATGGTCTGGGGCTGCATGAGTGCTTCTGGCAATGGGGAGCTACAAATCATTGAGGGAACCATGAATGCCAACATGTACTGTGACATACTGAAGCAGAGCATGATCCCCTCCTTCCAGAGACTGGGCCGCAGGACATTATTCGAACATGATAAGGACCCCAAACACAACTCCAAGACGACCACTGCCTTGCTAAAGAAGCTGAGGGTAAAGGTGATAGAATGGCCAAGCATGTCTCCAGACCTAAACCCTATTTAGCATCTGTGGGGCATCCTCAAACAGAAAGTGGAGGAGCGCAAGGTCCCTAACATTCACCACCTTTCGTAATATCGTCATGGAAGAGTGGGAGAGGACTCCAGTGGCAACCTGTAAAGCTCTGGTGGACTCCATGCCCAAGAGGGTTAAGGTAGTGCTGGAAAATAATGGTGGCCACACAAAATATTGACACTTTGGATCCAATTTTGACATTTTCACTTAGGGATGTACTCACTTTTGTTGACAGCGGTTTAGACATTATGGCTGTGTGTTGAGTTATTTTAAGGGAAAAGCACATTTACACTGTTATACAAGCTGTACGTTCACTACTTTACATTGTAGGAAAGTATAATTTCTTCAGTGTTTTAACATGAAAAGATATAATAAAATATTTGCAAGAATGTGAGGGGTGTACTCACTTTCATGAGATACTGTATATATGTGTAGTTGCAGGACAGAGAATATACAACTCATAGCTCATTGGGCCAGTAGCACAACCAATTTCTGGATTCAAACGGAAATCAGTTTGACCAAACCCAAGTTAATCCCTACCTCTAAACACCAGGTATTTTATTGTCACTGCTATGAAAGAAGGAGTGGTGGTAGATGCCTTTGAAGATGAATATAACGGGGTCAGGGAAGAGAGCTCTAAAGAGACTCCATTGAATGGGCACATTGACCTGGTCTCCTTAATGCCTACCTCCACCATAAACGTTTTATGTTTAAAGAGAGTGGGAGTTAAAGCCTTTGTTAGAGATGTATTGCTGTACAGTATGTGTTACTTTTGGGGATTTTTTTTAGAGTGGCAAAGCAGTAGAACTTTTGACAATGTTTCTTTTTTTACCTGTGTCTTCGTGAACAGGTGACAACTACTCCCACAAAACTACAGCCACTTTCACAAACCGTATAATATGTTAATGCAGACAGTATTACACTGTCAGCTGTAGATGCAATTATTTTTAAGGAGTGGTTTGGACAAAAGATATTATAGCACAGATATAGAATACCCTTAATACACTCAAGATGTACAGTAAATCATGGTGGTGCAGCTTTCTCTGCACCCTCTGCAATACTACGTATGGGTGATATCCAATAAAAAGTGCGTAAGGCTTCCACTGCAACTTTAGCATATTTAGTAATCTTGCTCAACAATGTTCATACTCAGAAGTCTATCTCTTCTGTGGCAGCAAGGAGCTGCTATGAATGATCTCTGCAAATTCATGTCTGCAGGATTTCTGTGTGTTGAAAGGTTGGATCAAAGAGCTTAGTTAGTGGCTTTTGCTTAAAACACAATTCCAGCCTACCCTTCTCTGCTCTCAGTACTCCCCCCTAGCCAGTAATTTTTCCTATTATTTTTTTCAATACTTACCTTTTTCTGATGTCATCAGGTTGGTTTGCAGGATACTCATGCTCTTCACCTCTTGTCCTGCATTGAGCAGCTCTCAGTGTTACAGAAAGTGGTGTTGATGTCAATATAAAGTGAGTGCAGGGCGGGGGTCCATGACATCCTGCACCTACAGGATGTCCTCAGTTAGCTGGGCTTCATCTGCCCTGGAAGACTGAGGACATCTAGTGTCAAATGGAATTAATGCAGCAGACGAAGAAGTACTCTACAAGAAGTAGAGTAGCCAAGGCTGAACCATTCATGTGTGTAAGCTGATGTTGGTCTTTAAAATCATTCACATTTTTTTTTTAATAATTACATCATATGTATTTTCTTCTATATCAGAACAGAAAAGTTTTCCTGCTATATGGTGTTTGCTGAATTCTATTCTAAATAACAGATTAATTCAATTTCATATTAGTGTGTACAGTATCTCATTGCGGCTAAACAATGATGGATTGAGGCGTTCAATACAGTTTATATTTTCTAGCGTACATAATACAGTTGCAGATAATTAGGGTGCAGTCATGATGAAAAATGACAATATTGCCAGTGTTGAGGGGGCATTTTGTTCCTTCATTATGTTTTTACATTAGTTCTAGCAAGGTGCAAAACACATTAAATAAATACATGATAGCATAATATAAAAATGTGACAGCTGCAGGGAAACGATTTATAGATTTGGGGGCAATTAGCTACATAAAGCATCTACATAAATATTTTAGACTTAAGCAAAACACCTAAATAATCTTTACTTACACAGTAAAGTAGTAGAAATTTAACCTTGAAGGAAAGTGATTTATAGGGATGCGGAACTAATGGTTTAGTATAGTGAGTATCCAAATATTAGCTGAAATGCATTGTCTATAAATGTGTAAACTGTCAACAGTATTTATTTTGCATGCTTTGACAAGTTTTACCATGTATTTTTTTTAGCAATAAACATATGTAGCAGTTATTCAGTATTGCTATCCTTGACTGATCTTTGTATCTATAGAAAATTTCATGATAATGGAAGGAAATGGGCAGTAGTTACTATAGCAATCATTCAGCAGACATCTTTCATTGCTCTGGCTGCTGTAAACTGATAGAGATAGGATCAGGTTGCTATTGGTTCCTTTGCATTTAATTGTTGGTCTGTGTCCTGCTTTATTATCTCATCTCACATTCATATGTATTATAGATTTATACTGTTTGTATTACTGACTTCATTACTTACATAATTCACCTGTAAACTGTCCTTGACTGTTTTGCCCCAAATATCCTACGTCCAGAAAATCAATGGCATTACGCTGGTGACCCCTCATGATGTCGCCTTTTCTTGGTCCTGTTGAATCTTTCGAAGACGTTGTTCCAGATGAACTGTGACCCCCAGGCGATGGGAAATTTGGCTTGCTATATGGCATGAGCACTTCATCTGGAGCAAGACACAAGTAAAAAATCAGTCAATCAAATATCACTTTTTTAGCTTTAAAAAGAGTTGGGGAGAACCAATGTCAAGTTTTACTGCTATCTAGTTTTCTGTTATGCCCCGTACACACAATCGGAAATTCCGCCAGCAAAAGTCTGATGAGAGCTTTTGGTCGGAAAATATGATCGTGTGTATTCTCCATCGGACTTTTGCTGGCAGAATTTCGGCCAGCAAAAGTTAGAGATAATGTTTTCTTAATGTTTGGGTCGGAAAAAGTTCTGATCGGAAATTCTGATCGTCTGTACAAATTCCGACGCGCAAAATTCCTACGCATGTTTGGAAACAATTTGACGCATGCTCGAAAGCATTGAACTTAATTTTCTCGGCTTGTCATAGTGTTGTACGTCACCGCATTCTTGGCGGTCAAAAGTTCTGAGAACTTTTGTGTGACCGTGTGTATGCAAGCCAAGCTTGAGCGGAATTCCTTTGGAAAAAAACATTCAAGTTTTTTCCGATGGAAAATCCGCTTGTGTGTACGGGGCATTACAGAGATTTACCCTCACTTACTGACACGTGTGGGTAGTTCACCAACAGTAACACAGACATTAAAAAAAGCAGAGTAAGGGAAGACATGTACTCTGTCCACTTTTTATTGCTGTCTTTGACCCTTGCAGATTTTCCTTCACTTCCTGCCTTGTAAAACCTTTAAAAAATGATAAAAGCATCTAAAACTGTTAGAGGAGAAATCTCCTTTTTGTAATCTCCTGTCGGAGATTACAAAAAGATGGGCAAAATTAAAGTGATACTAAAGTCTTGTTTGTTTTTTTCATTTAAAAATAACAAACATGTTATACTTGCCTGCTTTGTGCAGTGGTTTTGCACAGAGCAGCCCAGATCCTCCTCTCCTTGGGTCCCTTGCTGGTGCTCCTGTCCCTTCCCTCCTGCTGAGTGTCCCCACAGCAAGCAACTTGCGAGCCAAGCCACTGCTCTGTGTGTTCATTCAGACACGGAGCTGTGGCTCAGCCCTGCCCCCTAGCTCCCCTCATTGGCTCACTGACTTTGATTGACAGCAGCGGGAGCCAATGGTGCCCGCTGCATTCTCAGCCAATGAGCAGAGAGAGTCCCGGGAAGCCGAGACGTATTGTTCTACATATTTTTGGTAAAAAATATCGCAATAAGCGTATATTGATTGCTTTGCGCAAATATTATAGCTTCTACAAAATAGTATGGCATTTTTAGTATTAATTTTTTTTATTAGTAATAGTGGCGATCTGCATTTTTTATCGTGACTGCAAGATTATGGCGGACACATCGGACACTTTTGACACTATTTTGGGACCATTGTCATTTATACAGCGATCAGTGCTGTACAAATGCACTGATTACTGTGTAAATTACACTGACAGGAGGGGTTAAACACGATCAAGGGGACGATCAAGGGTTTAAGTGTGTCCTAGGGAGTGATTCTAACTGTGGGGGGATGGGCTTCAACTCACATGACAGTGATCGCTGCTCCCGATGACAGGGAGCAGTGATCTCTGTCATGTCACAAGGCAGAACGGGGAAATGCCTTGTTTACATAGGCACTTCCCCGTTCTGCGGCTCTGTGACACGATCGCACATCAAGTCCGCCGGTCCCGCGGGCATGGTCACACACGCGCCTTCGACGGCGCATGCGCCCGTTAGCCTCGCCAATTAAATGGGACGTACAGGTATGCCCATTTGCCCACCGCTGCTATTGTGCCGACGTATATCGGCGCACAGCAGTTGGCAAGTGGTTAAGTGTTAGCATCAAAGACAGCTGAATCGTGCAGTTTTTTGGGGAGAATTCTAGATTTTGTGCACACTGGAATTTGTGAGGAATAAAAAAGCAAGAGGGTGATGGCACCCATCAGTGTCCATGGCAAAATCCAAAAATATATAAAGTAGACCAAATGACCCTTACATCAAATTGTCTTACTAGATATAGAAAATAGCATTATTTTTAATATTCCTTAATAGCTGTGTGCTAAATAATTTAGCAGTCAAATGTGAGATGGCAATCCTGTACTGAAATAGCTTCCACACCTGTCTAATTATCTTGATTGCTGTTCTTGCTAAAACTGTAGAAAGCGCTGATCTTTAAAATATTCCCATTAATTTAAACACAAGCTCTGTTAGTGCATATTATATGGGGGGCTTTAAATGTGCAATTATAGAAAAAAATAAAAAACAGAACTATAGATATGCTTTCAAATAGAGAACTGGGAATAATTGTCAACCTGCCATTATCCCTTAATTAGGTTTATGTTGAAACTGCTTGATGATGTGGCAGAAAATGCTTTTTGTGTATTACATGCCAGATATTAAAGACAAGGGGGATCTGTATTATAATGCACATGTGAATTTACAGTATCAACAGTGAATTCGGTTGTTTATATGCAACTTCACCAAGGTTACTGTTCACTCTTTAACACTGAAACAGGCTGCCACAGGTAAAGGGAAATGTTCCTTCATTCACATATATTAGATTTGTAATGTGTATAGGAGCTTGTTGGTTCTCTCTGCTTAACACTGATCTGCAGACTGTTGGATTCTTAGGGGAGTGAAGATAAGCTTTACACTTTTAATTTAAGATTTTACCAGATTACCAATGTCAGGATTTACAGCCGATGACCCTGGAAGGAACTGGAAATCATTTTTAATGGATTTGTCTACCTAGCATGTAAGCCATTTTCCCAAAATGAACTGATCATGATCTAAAAAAGAATGAGCTGTCTTCCTGTAATCTGATCCAGAGCAACTCATCCCTGCACTCTGCGTGGTTTACTTCACTCTGTTGAGTTCTATGGCTCTGACTCTTTAAGGCTATGTTAATCTTTTTTTTTCCAAATTCCAGCTTCCCTTTATGCCAATATACTTTTAATGTCCCTCTGTTGCAGAAAAGCAAAACTATATCTCTATATTCTAGCATGCATGACCTCAGCCTCCAGGTTCTCCTTTAGAAACTCCTCCATTCCTTCCTGGTATTCGTCCTTTGGAACATGAAAACCATTAGAAGGAAGTACTTCTGTGATGCAGTAAGGCAGTGCATGATGGGATTAAAGGGTTCTTAGATATTAACATGATAATACAGGAAGTGAGGGGCTAAAATGCAATTTTTAAAATTTTGAACAGAGAGGTGTCAATTTAAAGCTGCCATGGAATAAGTGAGAGATAAGCACATTTGGATGGCTTAGGTGGAATTTTTTTTAGAAAAGGCTTCTATTTATTATATAAAAAGAAAATTCTGCCAGAAAAGGTGAATTTAGCCTTTAACTACTTGCCAACCAGCCGCCGCAGTTGTACTGCGGCAGGTTGGCACGGCTACGCAAATTGACGTCATTGTACAGCTGCTCTTTAAATTGATATAGCAGGCGCTATAAAACAAGTGTTTTGTTTTAGGGGTTAAGGGACTGACAGTAGAGTGGACCTTCCATTTTCATGGCATGTAAAATTAGCCTTTCAACCAATATGATTGTATGGTATTTTAGTATGCCTAACCTTTTTTTTTCTTTTTTAGTTTTAGATAGATTAAGAAAGGATTCTAACAAATTCTCATTGTTGTCCCCTCTACATAGATACAGGCTCTATTTTTGTCCTGTCCATCAAGATGGGAAGTGATGGAAAATCCAACATTTTACACTTATTACCAGAACTAGATTTAAAGATAAATCTTCCAAGAGGGAAAACCTTTTGTGGTGACTGCTGTCTAAGATCGAAATTCCCCTCACCTTTTAGAGATTTCCTCTCACTTCCTTCTGCATCTCTGGAACAGAAAGCGAAGGGAAATCTTCCCAGTAGAACACAGAAAATAAAAAAGTAAAATAATATGTGTTTTAACCCTTCCCTAGTCTATTATAAAGCATTATTGCTGCTTCACCAATCAGAGTCTAATGCCCCGTACACATGGTCGGAAATTCCGACCACAAAGTCCGTCAGATTTTTTCCGACGGACTTTGTCCGACACTGGTGTTGCATACACACGGTCGGACAAAGTTGTCGGAAAATCCGATCCTTCTGAACGTGGTGACGTTCGTGGCGTATGACAGAACTACGTAGAGGCTAGTAGCCAATAGCTTTGGTCTTGTAATGTGATCTGAGCATGCGTGGCACTTTGTCCGTCGGAATTCGCTACACACGATCGGAAAAAGTCCTATCGGACATTGTTGTCGGAAAATTTGAGAGCAGGATCTCAAATTTTTTCCATCGGAAATTCCGACGGAAAAAAAAAAAAAAAATGTCTGATGGAGCCCACACACGGTTGGATTTTCCGACAACATGGTCCGATAGGACATTTTCCGTCGGAAATTCCGACCGTGTGTATGGGGCATTACTGCAGCCTTACCTCTCTCTCTCTTTTGCTCTTAGACCCCTTTCACACTGGGAAGTTTTTCAGGCGTTTTTCAGGCGCTTTAGCGTTAAAAAAAGTGCATGTAAAATGCCTGAAAGAAGCCTCATCTGCAATCCCAATGTGAAAGCCCAAGTGCTTTCACACTGAGACCCCTTTCACACTATGGTGTTTTTCAGGCGCTTTAGCATTAAAATAAGCTCCTGTAAAGTGCCTGAAAGAAGCCTCAACTGCAATACCAATGTGAAAGCCCGATTGCTTTCACACTGAGGCTCTGCGCTGGCAGGGCATCAAAAAAAGTTCTGCAAGCAGCTTCTTTGCAGCGCTTTTGGAGAATGAATACACCACTCCTAAAGCGCCCCTTCCCATTGAAATCAATGGGAAACGCCTACAAAACACCTGAAAAGCGCTTAAAGCACTTGGGCTTTCACATTGGGATTGCAGATGAGGCTTCTTTCAAGTGCTTTGCAGTCGCTTTTTTTACCGCTAAAGCGCCTGAAAAATGCCCCAGTGTGAAAGGGGTCTTAGTATATCTGTTTCAGAGTACCTCTGCCACTGGTAAGTATAACAGAATGTCAGCTCACTGAGTGACAGGTGTGAGAGCTTGGTAGTGATAAGTCAACAATATGAATAAAGCACCCATCTCTAACTATAACTGTGTGATTATGATCTTTTGGGAGTATTTGTATAGCTCACCTACTTCATAACTTCACACATGCAACCTGATAAAAACAAAACAGCTTAACTCACTCCCAATAGACATGAAATATTTTACCCTGTTTTCCTTTATTAAAGTGGTTGTAAACCATTAAAAAAATGTTCCTTTTGCTTTAAAGCAAGATCAGTAGCATAGTGCTGTTGCAGTGTAATTTGTCCCTTGTTTTGATCTAAAATACTTGATTGATCCTGTCTGTTCCTGTGTCCCTCTGTGTGTGCTGACCACAGTAACCCTGGCTGCTGATCCATGATATAGTGGTCAGTTTATGTGCCTCCATCATCCCACTGTATGTACACAGTCTCTCCCTCTCCCCCTCTCCCCCTCTCCTCTTTTCCCCCTCTCCCCCTCCCGTCTTGTCTGTCATTTCCTAGTCTGTGTCTGAGAGCCAGTCTCCTCCCCGCTCCTTCCCTCTCCTCCTGCCTCTATTCTAATTTAATACATAACACAACTACTTGTATCCTCTCTGTTGTAGCATGATAGTCAGTACAGTATATCCGTTTTTTTAAATTCTAATCCTGAATACCTTTTTGCACAACTCCTCTGTGTGGTTACTGACTGGCTGACATCAGTTGGGAACTTCAGCCCCTCCCGCTAATCTTCTCAGATCGAGGAAGGAGAACAGAGGGAGATCATGTGACTGCACAGAGGAGCGGTGCAAAAAAGTGTTTAGGATTAGAATTAAAAAAACAACACTGCACCTTATATCTTTCTAAACAGAGAGGATACAAGTAATTGTGTTAGGTGACTTTAAAACCTCTTTAAAAAGTATTAAAGTGGTTACATGCTATAAGTACTATTTAAAATGAATCCAATTGTATTATATTAGCTGCCAAAATCCACTAATGTTATTTTACCCGATCCAAATGTCTGTTTATTTTGCCGGTCTGTGGAGCCAAGCCATTCCTGTGTTTGTCGCTGCCGTTCTAAGGAAGTTCTGCCATGCCGTTCCAGAGAAGTCTTTGTGTCGTCCATGTTAGACGTGTGCCTCTCGAGGGAACTACCTTTCCGCTCTGGTGGACGTTGACTGGGCAGTTGCTGTCTTAAACTCTGGCAAGGTGGAGGCTCTGGTGGCGGTGGCAGATCTGAACAGGAAAGCAACAGAGATGGCTTGAATGTCAAAAAATATAGATGTGGCTGTGATGTTGGATAAAAGTTCTGAGCGTTTAAGATGAACATACCCATCACTACTCAAAGAAATAATCCCAGATTGATAAAATGTTTGGGTTACATAATGTGAATACAGAACACCTTGGCTAGGTCCCTGTTGCTTGGAAAAGATTAAAATTAACTTCATTAAATGTTTTAAAGTGAAAGTTAAAAGAGCAGATACTACAATATTCTTGCTACTACCTTTATTAGATCATCTGTCTCTCTCTCATTTGGTCTCCCGTTGTTAATGTGACCTAACTTTTCCTAACTTTAGGGCTTAGCCCTGCCAATCCATTGTCTGATAAGCCTCAGGGATCAGTTGTACTCATTTGATAGGTACATAACAGTTAGTGGACCCTAGCTGCAAAGTAAGGTAAAGTCAGACTGCAGTAGTCATGTGAAACCAAAGAGCACAGAAAAGGCTTTTATGGTTAATTTATGCAATGTATGTGCTTAGGCAGGAGTTTTACATTTTAAGTTTTCAATATATACATTTCCAAGACCATAAGTATAAGCTTACAAGAGCATACATGCCAATGTAGAAACTTTTATGTATAAAAACTTTAACCAAATATGGGCAGAACATTAATAAATAGCCCATGCAGCACACCATACAGGATCAGACCTCCAATGTTTGTGGGTGTTTTAATAAACCAAACTACTTTACTTTATTCTATCATAAATACAGTAGGTCACAACTAGTACAATACAATATTTTAACACAAACTCCGGTCTGTCACAATAGCATTGATTAAGATCCCTGCAGAGTTCCAAAACATTGCATTGCACCATTTGTGACCTACCCTAAAAAGCAAAAAAAGTACTATCTTTATCTTTTATTTGGAAAGCTGGTAACATATTTTTCCATATACTATAGTTAATCTCAAAAAGGTATTTGACAAATACATAAAAAACTGACGATATCTCTCTTACATTTCCATAAAGTCTTGGTTAAGAGTTTTCAATACAATTCTGTTTACCTTGAAAGACAGTATCTCCTAAATTATAGTGTTATATAATGAGTATAGCATGATGTTTCAGGGCTGTCACCCTTCATCAATTCTACATTAAGCCATACCCACTTTAAAATACTTTAAATGGGACAGTCCGTACACATTGAGCTCCAGTTCTTCTGGCGTTTTAAAACCATGAAAAGCAAAATGGTGCACATTAGCTTACCATCTCCAATTCCTTCCCTGCGAAGAGAGGATGGCTGGTCGATGCGGCCTCCCTTGTGTTTTTTAGTAGGCCGTGGCCTTTGGCTAGGATTCAGGGAGGAAGAATTACTCTCTGAAGAGAATGGACTGGCTGGTCTGGGCTTTTGAGAAAAAGACTGCATTTTGCCTAAAAAAGAAAATAACAAAGAAATGTGAGATTTGTATGTTTTCTGAGGTTTTTCTTTTGGCATACCCATAGTGCTCTTAAATAAATATATACAAACAGATTAAGGGTGTGTGTCAACAGGCTTTTGGCCTGTGTCAATGCCATTGGTTTGAGGCACTTCATTGAGATCATTAAGAATTAATTGCCAGGTGCATTTGACCAGCAGTTGAAATCCTTCTGACTTGTAATTGACCAGCTTCAAGCTGATTTTGCATAAGTATGGGCTTGTATGGTAATGCAAAGTAATTTAAAGTAAAAATTGACACAGGCCCTTAGCCAGTAGAGCAGAGGCTGTGCTGGATTTAAAAGCTCCTATAAACCTTACTTTAAATATCTATAAATAATTTAGTGGATATACACTGACTTTTCAAAGACATGTATCTCAGTATGAGCAACTAAGTATAATTTGTCAACATATTTTAGATTTCTCTTTGGTGGTGCTACAATTGGTCAGAAAAAGGTGTGGACATTTGAGGAATGGGATATTATAGTGCAGTGTGATCCACATGTGCATTCAATGTTGTCTGTGTTATTAATAAAGGTCACTGGGATTTTCTCAAGAGCAATATAAAGTAGCCCACAGCAATAAATTATAATGTATATTTTAACTTACAATCTGGGATCAGTAAATTGGAAATCTGTCTGGTTGGTATAGATTAATGTACTGTGCGAATCATCAAATATTTTTCCTGCCAAACAGATTTCTCTACTTTGGTTAGAATGAGGTGGAGACATGTGCGTTGCATATCTTTATGTTGCCTTGGACCCTGGTGGCGTGTCCTCCACCAGAGCAGGCAAAAAATCAGACCTCTTGAAATGCCACAGAAGGATGCATGATAACACCCATCTATGCCCTACACTCTTCAGTGGATTCTTCATAGAAAAAGATAAGAACTCTTGATGGTAAAAAAAAAAAAAAAATGGCCATGCCATGAGGAAAATCTTCCTAACATGGTTTAGGGAAAAGAAGGGTGTGATGGTTCCTGTGAGCCCAAAATAGGTGCAGACACCCACGTGTTCTTTTTATTTATGTTTCAACTGTAAAGCCTTTAATGAAAAAAATTTTTTTACATTATTATTCTGTGTATCTTTGATTGTAAGCATAGGGAAAATACCGAACTACTATTTTTAACAATTCCTATATGTTGATATTTATATACATAATAGATTAAATGCAAAAGAAAAGACGCATTGTATAATTCATTAAGCATAAAGTGATTAGGAATTCAATGACAGTGATGAAAGAATTAAAAGTTAAATACATCCAAATATAAAGAATCAGCTGTTCATGAGCACCGGGAAAACATGACTGCGCAAGATGTAAGTTTCCATCCACCAAATGCCATGCAAGTTAGGTTAGGCTAAACACATGACACGCTTTCATTGAAAGGAAAGAAAGCTTGAGAAGAGCAAAGCCATCCCTCATGCCAGAGCCACCAGATTGAAGCTACCAACCTGCTCTGGACAGGCTGGTTCCATTGAGTTTAAAACCAGCTTTATCTGCTGCTGCAACCAGTGACTGTTCAAAGTTGCCACTCATAAATATCGAGTCATCAGAAGAGCTAACTACACTAGATCTACTAGAAAAGATCCGATCCTCATCAGATGCAGACCCCCATCCATTTACCATAGAACCTAAAAATAAAGGCAGGGGTCTAATGAGTTCAACATAGGTATATCTGCTGAGCATATTTCAATGTCAAGAAAAAAAAGAACATATAAAAATATATTAACAATATCAGTTGTACAACCTTTTTAGTACATTCTCTATCCTAGTCAAAAACAGATATCAGTATCCTATGTCCTATGTTATCCTTAATAATAATCTTACTGATGGATTCAAATGACTAATTTGCCATTGGAAGGGAGCCATCCCTGTTTGTGTAGAAGTTCTGTATTTAGTCCATGTAACAGGACAGGCTTCATCCTGGTAAAGGAGACCTTCAATACTATGGTGTTGATTTGCTAAAGGTAATAGGCTGTTCAAGGAAAGGAAAAAAAAAAATGTTTTTGCTTGTACATGATTGGTAGGGATGGGCAGAACACCCCCCTATTTGGTTTGCACCAAAACTCCCAAACAGGAGAAATGTTCTGACCCGAACAGTGAACTCCATTGAAGTCTATGGGAGCCTAACAGGAATAATCAAAAATATCCATTTTAAATGCTTATATGCAAGTAAGGGGTATATGAGGGTCTGGGTATTGCCCTGGGGGACATGTATCAATATATATATTTTATTTTTTAAACAGTAATTTTTTCAGGGTTAGTGATTTTAATTATGCTTAAAGTGCAACAATAAAAATAAAAAATCCTTTAAATATAGTGTCTGAGGGGTCCCCTTAACGTGCATGTAAAGTGGCTCATCTGTAGCATGCATAAAACATGCTACACCAAAAATGACATATCTAAAGAAAGGCAAACTAGTCAAATCCCATTTAAAATGACTCGCGGTTACATTTCCTGGCACCCGACTATTGAAAAAATAAAGGTAAAAATGTTGTGGAGTCCCCCTACAAGCCAAAATTAGGGCCCCCCACAAAATCCATACCAGATCCTTATCCGAGCATGCAGCCCAGCAGATCAGGAAATGGGAGGGGACGAGTGAGTGTCCCCCTTCCTGAACCATACCAGACCACATGACCTCAACATGGGGGTTGAGTGCTTTGGGGCAGGAGGGGGCTCTGTCCGCTTCACCCCAAAGCACCTTGTCCCCATGTTGATGGGGACAAGGGCCTCTTCCTGACAACCCTGGGCTGTGGTTGTTGGGGTCTGTGGGTGGGGGGCTTATCGGAATCTGGAACAAGGGGGCCCCTAGATCCAGCCCCCCTATGTGAATGGGTGTCGAGTATCGTACCCTTACCCAGTCACCAAAAAAGTGTCCAAAAATTAATAACCACAAGAAAACTTTCTTAAAGCGGTTCTGCACTCTGCACACTTTTTTTTTTTTTTTGGGCTATATGCCAAGGGCATATAGCTCAATTGGGGGACTTACCTGTTCCATGTTCCATCTCGATCGCCGCCGGTTTTCATCTTCATCTTCTTCTTGTCTTCTTCTTGTCTGCTGGGGTCCATCTTGCCTGTGGGCATGTGAAACCCCACAGGCACTGTTGATGGCCCAGCATGCACCGCCGTTACTCGCGCGTGCGCAGTAACGGCACATCTGCCGACATCTCACGAGATTTCGGCAGATGTGGCCGAAATCTCGGGAGATTTCGGAAGATGTGGCCGAAATCTCGCGAGATTTCGGAAGATGCCCGCACTGACTCCTGGGATCAATGACACCAGATCCCAGGAGACAGTGCGGCGTGACGACGATCGACGCAGAGACCCCGCCCGCCGCCGCAGAGAGAGAAGACCGGAAGTCTTCAATTACAAGGTAAGTAAAAAAAAAAAAAACATTTCATTTAGTACTCTTTGCCTGATTTGGAAGGCAAAGAGATTTACTAAATGAAATGGGTGCCGAACCGCTTTAATTTATTAAAAAATAAAAAAATTGTGTCCCTCAATCTAAATCCATCGCCAATCACGAAGCCCGAAAAATAAAAATAAAATAAAAATGCTCTCGCCTCCTGGCAGGCCTCCAGTTCTGCGCTTTGACAGTTCTTATATAGGCAAGGGGCGGGGCCACCCGACTATGTCACCTGGTGGTACTGCCCCTTCTGATGTCATGTGACAACACCTGGCAAACACCCTGCAAATGTGGGTGTTCGTTGAATGGCCGAACAGGCAAATGTTCAGCTCATTGCTTATGATTGGATGATGGAAGTTAACAGAGCTTAACCACATTGCAAAGTGAAGCTTCCCTTGCAATCTTAATAGTCGATTTGTCTTTAGTAGGCCAACCCCTATAGGTCACTGACTCCAACAATTGTACAGAAAAGGTCTTCTGTCCTTCCTGATCTTATACACTTGGATAACCATGGATGCTAAGAAATGTAATTCAACTCCTTTTGATTGCAAATTAATAGTCTGACCCTAAATTTCCATTTCATCAAGATAATCAGATTAGCAGGGGACAGTTTAGGGAGATACTTGCAGTAAGAATACTTGCACACCTTACACAATGCTTTTTTGAAGTTAACTGACCAGTTGGTTTTGGTATTAAGGTCATTGAAGGGCCTTCAAATGGCTTGATGCTTCGATATTTGCCCCATATTTACTCCAGTATATAAGATGACATTACACTTATTGTAGTTCCAGTATTTGTACACTGTGGACACAATAAGCCCTGACTTATACACAATGAAACGTTTTCCCCATAGCAACTGAGGATGGGTCTTGAGTCTGATGGTTGGCTGCTCAGGCACCCAGTGCTCTGCTGTGGGAGGTGGGGCTTTAATAGGTTAACCACGGTGGTAGGGAGAGTAAGTATGCAAAACTTTTCTATAAAGTTGATATAAACAAAGTAAATGTTTACTGTCTGCAAATTTAGTATTACCATTTTTACTCTGAGAATATCAACAAATAATGCATTTTCAACAGTGATGCCAAGACTTGTGGACAAATCATTATATAAAAATATATCCTGAAATGATCTACAAGTGGGAGATAATCTTTAGCTGATCACAGTTTGAGGCATAGAACATGACTTATTGCCACGCAGTGCAGGGTCCAAATGACTGTGTTCTTAGAAAGAGTGTAGCTATTATAATACAAAATAATATACTCATGGATAACATATAATTATATATTAAAAGAAATAGGCCTCAAAAGAATGGTTTAGTGGTACTGAGCCATAGAGAAAAAACAATTCAAATTCCAATAGCCAATGTTCATTCCAAGAAAGGCAGTTTACAGTGTGCTTAGATATTTATCATGTCCAGCAAAACATTATTCATTTAAACACGTACCTGCCGTTATATAAACTATATAATAGTTATATAAACTAGACAATTTATATATTTGCTGAGAAATACATTTTGACCTAAACAGGTAATAATAAACATTCAACTATCAGTATAATGTGGCATCTAGCTGTGTCTATTTACTACATTATTGGCAGTAAAATAAATTTATGGTTGGCCATCAATTCATTTACATGTCTTATGCTAATCTTATATTTGGTTGATGAATTTGTACTGCTATATCCACTGCACAAAAAGTCTCTTACAGAAAGTGACTAACTATTGCATTATCATTTTTATGAGATTCCAATATGCTGTCCTTTTATTTTCAGGGCTTATGTTAAATACTCAAACTAACATTTCCAATAAAGAGTAACTCCACTTTTGTTGAGAAAAAAACATCCCCCGGGTGATCTATGTACATTACAGGGATTTTGACAAACTTTGTTACAGATTCCAACCTTTTGTTATTCTGAATAAATTCCTGTGTGTTTATATGTGTCCATGTGCAAGTGAGTTTAATGGGAGTAGTTTCTTAATTATCAACCAGCTGCTGCACCTGCAAGCTCTTATCAGGAAAATTGCAGGCCCGGCCTCCCATTAGATGGGATTTCCTATTGGGAGTATCTCACCAAAAATGAAATTTTTGTTGCAGGGGGTGCCTGAAATTTGACTTTGGAAAATCAGTAAGCCAATCACACAAGCAGGAAATTACATATCTGGGGGGCGTTCTGTACATATTCTGTGTACAGAATACCTTCAGGTAGCCATATTGTATTGAATTTCACAGAAAATTACAGAGCTGCAGATTGAAAAGGAAGGGTCATTTTTAATAACATTCATTTAATTACATTCATCTACAATATGAGTTGTATACGCTATATTATTATTTTTTTCCACAAAAATGGAGTTACCCTTTAAGCACCAATCATCTTTACTGACTATATAATAAAATTGTTACATTTACAATTTGGTCCAGTCCATAAGGACTGATATTTCAGTATTTTATGGACACTGGTTGGACACTGGTGGGTTACCACCTGGGTTCCTATGTCTAGAAACTACATGTGGCAAGAGATTATCTTTATTGTTCCTGACTTCAGTCCTCTGCTGAACTCTTTACAATGATGTCACACACTTATGTCTAAATCTTAAAGTTGTCAATTTACTAAACATTGAGGGAAATTGGCCAGAGGCAGCATGATACACTGTTCTGGTTTTATCATAGCTTGTTCTTCTCTCTTATATTTATGAATATCCAACGACAAAAAATGTAAAATTATGTGTTTTGGCTTTGTAATGCCCATGGATGATATGTTGCCAATGGATTCCCAATAAAAAAATAACTCTTTTGGTGGTTTAGCCCACCAAATTTAAAAATTAAACATTGTATTAATAAATTAATATAGTAATGTGAAGTAGTTTCCCTGTCCCATATAACTTTCATTAAGCTATGGTAGAAATCTCCCATTGCTATTACAAAGGCCAGTTTTGCAGTGCAAAAGATTGAGAATCTCTAGCAATATATAACTAATGTAGAGACCAGATATTTTATTTTTATTGAAGTTAGCAATAAGCTCACTTTACTCTCCAAGAAAATTTTTGAGTCAGTTTCTGGTCATGCAGCAGATTTGTTTCTATTGGACAATTTAATTTAAAAAGTATACAATATATAATCAAGACAGCATGCTTATGCTAGTTATGCTGTGTATGTTACAGTCTTTATGCTGCAGTGAAGTCAGCAGTAACTAGGAGTTCATGAACTGCATTTCTTATGGAACTAAAACATTAAATGCTTCCACCATATGTAGATGACAGGTGCACTTTAAGGCTGGGTTCTTACCTTCGACAGATGTGTCTCGCAGCAGGGGTCCGATGCATCCCTGTTCTCTGTTCAGGGATGAATCAGGACCACATTTTTCCCTGAATTTGGCCTTGAAACAGAGCCAAAGCCGCTCTGCAGCCGCAAAGGAGATATGTAAACTGGCTCCATAGAGCCGGTCACAATCTCCTGTCATGCGAATTGGATGCGGGGAAACCCGCATCCAATTTGCATAGGTGTAAACTCAGCCTGAAATAGGGCACCGGCTGTTATATAAGAATATAAAAACTATGGATCATGAAACTTGCTTTAAAGCTTGTGTCAAATTGAACACATTTGCAATAGATTAGTTCTCACCTTATTATGTATTCATTTCAAATACCCAGTCAGCTTTAGGGAAATATTTTTTTTTCCTTTTAATTCCCCTGAACCTCACGGGGAAGTGAACACTCAATAGTGTAAAATCTGCCTTTTTATGCTTAATTTAAAGAGGGTCTCAGTAGCCCAACAAATGTGTGATCAGACATTGATGGAAGCATCCAATCCCTGATTTATGAGCCATGTACCTTCTGGGGCAGAAAAGCTAAATCTTTTCATTAAGCCACTGCCCTGGAACTAGTATGCAGCATGGGTCAGGGAAGGCTGCTTCCGTCGGCACTTAATCACATAGGTGTTATACCTGGTGTTGCCTGATGCGGTTATGTGAAATTTCCATTAATATCTGGGAAATATTATGAATATATCTCTTTTTGCTTGCAGCTGAAAGGGGGGCAAAAGCCCTCCTCCCAGCTTTTGTGAACTGCAGACATTGCGGCGCCGAGACTTGAAGGACAATGGGGAGCCAATTAACATTGTTTGTCACCTATTTACTATTAATGAAGTAAGTCTCACCCCAAGCTGCATACTTAATGAAGTGGGACCATTCAAGTTTTTTTTACATCACTGGTGGGAGTTGCTGTAAGGGGGCTGGCTTAGACTAAGTAACCAATCAGAACTCACGCTAAGCAGCCAATGAGGGATCAGGCTGGTTTTTGATACTCACTCTGAGGAAAGGAGAGGCAGCTCGGTCTTTGCTGGGAGAATCAGCAAGCGACATGGACCCAAGGTAATTTCTCCAGGAGCAGGGGAAGGTATGCCCTGCTACCTGTAACTAAACATGCTTTTACCTCACGGTCTGAAGGAATATAATCTATATTCCTTCATATATATATATATATTTTATTTCAACCTAGCATTTTCTGCCTTGATGTGCGAGGGATTTGTGTATTAGCTTGAGTTTTAACTACTTGTAACTAAACATGCTTTTACCTCACGGTCTGAAGGAATATAATCTATATTCCTTCATATATATATATATTTTATTTCAACCTAGCATTTTCTGCCTTGATGTGCTAGGGATTTGTGTATTAGCGTGACTTTTAACTACATATAATAAATGTTATTATATTCAAAGCCTTTCCTCCTGGTCAGTAGAACTCTTATTTAACCCATATCATATTTTGTGATTAATAAATCAGAAATAGAGATTTGAGAGGTTACAGATGGCGGCCACGAAACCAGTACAGGACGGAAGGTGTTTGAATCTAATATCAAAATCGATGTATTAGAGATTAAGGCTAGTAGTTGAACTTAAATTGAGTCAGTTTGTTCAATCTATCTAGGGAAAAATCTAGGTAAATATTTTTCTTTTTCTCTCTTTTGTAGTTTAGTTATATATTTTTTTTTTTTGTATTATATATATATATATTATATGATTATTTTGCTGAAGGTACCTAGTAGCTTGAACTTAAATTGAGTCAGTTTGTTCAATATATCTAGGGAAAACTGTAGGTGAATTTTAATTTTTTTTTGTGGTTTAAAAATGGTGGTGTTGCTGAAGGTACTTAGTAGATTGAACTTAAATTGAGTCAGTTTGTTCAATCTATCTAGGGAAAACTATAGGTATTAACTCTAAAAATGAGAGAGGATACACCACATATTTTGTTTTGCATAAATATCCCGTAAATTTTAATTGAACAAGTTCTTTGGATGTACCATTTACAAACCGGTTATGTAATGGGGAGGAAGAAACTTGGCGGGAAAAAGTGTTATTTCTTTTTATTTTTTTTATTTTTTTAATGCTCACAAAGCTTAATGGCTCTCTCTAAACCACTGTTTGAGAGTGACATGTTTCATTGGAAAGACACCATGTGAGTGGGGTCTTGGTTTCCTGTTGAAAAAGTTTCAACAGATTTCTAATTTAAATGGTCTGTCCACTAAATGCATAATATTTGTGTATAGGACAGGAGAGCAGTAATATTCTCATTGTTGTCAGTTAAAGTACAGGACTGTGGAAGTCTTGTTGCTGAATGCTGAAGCTAATATCTGAGAAAGATTATTAGTATAGGGTAAAATAAGGTGCATTTAGCATACTGTATTATACCCTGACTTTTTTTTTAGGATGAAACCTTACCACAAATTTGATATTCTGAGTTTGTGCTAGATTTTTTTTTTTTTTTGTCTAAACTGAATGGGTGAACTTTAGTGTAAACACGGATGTGTTTACCTTTCTATTGTAAACCAAGAGGGTTATTCACCCTATTTGATACTTGTGGCCCTACTATTGTTCCTATTGTCCCCTGGGCCTATTGTGTAGGGGGGTGTAGGCTTAAATAATGTAAAATACAGGCTATTGTGAGTGGATTTGGGGTGTCTACAGTAATCTAAAAGATGGTTTTATTGAAAGCTGAAAATGTATAGATATATATCTATATAGAGATATATGTTATTTAGTTTTATTTATTTTGTATTTTTTTTTTTTTCTTTCCACTCCACTTTACTGTATTTTCAGGATTTTATTCGATTTTAATGTTCGTTTTCCCAACTTCGTTACAGTAATCTAAAAAGGACTGTATAGTACAGGGCAACATTTAACTTAAACTATTGACGGGTGGGTAGAGGATATAGGTTATTCGGATAGCCGCTCTAGGGTACACTCTCTCTCACCCCGTGCACATTTTTTTTTTTTTTTTTTTTTTTTTTTTTTTTTTTTATGGCATACATATTTGCACATATCTATCAGTGGATATTGGAGACTGGCAAATTAGGGATGGATGCTTATACCCCGAGGGTTTGCCCTCCCTTACACTCATTTTATTATCTCAGTATAGGCTCTGGGTTTATAATACACTGTCTAGGAGGGGTGATAGGTATATGGTAGTACCGCCAGCAATTAGGTGTCTACTTCCACCCCTCTCTTTATTATCGGATGGTCTAGTCAAGTACATTCTAATATCCTGGACTCACAGGAAGCGCCAATTTTCCCTATTTTGTACCAATCATTTAAATTTGCCTCTTAGGGGGTAATTTTTATTTATTTTTTTTCCTGGAAAGGCTGCATACCTGGATTACTTATCCCTAAGCGCGGAGCTGTTTGTTGTTTTCAACATTTAACTTAAGCTTTAACTAGCTTACAAATTGTGCATATTATTTGTTGGTAATGGCAGCCATGTCCCGTCTAGAAGTCCCTAGCAACTTTTACTCTTAAACAGAACAATGTCACAGTTGCTACAAACAATTTCAATTCTTAAATGCTTAATGCTACAGCATCTACTTGTGCCTATGAAATTGGGGACAATAACGTATATGAAAAGTATGGGGAAAGGAGGATATGGATCCTAATTCTACTTTTCCTGTGGCGATGGGAGAAATCGCAGAGCCACAAGAAAATCGAGAATGCACCATGGTCACAGAATTAGGAACAAGACAAGTTCCCCAACATTGGCAAAATTAAAAATAATGCACACATAGGTGTGAGAAGTCTTAGTGACCAGAATAAGGCATCTTCTAGCACAGGGCGGTGTGGGCAATCTACACATACCATAGATTGTAATGCAATCATTCCGTCTGGAGTAGGTGTTAATTTTAACAACTCCTTGAAAGGTGAGAGCTCGGGGGTAAATATCCCTAGATCTCTTAGGAAGACAGGAAAGGTGGTCAATAAACCTAAAACCACACCAGTTGTTAAGGGATACCTTATTACTTTACAAAAGATAAAACGCTATACATTCCAATCTATTAAAATAAATTATGTATTGTTTGCTTTAAAATAGGTTAGAAAATTTGGGAAGAGATTAACAACTGTTGTCTATAAAGTTATTTGTTTTCAGGTTAAGTGAATTCCAGAAATGATATGTGCATATCATTTAACTGTACAGATGCAAAATACGCCCCTAACAAAAGGGTAAGGTATAAAGGCCCATTGTTTTTTTTTTTCCTCTTTCTCTTCTTTACTTTGTATTCTCCCAGAGGTTGGAAACGCCTAGCAATTCATTTGCAATTACCAAAGCCTTATACAGAATGTATGGGATGCATTTGAAATGAATGTGTATGGGTGAGCGATGGAATGCATGAGTAGGAACAGTACATGTATAAACTAAGATTTGTTTTTTTTTTGATAAGGGGTGCACCCAATATTGTTTTATGGCCATCAATAAGTGTGATCACACTAATGCGCATGCGTTGTACTGTTTATGATTATTTTATAAATATTTGTTTTGTTTTTTTCCGTTTACAATGAGCTCAATACTGGTACCAGTTTAAATGTATAACTTTTGGTTTTACAAGTTTAAATGTATTCGCAAATAAATAACCTGTGCACAGATATGAATTATTTTTTTTGTATGTCCTTTCTGGGGGCTTAGAGTGAAAGTTCATTCACTCTGACACTTGAAACTACATGCTACATTACTTTGCACATTGTGGCATCTTAGGCATTCAGTAGGTCTTGTGTTGCGTGTTGTTTTCCCTTCCAAATTCACTCATGTGAAGATTATAGGTCTACATGTTGTATTCTTAGAATGTAAGTATTTATAAACCCTACAGAGTTTTCCTATAATTTTTGGCTATCAGAGTTTAGATATGGGGTGGGTCCTGTACATTTTTGACTTTACTTACGGTTGATGGATTCATTACCTCTGCTGGAAGGCGGTTCCAAGCATCCACTACTAGTTATGCCAGTATGAACCTCTCAGAGAGGTACAGTGAGATGTTATTAATGATTTTTAAGTTTTGTATTATAGGATAAATGCACAAACAAGGACGGATGATTGGACCCAGATGTGGACCCAAATACAAATAAGGACCTTAAAGAACATCATTTTTTTTTTTTTCTGTATGTTCTTAGGAGAAGCCTTAAATATAATTAATTACAGGCCTAGCTAAAATTCTAAACACTGGTTTGGGGCAGTCTGTTTCAATAAACAGACGCCCTACCCTCTAGAAAAACAACTTTTTGTGGCCTTTTTGACTTGCAAAGGGGTTTGCACTGAGAGTCAATTAATATGTTAATCACCACCGGGAGAGGGGGTTGCCTTTAGTATACCTACAATGCTAAAGACAGTTTTTCAAATGTTTTTTTTTTTTGGATTAACAAGACACAGATTTAAGCCTCTTCAACAAAGTTAAAGTTTGGGCCAGCATTCAATCTGTATGGTTTTATTATTTTGTTTTATTTTTTGTTTATTTTAATTTTTTTTTTTTAATTTTTTTTTATTATTTTAATTGTAATTTTTAATTTTTTTTTTTAATCAATTTATTTTTTTGTTTGATTTTCTTCTTTCTTTTTCTCTTAAGGGAAAGGATTTTTTTTTTTTTTTTTTTTTTGGTTTTTTTTTTTATTTCTTTCCTATATCACCTTATTATTTTTTTTTTTTTTCGTCTTTTTTCTTCTTTTTTTTTTTTTTTTTACTTTTTTTTTTTTTTTTTCTTCTTTTTTTTTTTTTTTTTTTTTTTTTTTTTGTTTTTTTTTTTTTTTTTCTTTCTTCTTTTTTTTTCCTTTTTTTTCTTTTTTTTTTTTTTTTATTTCTTTTTTTTTTTTTTTTCTTTTTGTTTCTTTTTCTTTTTTTTTTTTTTTTTTTTTTTTTTTTTTTTTTTTTTTTTTTTTTTTTTTTTATTTTTTTTTTTTTTTTTTTTTTTTTTTTTGTTTTTTTTTTTTTTTTTTTTTTTTTTTTTTTTTTTTTTGGGTTTTTTTTTTTTTTTTTTTTTTTTTTTTTTTTTTTTTTTTTTTTTTTTTTTTTTTTTTTTTTTTTTTTTTTTTTTTTTTCGCTTTTTTTTTTTTTTTTTTTTTTTTTTTTTTTTTTTTTTTTTTTTTTTTTTTTTTTTTTTTTTTTTTGTTTTTTTTTTTTTTTTTTTATTTTTTTTTTTTTATTTTTATTTTTTTTTTTATTTTTTTATCCCCTTCATTTTTTTTTGGGGTGTGTTTTTATTTTCTCTCTTTATTTATCATATGATTTTTCTGTTTCACAGAGAATGTAAGAAACATACATTTTCAGTAGAAGTCGGGATGTGTACTGTGACCTGCAGTGAGAAGATAACACATTTCCTACAAATATGTAAGGAAAAGCCGAGTTTAGGTGCTGGGCAGTAAATCACTCATGTGCCTTCTTCTCTACCATTAATCTTAAGAGAAAATCTATTGGAAGGAAAGCACACTGAGAACACCCATGTTCTTTGTAGTCAACACTGTTCCTGCCATTTACCTGCTGCCAGGAGAATGAGCATCACCAAATAAAACTCTGAAGACAGAAAATGAAAACCTGATATGTCAGTGTGATACCAAATCCTGCTTGTTTGGAAAAAAAACCTGTGTGTTAGAGCAAGGTTCTGCTTGGAAGTATTTATTTTTGGTTACGGATTCATATTGATTGGGCACAAGCTATAGTGTATGAAGAGCTGGGCTCTGGAGCATGCATAGAAACAGGGACGCTGCAACAGGAAATTGGTATCCCTATAAGCCCATCAGTGGAAGAAGGAATAGGAATGTGAATGAAAATGGAAAAAGTTGCACTGTGAATAGTGTATGGAGATAGGGGGCTGGAGAATTATATTTATAACAATGTATGGAAATTGCCATCCCTGCAATCTCATACTCTTTGGAAGAGAACACGGTTTAGCTTGCATTGGGCTGTATGGGCCCTTGGCACATTTAGTGCTTGGAAAATAAACTTTCAGTGAACTTAGGGGATAACTTATGAAGAACATATATGGGTGGGGAAACAGGGATACCGGTATATTCATGCTGGTCTGTTGTGGGACTCTATAATGGCACAGCATCAAATGCTCACTGCTACTGCCATGGTCTACTCAATCCCACATTTCATTCACTAATAGCTAATCTATACTGTACTGCCACTGCCACACTATATTGCCCTAGCTGTTAATTGTACCAACAACAAGAATGCCGCCCACAATGCAAAAAGTATCCCTCCCTAATTTCAATAGCCAACAAGAACAAGTTCTATGCTGACATGTTTCATGCTAGGCACAGCTAGGACAGCATTCAAAATATTTGACTGTGGAATAATCCATACCACATTCACTCAACTGTGAATCAATCCCCATCGACTCAGTTATGTAACATTTCACAACACACAACTGCTATGGGAACTACTCAACATCATATTGATGGTTCATGTGTGAACTAGTCTCTACACACTCTCTCAGTTGTGGATCACTTCACACCATATTGTCTCAGTTGCAGAATGTTCTGCAACACACTGCTCTTCTGCAGACTACTCCACATCATACAGTCTAATCTGTGGACTACTCAACAGTAGTCCCTTGCTTCAGTGGTGGCCCCCTTTCATACCATACTATCATGACTGTGGTGCATCATTTACTTCTAATCCACATTAAAACAACTGTGGCATCTTTCCAGGAAGTACCAGAATGTATCAATAATGTCCCTCCTCCTACAATAATATCCTACTATTCTATGATTTTTTTCCTTTTTTTTTTACAATGGCACCAGGTATACTAGTTTATTGATATCTACTCCTGCTGACACCCCCAGAATTGGGCAAAAATCAAGATGTATATGAGGCACAGCACACATTATACCACAGCAGACTCTCCAGAAGGGAAGGGAAGCCTATTGCCAGACTTGATAAGTTATTGTTTTCATGGGAAAAGAGATACTGGGCATATATGAGATGTCCCACTTGCTCATCTCTGTGCTATCTGGGTAATGTACAAACTATTGGATAGTGATCTAATGCCCAGTCTCCATTTATTTTCTATTGCCAGATCTAGAATTGTGTCTAGAATTGTGGGATCGGACATTATAATTCATTTATTCAGACAGATATCACTGAATGTGCGGCATCTTTAAAATACATAATTACATTTTAGTCAGCTTTTCCTAAATCTGCCCTAAAGAATATGTGAATATTGCATAAAATGGCACGCTTAATGTACAGGCTGAAATTGCCTCTGTCTGATCATTTTAAGAAAGAGAATAACATTAGTTCCTAATTAAAGAGGAAAACTATTTATAAGTCTGTCTGTTGGAAGTTTTTCTCCTCGCATGTCATAGGATCGCTTCCCCCAGTAGAATGATCTGTTGATGAAAGCCTACTTTCATGTCCTAACGTTGTTTAAAATGCATGAAGTCTTGTCTTTTTGTAGCAAATCAAACATATTTTCAAAAACCAACTTTAACTTGATGTTTCAAATGAATGCATAATAAGAAGTGCGTGAACTAGAATGATTGTGAATATCTGCATGGTGGCATATGTAATAAACACGTTCTGTGAACAGAGAAAGGACCAGATAAACAGGCAAATAAAAGCTGTCACATTGTAAAACAGGGAAGTGAAGTAATCAACTCTTTAAATTAAAGATATTACCATACCTATCTTGTTCTATTAAAGATTATCTAAGGCAAACATTTTTTTCTTTGCTGTGTCCCATGAAGGAGAAATACCTTTACTTCCTGTCTCATAAACACAGGAAGTCAAAGCTTATTACAGTTTTGGCTTTACATACACTTTCAAGGCAGCAGGAGGTTGAATCTTCCTCAGGCTTAACTCTTTCCCAATCAGCAATTTTCCCTGTGTTGGTTTAAGTCTCAACCTCTTCTTACAGGGCGATAGCAAAGGTGTTGCTCTGATAGCATTGCAGAGAATACATCAGGGAATCCTGACACCACCATTTGGTGTTGTAATGATCACTGCAAATAACTGAAATTGAAAAGTTCTGGGGGCGCGTATTTTAACAATGGTGTCCGTTGATATAAAAAGTCAAATAGAGGTTTAAAGCTGACCTTTGACCAAAAAGCTGATTTAAAATGTAAATTATTTTTATCTGTTGAAATATTTATAATACTATTCAGCTGGTTTTGTGCTTTACATACCCCTGCCATCCACCCTGCACAGCCATGCAAGACATACAACAATTTCCTGTTTTAACTTTGCAGCTTCCTGTGTCCCCTGCATACGCATTAGACCATTACTTAGGGGTGTCATGAAGGGATGTCATGGTGATCATTGGAATTTACAAGGCAATAGAATAATGTATTAGAATCACTTGCCTGACTGTGCAATGTGGCAGGAATGTATGACTCACAAGCAGTGATGTAAGTAACTGAGTTAAAATAAACTGAGTTACCTAACGCAGTTACTTTAGAGGGTAACGAGTAATCTAACTGATTACTTTTCCCCTCATGGTAACTCAGTTCCCATTACTTTGGCTTAGTTAACCCAATTACGTCTACCACCACTAGATGGCAGTAGTGTAATTCCGGTGTCCTGCCGAAAAAATTCCCCCGCCGGATAAGGACCCCCTGTACTGCGCAGGCGCAGGGCTTGCGCAGTACGAAGGACTACGGAGCTTCCGAAAATTGCCGAACCTAAACAGCTCTGAGTGAACTCTACACCGCGCAGGTGCAGTTAACATGTAATTGTACGAGGCGATGCCGCACGCTCCTGATGCTCGTGCTACTCTGCAAGGGGCGTCTATGGTGTAAGTAAGGGGCGGGTCTAGTATTACTGTAACCAAGGGGGGCATTTATTATTATTGTTATATATCGAGCTCTGCCCATTAATTTAACATTCGCCCTCTTCTGTAGCCATCCGCCCCTTACACAATATAATAATAATAGACCCGCCACTTGCTTACACACTATAACAGATCTGCCCCTTGGTTAGAGTAATAATAGAGCAGCCCCTTGTTTACACGATATATAACAATAATAATAAATGCGCCCCTTGCTTACAGTATTACTAAACCCGCCCCTTAGTTACACGTATAGAATATTTAAAAAAATTACTTTTCCAATGTAGTAACTGAGTTACTAACACAATTACTTTTTGGGAGAAGTAATTTGTAACTTAACTAATTACTTTTTTAAAGTAAGGTGACCAACACTGCTCACAAGATAGAATTACAAATGTTTTTGCAGGCACATTATGCATATATAAATTTTGTATTTAGCTATTTGCACAAAGGTCTGCTTTAGCTTTCAAAAAACACCCCGATACTGAAATGTCGGGCTTCTGAAGGATCATTTTTAATACAAAGTTTGCATATTGTTTATCTTTAGCATGTTACTCTGTCTACACATTTGTTATGCAGAATGTTTGCATAGACCCAGTGTTCAATGACTTTGCATGTAAAAGCTGCCAAAAATGAATGGAAACTGTAAAACTGGCCAAATTCATCAAGTATGTGATACAGATTCAGTTGAAAGGAACTTCTCATTGTGTTGTTTTCCTGTGCAACTTTTAAAATTTACACAAAAATTATACACATACAACAATGAATACCTGTAACAGAACTGTCCAGATTATCCATACTAGAACCTGGAGTATGTTCCAGACCTCTGAGTGGCCTGCTTATTTCATCTTCATTATCATCGTCTCCACGATTATGAAAATCCTTCTCCAACTCTGAGATAAACGCTCCAGAAACATAGCCCATTGGAGGTACTGGTGCCATTGGTGGGTGGTTATTGCTCTGTAAATGCCTACAATTTGAGAAATAAAAGTATGTTTAAAAATGATTTAGAAAGAAACTGACAATTTGGCTACACCAATGATACCAGATTGCCGTGTAAATTATCAAGTGTATAGAAATGAGCTGGACAGAATGACAGTATTATATATTTATAATGAAGGAGCTCTTGTTTCATCTATTATTCAGCCTGAGACCATGATTCAATTATTAACTTTAACTGTGGCAGTAAAGTTTTGAATGTTGCGTGTTTAATAACACAGAAAGAATTTAATATTTGGAACACAGTGATTTAATTGAAATATATAAATATGGCTAATATCTACATAATTCCAAAATACTAAAAATAATTTTCTTTAAACCTTTTTGAAATCTTTCAAAATCATATTTATTTCCCATTAATCTTCTAGAAAATGTATTGATAATATCATTAGTATGTATGGTACCACATCTGTAATATGTATGGGATATTTAAAAGAGAAGAAAAATGGTGGACTTTAAAGGTACCTCATACACAAAATTAGTAAAACTTATTTTTTTTATATACTGTAAACTTAAAATGATTTTACCAATAGTCCTGCATTTTTCTTCTCTTTTCAAGGATCCCCTCTAAAATGCGTTTGGACCAAACTTTTGACACTGCTTTATTTGCATAATTCCTGGTAAACTGAATCACAAGTTGACTATTTATATCTCTCAGGGACTCCACTGGTGAAAAATGGCCATGTACTGTAAATTTCCAAATCTACTCAACAACTTCAGTCTTTAAAATGCCAATCGCTTTGTCACATTACCCATTTGATTCATCTTAAAGCCAACCTCAGCCAATTTTTTAGACTGAGGAACAGTTAAAATGTATTTCAGGTTAGTACTTGTTACGATTGTGTATTGCAGGGAACTATGATACACATTTGGAGTGCATGTCCCAGAATCAGACAGTTTTGGAAAAAGTGCTAAATGTTATCTATAAAGTCAGTGGTGTACATGTTCCTAAAGATTCTCAACTTATACTGTTCAATGAGTTAATCTATGAGGCATCTAAACACTCTCATTCCTTGTTCTTTTTTAATCTCGCGTGCAGCTAAAATTACTATAGCAAGGGCTTAGAAAAGCCCAGTGATATCCTTTAAATAGTTAAACATAAATATGGATTATGATCCATGAAATTTAGCGAGTATTTTAAAATATAGCCTACGATATTTTGAGTAGGTGTGTAACCCTTGGATTGGCATGATTGTTGGTTTCAGGGAAGAAACCTGGGCTCTACCTTTATATACAAACAACGAGACACTGTGTAATTCCATTTTTCTATTGCTTTCTTTTCCAATTTTTTTTTTCTTTTGTATCTGGCACTCTTTTTCCTTTCTATCTTGCCTTAACCATTGTGGTAGAGACTAATCAAGCTATTTTAGGAAAGTATAAAGTGAATAGCTAATATTTTCAAGTCTTCGAATTATATTTGTATAAAGATATGATTGATTTTCTGCTTGTATTAAAAATCAATAAAATAGTTGAAAGAAAAAAGTCTGCCAGCTGCCACCAAGACAGAAAGTCACGTATCATATTAAAAAGATTGGCAAAAACTCTAAACTTCCTTCGCCCTACTAACAAAAATGTTTTGCTATGTTATTCCATTGGAGATTTTTCTAAACGCTTCCTCTCCTGATAGGAAATGAGAGGAAATATTACCAATAAGGACACAAACAGAAAAGAAAAAATGACCGAGGTTCTAAACATTTTCCATTCAGTCAATCATTGAATAAACATGTCTGGATAGAGTTGACTGTTAATATGCTATACACAAAGAAGTAAGTCAAGTGTAATAGACTATTATAATAGAATAGATTATTAAAATATTGGGGTGTTGTAATGTATGGAAATCTCCCATATCTCTTGAAGGACCTTAAAAATCCATCTGGTAATTTAATCTTCATGTGCTCATATGAAAACTGAAATATTTATCTGATTGTACAATGTTAAGAGACATTCTTCAAATATGATATTGGTAACTCCTTATCTGAGGTTTCACCACAGCCTTTTTCTAAATAATATCTCCTTGGATTTAATTTTCTATACTAAAATGTAATTGTTCTTTAAAAGACTACTGTAATGTATGGTCACACCACACTACCACATTTTAACAGAAGGTGGAGCCACAAGTTCAATTTGTAACTGCGCTCCATTCCCTGCTAAATCTCAGAGACGCAGGAGGTTATGTGAATCATCTATATTACAGAGATGGTCGTTAAAGAAAGGGAATTTCAATTTTTCTTGGATTTACCGTTTAAAAATACCTGTCTTAAGATATATTGTTGCCAGTTCTCCTGTGATCAGTACATTCTATTTTTTAACAAGATAAATATGAATATATTATGGCTCTAACCTCACATCAATACTTCAACAAGTGGGGAGGGTATGGGTGACCTAATAGATGAATTGCTTTTACATTTTTAATGTACATAAATAATTAATCTTGAATTGGTAACAAATTGTAACAAATTCCAATCATTTGTAAGTCTAACATCTTTAGTCTAACATCTTTAGTATATTAAACGCCATATAAATCAAATTATACAGTAGTCACCTTCATTGATCTGCCCTTCAAATTCATTTATATGTAATAAAAAGACTATACTGTACACATGTAAATTTGTTTAATGAGTTTGTTCAGTGGGAAATGAAGGCATTAAATATATAATTTGCTCCAGCTAAATTTACTGAGAAGAGTTGTGAGCCAAGATAAGAAATCGCCCTATAGGCTTTTATTTGTACATTCCCCACACTGACAACTGAAATAAAGACTATTCTTGTTGCTTGTTCACTGTGTATAACCTCTTTTTGTCTATGCGGTCAACAAAAGCAGTTTACAAATTAAATTCTGACTTTTGAGATTTAAAAGCAACAACTGACTATTATTATACTTGGTGCAATATGAGACTTCCTCTGACCACTTGCATATCTATCTTACTTGTTGCATGCTTCATTTGTAAGCATCTTATTACCCTCATACTTTCAGGACTATTTTTTACAAAGGCTTGTCACCATAGTGATGTTATAGTGAACAGGGGAACCTGACTGCAAAAAAAAAATTAAAGCACTGATTGATTTTTTGTTATTTGAATTTCAGTTAAAATGTATAGTATGTAGTTAAAGAATATAGTTAGTGTTTGTAAAGGCAGAAGGTTTTTTATCTTAATGCATTCAAAGTGTACAGAAGCCCCCCTCAGCCCCCTAATACTTACCTGAGCCCCATCTCGATCCAGGGATGTTGCACGGGAGACTCGGCTGCCTTGGACTCTCCCTCCTCATTGGCTGAGACAGCAGCAAACGCCATTGGCTCCCTCTGCTGTCAATCAAAGTCAGTGAGCCAATGAGGAGAGGGGGGGACAGGTTGTGGCTCCGTGTCTGAATGGACACACAGAGCTGCAGCTCAGCTAAGGTGCCCCCATAGCAAGCTGCTTCCTGTAGGGGCACTCAACAGGAGGGAGGGGCCAGGAGCGCCAAAGAGGGACCTGAGAAGAGGAGAATCTGGACTGCTCTGTGCAAAACTACTGCACAGAGCAGGTGAGTATACCATGTTTTTTATTATAAAAAAAAATGGACTTTATTACCACTTTAAAGTAGTTGTAATGTCGCAAAAGTAAACTCATATTTCACTTTCTCGTTTAGGGTAATAGTAAAAGCAAATTGTTTCTAATAACCTTGCTAAATACCTTTATAAAGCACTGATTCTGTGCAGTCATGTGATTTTTTTCTCTATTGTCATCCAAGCAGAGGGGTTGCAGGTGGAGGGGATGATAATGCTCAATCATCAACAGAAGTATGTGATCTGGCTTTCTTTGCATGTCTGTGTGTCCCGCTCTCCCCCCCCCCCCCATCCTCACTGGAGTGGAGGGGCAGGGAGGAGATCAGCTTCACACAGACTCTGCACAGAGAACTAAATAATGGAAAGACGTAAACTGACAATGCTGTCATGCATAGGCAACCATGATTAGTGTGGTCAGTTTACTAACAGGAACGGAGGAACAGGTAGGATCAACCAGGTATTATACTACATTTAATGGAATAAATAAGATCACAAGGTCACCATACAGATTATCCTGCCTTATAGAGACATGTACATGTTTTTTTTTCTAGCTTTACAAACACTTTAAGTACAACTTGTGAACGTTTTATGAAAATGTATTGGAAAACATATCCCTGATTTGGATATAAGCGCTGTAAATGTATATTGTATGAGCTGCGAAAAATGTAATATTTTAAACAATTTTTTTTTTTTTATTTATATTTTAACTAAACAGTCAGTATTTCCTAGAACTTATAAGCAATACTAGATGTCAACTGCAGGTGATACTGTAAGCGAAAATGCTATTATGGAGAAATAGGTGAACGAAGTGAAAGGGAAGCTACTGGAAACTATCAGATGTTCAAGGATTTTGATAAGCCGTAGGGCTTAAAGAAAAAAGTAGAAATGTTCTGAACAAGGACAGCAAAGCAAGGGAAAAAAATGCATGCAATGATTCTGTACCTCCCTCCACTTACAATTAAAAACAAAGAAACAACTTTAATCCAATTTTTTTCTCAATTATTTGTCCATGTTAGCTGGAGATTTTGAGCTGATATTTACCAAGTCTGTTTTGCAATATCGAACTGGTAGGCTCTGGTCAGTTCATCCAGGTGGGCCTGTAACATGGGCTGCATTTCCTCTCTTGGTGATGGTGTCAGTGTTGCTGTGGACTGCTGCCCAAATGAGATGGCTGGGGATGAGGCAACTCCGCGCACTGGAGGCGTGGGTACTCTGTCATCATCTTCTTCCAGCTCATCATCAGAGCCTTGGTGTAAGTATGTCTGCACAGGTAATGGTGGGCACCATCCATCACTGTCATACCTTCAAATCAAATGTGCACTGGTTATAATATCCATCTTGAAACCACAATACTTTTTTCATAAAAAAATCTTGTTTTATCAGTTTTTCTGTCTTCCTGTACATTTCACAGTAACTTAATTGGGTTAAACTTGCCTCAAGCAAAAAAGTGCAAAGGTAACAACATATCTTAAAACCTTCTACTGAGTGATCTGGTGTCTCCTGAACTAGGGGCACTCAATATCAGTGTGGTGCTTTCCAGTTCTGAAGAACATCCATCAATGCAATACGTAGCATCTTTCTATCCAATAGATAAAAAGAGCAGAGTTACCACTGTTCTGATGTTAGTTGAATAATGTTGATATCTACATACTGAGGGCCCGGGTTTAAGGGGCACTCAAGAAAAAAAAGCCAGGCCCCTAACTTAAACTGTTGTTTTGCAGTTACATAGGTACATAGTAGGTAAGGTTGAATAAAGACAATAGTCCATCCAGTCCAACCTGTGTAAGCGCACGTGTGTCAGTGTCTATAATTATTTTTCATATCCCTGTATTTTGTGTTCTTTAAGATGCACATCCAATACTCCCCGATGCCACCACCAATTGTGGAAGAGAGTTCCATCCATATTGCCCTGACAGTGAAAACCCCCCCGTGCAGCTTAAGGTTAAACGGCTTCTCCTCCAACCTCATTGTGTGGACTGTGTCCTCTTACACTCCTTGAGACTAAATAGTTTTTTTCCTAAGCTGGAATCACCATTGAGGTATTTGCAAATTGCTATCATATCTCCTCCCTAGCATTGTTTTTCCAGCAAGAATAAATGTAGTGCTTGCAGTCGTTTCTCGTAATTAAGGTCATCCAGTCCCCTTATTAGTTTTGTTGCCCTTCTTTGGACTCTCTCCAGTTCCCTTCTGAGGACTGGTGACCAGAACTGGACAGAGTACTCCAGATGTGGTCTAACCAAAGGTTTATAAAGTTATGTGCATATTTTAACTTTTCCCTACTTCCTCCTAAACCTAATGGTCTTTAAAAACCCATCACACATAAGAAGCAATTGGATAGTTTAAAGGGTTGGAGAGGGTGGGGTGGGGCAAAACTCAACTGTTTAAGAAAAGTTACGATTACGAAGTGCCCATATATGTGGATCTACTAATCATTTTGACTTAAGGTTTTAATAAGGATAGCCTCCACTTTTTCATCCTATGCTGGCTTTGAATTGGCCTGTTCTGTGGCCTGGCACATACAAAATAGCCATATCTAAAAAGTATACATTCTGTAGTTTTGCATTTTTAGGTAGGGAAGGTGGGGCTTTAGGTCTCTTTTTTAAATGTATTCCAAGCTCTACTGCTTGGACCTTGATGAAGGGGACATATCCCGAAAGCTGTCCTGAAAATTCTATGTTGATGCAAATAAAAAAAGTATGACGGACAGTACTTAATTGTCTCTGTCGCAAGTGCGCTAATACAGCTACTATCACCTTAAGCAACATATAGAAATAGATGTTGGCATTCAGAACATGATCTTTTGCTTTAATCTCAGAGTATTCTGGAACCCAAAAAGGCTTTTGTGGCAAATGTTTTAGGTTCTAAAATAATCAAGACTATTCATTGAATCACAATATGTTAATTTTCTCAGTCAATGTCTCCTAGGTTAATGCAAATAAATAAATGTAAATTCTGTTTAAAGGTGATCTGTAATGTTTCCATTTATGACATGTTCCTGACAATGGGGTTGACCTAATAAAACAAATAGTCTGTTCACTTTGCAAGAGAGCTTTCCATTATCCTATTGAATGAGGTAAAGTTCTGCTCACTTCCATGTGCAAGCAAAAATACATTTTTGTTTTTATTTTCCTTGCACGTGATTGGGTATTATTTGCAAAGTGAATTTTCACCACATTTGCTAAGCTACACGAAAATTCCTTTACAAAGTGAACAACCTATATGCCTTTAGTGAATTAACCCCATTGTGTCGTGGTTCCAACAGCTTTTATTTTTCACATTGACTTTTAGGTGTTTCCTCTAGAGCAGTGGTTCTCAACTCCTGTCCTAAGGGCCCACTAACAGGCCAGGTTTGCAAGATAACTGAAATACATCATAGGTGATATTCTTTTCTGCTCAGTGATTGCAGTATTCCAGTCTGCATCTCCCCAAGGTACATAATACTTAAAACCTGTCCTGTTAGTGGGTCCCGAGGACAGGAATTGAGAACCACTGCTCTAGAGGATATCTGCATAAGTGTACAACTTTTTTAGTTTAGTAACTGCTGCGAATCAATTGCAGGGTGAGTTATATTGAAATGCAATATGTTCTAGATTTTCTGCAGTCTTTGCTTAGTGACACATCCATTTTCGTTGTGCAGTGAAGGAATCAAAGCTGTAAACACAGATACCATTGAAAAAACACACTCAAATTCCATACTTATGAGCAAAAAACATTTTCAAATATATAGGTAACTCTAAAATGTGTGGTTTTAATACAAGGAGCCTTGATCCTTAAACTAAAGGACTGGGTGGACACTCTACCTCTGAGACTTGGGTTTGAATCCCAGCAAGAAAATCATATTAATGGGTTTTGTATATCCCTTTGTAGGAGCAGGCACACCAATTGTGCAGACTGAGCACTGTACAAGGGTTTTCTGGGGATTAGGCACCCATTTATACTAGATGTAGACCAGATGAGTGGATCTAAAGCCCCACCTTCCCTACCTAAAAATGTAAAACTACAGTATGTATACTTTTTAGATATAGCTATTTTGTATGTACCAGGCCACAAAACAGGCTTATTCAAAGCCAGCATATGATGAAAAAGTGGAGGCTATCCTTATTGAAAACTTTAAGTCAAAATGATTATTAGATCCACATATATGGGCACTTCAATTTTTCTGAAAATGTTAACTTTTCTTAAACAGTTGAGTTTTGCCCCACCCTCTCCAACCCTTTAAACTATCCAATTGCTTCTTATGTGTGATGGGTGGTTTAAAGATCATTAGCTTTAGGAGGAAGTAGGGAAAAGTTTAAATATGCACATAACTTTATAAAACTCTCACACAATTACAAAGACCTGGACATAGCTAATTTATATCTAGCTGCCAATCAACACATACATTTTGCTTTTACTTAGCCAGTTATTAAATGTGGGGACTAAAAACGGACCCAACTTTTTGCCTATTTGGGTACTCTGTCCACCTCTGTTCCCTAGGTTTGTTTGAGTTACCTCTGATGGCTCTGATTTCCTTCTATGACCCAAATGTTAATTATCTTCCTCCTTACCTGGTCCTACTGTAGTATAAATATGGGGGGGGGTGACATACATTGTTCTATGTAATTTAGAAAGTGCTGAGTAGTGTGCTGGTGCTATATAAAACTAGGGGATATAAAAGCCCACTACAAATGTCTTTACAGTGGTGTGAAAAAGTGTTTGCCCCCTTCCTCATTTCCTGTTCCTTTGCATGTTTGTCACACTTAAGTGTTTCGGAACATCAAACCAATTTAAACAATAGTCAAGGACAACACAAGTAAACACAAAATGCAATTTGTAAATGAAGGTGTTTATTATTAAAGGTGAAAAAAAATCCAAACCATCATGGCCCTGTGTGAAAAAGTGATTGCCCCCTTGTTAAAACATACTATAACTGTGGTTGTCCACACCTGAGTTCAATTTCTCTAGCCACACCCAGGCCTGATTATTGCCACACCTGTTCACAATCAAGGCATCACTTAAATAGGAGCTGCTTGACACAGTAAGGTCCACCAGAAGATCCTTAAAAGCTACACATCATGCCGAGACCCAAAGAAATTCAGGAACAATTGAGAAAGAAAGTAATTGAGATCTATCAGTCTGGAAAGGGTTATAAAGCCATTTCCAAAGCTTTGGGAATCCAGCGAACCACAGTGAGAGCCATTATCCACAAATGGCGAAGACATGGAACAGTGGTGAACCTTCCCAGGAGTGGCCGGCCGCCCAAAATTACCCCAAGAGCACAGCGACGACTCATCCAAGAGGTCACAAAAGACCCCACAACAACGTCCAAGGAACTGCAGGCCTCACTTGCCTCAGTTAAGGTCAGCGTTCATGCCTCCACCATCAGAAAAAGACTGGGCAAAAATGGCCTGCATGGCAGAGTTCCAAGGAGAAAACCACTGCTGAGCAAAAAGAACATCAAAGCTCGTCTCAATTTCTCCACAACACATCTTGATGATCCCCAAGACTTTTGGGACAACATTCTGTGGACCGATGAGACAAAAGTGGAACTCTTTGGAAGGTGTGTGTCCAAGTATATCTGGCGCAGAAGGAACACTGCATTTCAGAAAAAGAACATTATACCAACAGTAAAATATGGTGGTGGTAGTGTGATGGTCTGGGGCTGTTTTGCTGCTTCAGGACCTGGAAGACTTGCCGTGATAAAAGGAACTATGAATTCTGCTGTCTACCAAGAGATCCTGAAGGAGAATGTCCGACCATCTGTTCGTGTACTCAAGCTGAAACGAACTTGGGTTCTGCAGCAGGACAATGATCCTAAACACACCAGCAAGTCCACCACCGAATGGCTGAAGAAAAACAAAATGAAGACTTTGGAGTGGCCTAGCCAAAGTCCTGACCTGAATCCTATTGAGATGTTGTGGTATGACCTTAAAAAGGCCGTTCATGCTCGAAAACCCTCTAATGTAACTGAATTAGGACAATCTGCAAAGATGAGTGGGCCAAAATTCCTCCAGGACGCTGTAAAAGCCTCATTGCACGTTATCGCAAACGCTTGGTTGCAGTTGTTGCTGCTAAGGGTGGCCCAACCAGTTATTAGGTTTAGGGGGCAATCACTTTTTCACACAGGGCCATGATGGTTTGGATTTTTTTTCACCTTTAATAATAAACACCTTCATTTACAAATTGCATTTTGTGTTTACTTGTGTTGTCCTTGACTATTGTTTAAATTGGTTTGATGTTCCGAAACACTTAAGTGTGACAAACATGCAAAGGAACAGGAAATGAGGAAGGGGGCAAACACTTTTTCACACCACTGTACATCGTTGCATTTATCACATCCATATTATGTAAATTTGTAAATCTATCACTTAACTTTTTCTCACTGTGCTCATACAAATGCACATTTAAATCAACAGTTTAGGGCCTGCGTAACAATAAAATCCCTGATATTCTTTTTATGACATCATTGCTGCTGACAACAGGACATCTAAGCAACATGCCAAAGTCAATTTCTATCACAATACATCCCAATAAAAGCACCAAATTTGCTTGGCAACTATCGTATGCCTTTTCAACATTTATAATTGATGTTTCATATATTACCCATCTCTGAATATGAATTTATTTCAAAGCATCAACAAAATGCATAGTTAAACAGAGAAAATAAAAACAAGTCAGTCCCTGTTCAAATGTACAGTAAAGTTTACTATGATAGCAGAATAAAATGGAGTTAATACAGGTAGAGTGAAGTTACCAGATTGTGCAAGAAAAACGAAGCACCTGAAAACCTACTAAAATGGGTGAGATAGTAAAGATAGAGAACTGCGCAGGATCTAAATCTCTGACCCAACACAAAGTACTAAGCCACCATGCCAGCCCAAGGGCCATTCTAGCTTACTGATGGGTGGAAGCTGCATAGCAGTTTTGACTTACCCAGTTTCTTGATGTTCTAACCCGTAATGCTCTATTTCCGTCCCAGGTAGTGGCTGGATGGGAGGTGGAGGAAGTGGAACATTAGCCCAATTAGATCCATTATTTTTGTGATTCTTGGTACTGTTCTTGATTTTCTTTTTCTTCCCTCCTTTTCCCCCTATTGTGTTAGAGCAACATTCATGCTTAATATAAATTAAAAAACACTGAGAAGGCAGGACATTTTTTATTAATTTACTTATACAATATAATATTTAAAAAAAAGGTAAGTCGTAAACACATTAATAACAATATCATTGGTGTTTGAATATGTTAGAAAAATATTTATACTCGTAAATTTAGGTGTTATTAATCAACCACCACTGATATGATGGAGGAAGCCATTTTGTTAACTAAAATTCTTCTCATGAACATTTTCTGTTTTGCATTTGCTGAGAAACAACCAGCGATAAACCAAATAACTCTACAGACAGGAGAATAGTAAAATGCACTTCATTGATGTCACTGTCTCTCTGTGATTTCAGAGGATGTTTTTTTTGTCTCAAACCTATTACAAAATGGCCACCAATCTTTCACTTTAGTATTCTGAGACAGAGTAGGCCTCATATATCAGTTTTGTGTACTGAAAACTGTTCCCAACAGTTAGCATTTAGATTTCTTCAGGTAATAAAAGGAACATGCGTATTAGTTGTTGTGGGCAACATTTTATTAATTGGATGCACAGCAGATTACCTTAATAACTGTTTTAATATTTTTAGGTCATTCATTTGAACTCTTTAGGTTACCTAAGTGTTGTATGTGAGAGGGCAAAATAACATGTGTTCTTGCTTATAGCAACAAATCAGATTATTCATGTCATTTGTTAGATACTACAATGCAGAATGAATAGGACAAACCGATTTGTTGCTTTGGATAGTAACAGCAACTTTACATTGATGCTCTATGATATATGAGACCCATGGTGTTAGTTAATTCAATTACTACCAAATAGGAGTGCACAATGGTTTTAATTTTCTTAGGTTTGTAGAATTTAGCGTACACGCCATTCCATGCAGTGAGTAACACATACACACACACCCATATTAAGGCATACGGAAAACTGTCAATCAAACATTGTAAATACTCCATTCCACACACTGAGAAACCAACCTGAAAGGCTGCCACTTCTCTCAGAGCTGTTGTGTGAGCTGGTGGTGCTGAAATCCTGTGACTGGTTGTGTGGCATTCTATTTGACAATCCCTCAGCACGATAGTCAGGAATGTATATTAAGGCTAAGGGTTAAAGGGCAGAGGTCACCGTGGCATCATGTGATTAGTACACAGCATAAGCTCATGCACCTCATGCAATCAGCAAAAAAAAAAAAGCAGAGGTGGTGAAGAAGATGTTTCAATGGTCAAAGTGGAAATGCAGAGGTAGAGGAGAGGTTGGTTATTGAAAATTGGAACAGTGGTCCCCAATCAGTGGATACTTTTGATATTAATATTCATCTCTCTGAATTTTTTCTGCAAGCATGAAGGGAAGCAAAATCATCTGATTAAAGGGGTATTCCACTTTTAATAAAAATTGTAGGAAACCCTATTACAAGTTACCCTGAGGAGATACTGCTTATCAGCTCTAGGCTATGGGTTTCCAAAAATGGAGCTTTACCTTACCACGAAAGCCAAATAGCTTTCCAGCAGACTAGAATTTTTTTTTTCTGCACATAAAAGAAGAGTGATCTGCTGGATCTAGGTAGAACAGACTTCACCATTCACCATCAGCACTCAACAGTTTGTTAAAAGTTGAAGCAAACCCTTTTAACCTCTCTTTCTTCATACTTGGTGTGGATTGATAGATTTTGCTGTAGTTAGATGTGTGACACAAGCAGACAAAGGTTGGGGACCTCTGAATTAAAGATTATATTTATCAAAAAAGGATGCATGCAATATTTCCTTTTTATTAGTAAAGGGGAACACATTTTGCATTTAAACCATGTTTTATTTAGGTGTCATCATGCATTTAATTAAAAGTTTAAACAAATATTTACCATTATTTCCTTTGCCCTGGTCAGGAAGACAGTAGCCCAATCCCGTCAATTCGGACTTCTGCTGAACAGATGATTTCCACTGCTGGTCAGGTAAGTCAACCGCCAGCTCATGGATGCTGTTGGAATGTAGAATCTGTGTAGTGGCATATGGTGTGGTCTGTGCTGGGCAGTTATAGCTGGACTTAGTTGTAAAATCAATGCTGCTATAAATGGCTCCGTCAGACAGCATGGTTGCCGACTTGTCTCCTTGTCCTGGAGCTGTTGGCAGTACATCTACGTTAAGGAGAGGAGAATGATACAAATCAGTGATGCATGGGGAAGACACAACTATCAAGGTTTAAGATGAAAAATAAATGTGTCAGTCAGTACGTTTGCATTTCAGCTGAGACAAGAGTCCGTGAGCCAACCAAGGGAGAATGATGTACAACTACCGCCGTGCTCTCAGAACTGGTGACATGCCTAGCACTTGTCCTTCACGTTCCACTGCCCTAAACTATCCTTTTTTCTACTATACCTTCATTGGAGAATGAGAAGTTAAGAATATTTCACTACAGGGAAGGAAAAAAAACCTCTCTATACCTCATTTCATGTCAAGCTGTCTAACCTATTGACAAATCTTCAACAGCCCTCCTCCCAACAAAAAACAATGAGAAACTAGTGAATGGGTAGGACTGAAATAGTAAATCTGTCTGACCATTAAAGAGCATTCTTCAATCACTTCTTATGATACCTTGCTGTCACAAGGGCCCATGGAAGAAGAAGCAGAGCGAGCAAGAAACAAGGAATGATATTCTCTTAACACAAACAGACACATGCAAATATAAACATGCACATTTTAAGAGAAAAAAAAAAAAAATATATATATATATATATATATATTTATTCACAGTATCTCAAAAAAGTGAGTACGCCCCTCACATTTTTGGAAATGCTTTATTATATCTTTTCATGATGTGACAAAACTTTGCTACAATGTAAAGTAGCCAGTGTACAGCTTGTATAACAGTGTAAATGTGATGTCCCCTCAAAATAACTCAACACCATTAATGTCTAAACTGCTAGCAACAAAAGTGAGTACACCCCTAATGCCGTGTACACACAAGCAGAATGTCTGACAGAAAAGGTCAGACGGAATCTTTTCATCATATATTCCGATCGTGTGCCTCATCTGACCTTTTTTTTCCCGAAAATTCTGACGGACCTAGAAACAGAACATGTTTTAAATATTTCCGACGGAACCAATTCCTATCGGGAAAACCGCTCGTCTGTATGCTGTTCCGACCGACCAAAAACGATGCATGCTCTGAAGCAAGTACGAGACGGCAGCTATTGGCTACTGGCTATTGAACTTCCTTTTTCTAGTCCCGTCCTACGTGCTGTACATCACCGCGTTCTTGACGATCAGACTTTGGTGTGATTGTGTGTACGTAAGACAGTTTCAGAGGAACTCCGTCGGAAAAACCTTCAGTGTTTATTCCGACGGGAAAACCGGTCGTGTGTACGTGGCATAAGTGAAAATGTTCAAATTGGGCCCAATTAGCCTCCCCGCTGTCATGTGACTTGTTAGTGTTACAAGATCTCAGGTGTGAATGGGGAGCAGGTGTGTTAAATATGGTGTTATCGGTCTCACTATCTCATACCGGTCACTGAAAGTTCAACATTGTACATCATGGCAAAGAACTCTCTGAGGATCTGAAAAAAAGAATTGTTGCTCTACATAAAGATGGCCTAGGCTATAAGAAGATTGCCAGGACCCTGAAACTGAGCTGCAGCATGGTGGCCAAGACCATACAGTGGTTTAACAGGACAGGTTCCACTCCGAACAGGGCCCGCCATGGTCGACCAAAGAAGTTGAGTGCACGTGCTCAGCGTCATATCCAGAGGTTGTCTTTGGGAAATAGACGTATGAGTGCTGTCAGCATTGCTGCAGAGGTTGGAGGGGTGGGGGACCAGCCTGTAAGTGCTCAGACCATATGTCACACACTGCATCAAATTGGTCTGCATGACTGTTGTCCCAGAAGGAAGCCTCTTCTAAAGATAATGCACAAGAAAGCCTGCAAACAGTTTTCTGAAGACAAGCACACTAAGGATATGGATTACTGGAACCATGTCCTGTGGTCTGATGAGACCAAGATAAACCTAGTTGGTTGGTTTAGATGGTGTCAAGCTTGTGTCATGACAACCAGGTGAGGAGTACAAAGACAAGTGTGTCTTGTCTACAGTCAAGCATGGTGGTGGGAGTGTCATGGTCTGGGGCTGCATGAGTGCTGCCGCCACTGGGGTGCTACAGTTTATTGAGGGAATTATGAATGCCAACATGTACTCTGACATACTGAAGCAGAGCATGATCCCCTCCCTTCGGAGACTGGCCGCAGGGCAGTATTCCAACATGATAACAAACCCAAACACACCTCCAAGACGACCACTGCCTTGCTAAAGAAGCTGAGGGTAAAGGTGATGGACTGGCCAAGCATGTCCCCAGACCTAAACCCTATTGAGCATCTGTGGGGTATACTCAACGGAAGGTGGAGGAGTGCAAGATCTCCGACATCCACCAGCTCCGTGATGTAATCATGGAGGAGTGGAAGAGTATTCCAGTGGCAACCTGTGAAGCTCTGATACCCAAGGCAGTGCGGAAAATAATGGTGGCCACACAAAATATTGACACTTTGGGCCCAATTTGGACATTTTCACTTAGGGGTGTACTCACCTTTGTTGCCAGCGGTTCAGACATCAATGGCTGTGTATAGAGTTATTTTGAGGGGACAGCAAATTTACACTGTACACTCACTACTTTACATTGTAGCAAAGTGTAATTTCTTCAGTGTTGTCACACGAAAGGGCAAAGTCTAAAAATGACCCATCATTTCTATTTTGAAATGACCCACTACATACAATCCAAAGGAAGTCTTGCTTGGAAATGACTTCCCTGTATTGGGTAGTCAAGTAAAGGTATCTGCTATTTCACATGTTGACTGGACCTATCCTAATAAGTTCCAATAGACTTCTCAATGGATACTCTGCATAGGTGGGAGTTCCAAGCCATCAAAGGCTGTACTAAAGCAAAGGTAAAAGAAATTGCACTTATTTACTACACTTTGAGGGAGATTTACATAAACTGGTGCACACAAAATCTGGTGCAGCCATGCATAGTAACCAATCATTATTATGCATATCTGCACCTGATTCTGTGTGCACCAGTTTTAGTAAATCTCCCCCTAAAATTGGCATACTTGGCATGCCGTCAACAGCTTGATTTATTATGTGTTACTTTATGGTTTGAGGTTCTTGAGCACCCTCCTGTTTGTTGTTAGTTGATACAACCCCTTAGTTGCCATTCCCAGCCTCACCATACATCCATATTAGTATGGAAATATTGGCCTTTTTTTTACCAAGCTAGTTGCAATAGCATCTTATGTATATGGCAAGCTGTAATTCGACTCTACTTCTGTGTCTTCATAGATTATTAAACTGGCTGTAGATCCTGTCAAGTTAGTAAATTGGCATTGTCTCCATAAAGACTGGTTCTTATTATGTCTTTTGCATAAAGTGATATTTGAGGCAGAACACAATCAGTATAGTAAAAAAACAGAGAGTGTACCGACCTTGTACAGAATCTTCAATGAACCTTATTATTAGAGTTGGGCGAACAGTTCAGGCCAAGTAAAGTTGAGCCCAAACATCGCCTGTTCGCCCCTTCAGCAAACACCCAAATTTGCTGGGTGTTTGGCGGGATGTTCACTCACCGAGTGCGCCACAATGCACTGCATACTGCACAGTTCATTCTAGGGCCCTAATTGGAAGAAGCCTTGCAGCTGACTGCTGGTCAGCTGCAAGGCTTTGCCATTTAGGGCACAGAACACTGTCAAAACCCTGACTGGACAAAGTGATGATGACTTTGTCCAATCACGGCTCAGTTCTCATAGTCCCAGCCCATACTATAAAAGGTTCCTTCCCACAGGAAGCTTTTGTAGTGTGTTGTTGGAGTGGAGATAGATAGAACAGGGCTAAGTTTGCTACTAGTGAGTTTGTGTGTTCACTTATTGTGACTCTGAGTGTAGAGTGTTAGTGTAGTGTTAGTATAGTGTGACTATAGTGTGAGTATAGTGGGTCAGTATAGTGTAGTGTGAATATAGTGTGTCAGTATACTGTGAGTATAGTGTAGTGTGTCAGTATAACATGAGTATAGTGTGTCATTATAGTGTTTTAGTATGAACCAAAAAAGGGGTAGGGTTGGGACTTTAATTGAGGCCTGGGGGTGTAATAATAATATAGATATGACATGAAGGTAACCTGATTGCCACAGACCCCTATGGGGTAATTTATGGCAGTGATCTTGGTTAACATAATCAAACAATGTAAATGAATAGTGTTTTAGTATAGTGTTAGCATACTGTAGTCTGTCAGTATAGTGTAGTGTGTTAGTGTAGTCCAGTGTTTAACACAGCATTACATAACATTTAGTGCTCTGTACAGTGCTATATACTTTTTTTTTGGTTGCAGCGTGCTTTTTTTTTGTTTTACATAATTACATAGTTACATAGTAGGTGAGGTTGAAAAAAGACACAAGTCCATCAAGTCCAACCTATGTGTGTGATTATATGTCAGTATTACATTGTATATCCCTGTATGTTTTCATTTTTATTTATTTATAAGCATCATTAAAATCACTGCTCCTTTTTGAACAATCTTTTTTAAAAGTTTTTTTTTGCATTGGTAAATGTCCCCCAGGCCAGTACCCGGGCCTTCATACCCTTTTTATGGCCAATAACTTGCATATAAGCCTTCAAAATGGGGACTCTTTATTTTTCAAGTTTGGGTTTTCAGACTTGAACCACTTAAAGACCACCCTGCATATATACTGTGGCAGAGTGGCTCTATTGCATGAAACAACATACCTGTATGTCATTTCCTGCAATAGATAATGTGGGTGTGCGCCCGCAGCACGGAGGAAGAGCCGATGCACTTGCACGGCGGACCCGACATCCGCCGACCACCCGCGCTCACGGTACAGAGAGGCAGAACGGGGATCTGCCTATGTAAACAAGGCAGATCCTAGTTCTGACAGGTGACAACATGGAGATCTGCTGTTCCTAGTGATAAGGAACAGTGATCTCTGTGTTGTTCCTGTCAACACTTCCCCCACACAGTAAGAAAACACACTGAGTGAACACATTTAACCATTTGATCGCCCTGATGTTAACCTCTTCCCTGCCAGTGTCATTTATACAGTAATCAGTTTTTTTTAGCACTGATCACTGTATTGGTGTCACTGGTCCCAAAAAAGTGTCACTTAGGGTCAGATTTGTCCTCGGCAATGTCGCAGTCCCACAAAAAATCGTAGATCCCTGTCATTACTAGTAAAAAAAAATATTTAAAGTCCATAAATCTATCCCGTAGTTTGTAGACGTTATTACTTTTGTGCAAACCAATCAATATACGCTTATTGGAATTTTTTTTACCAAAAATATGTTGAGGAATACATATTGGCCTAAATTGATGAAGAAATTGTGTTTTTACATTTTTTGGGGATATGTATTATAGCAGAAAGTAAAAAAAAATATTGTGTTGTTTTCAAAATTGGCAGTGTTTTTTTTTGTTTATAGCGCAAAAAATAAAAACTGCAGAGGTGATCAAATACCACCAAAAGAAGGCCCTATTTGTGGGAAAAAAAGGACATACATTTTATTTGGGTACGGTGTCGCACACCCACGCAATTGTCAGTTAAATTAACGCAGTACCGTATCGCAAAAAATGGCCTGGCCATTAAATGGGTAATTCCTTCTGGGGTGAAGTGGTTAATAGAGTTTGGGTCTGAACTTTTGTGATGTTTAAGAGTTCTGGCGCAACTATTTATCATTAAAATGCTTCAAATACTAACAAGGGTACTAGGAAAAACAGCATGTAAAATACAGCATTCATCCAGGTATAGATCCTCACGATTCACTTTATACAAATGATCAACTGTAGGACCTTAAAAGTAACCCTCTGTCATTGACTCAATTGTGAATAATGCTGATGGGTTTTAAGGACCTAGTCCCCTTGCTCAGAGCTCAGGGCTTTAATGAAGGTTCTGCACAAAGCCAGTGTACTCTCTGTTTTTGCTTCTTAGCAGGGTTTGAAGATGTTCCCTTTCTGGAGAGAGCTGCAAGGCCAAGAAACACTACTGTCTAATGCCCCGTACACACGGTCGCATTTTCCGACAGAAAATGTCCTATCGGACAATGTAGTCGGAAATTCCGACCGTGTGTGGGCTCCATCTGACTTTTTCCGTCGGATTTTCCGACGGACAAAGTTTTATCTCCTGCTCTCAAATTTTCCGACAACAAAGTCCGATCGGACTTTTTCTGATCGTGTGTAGCGAATTCCGACGGACAAAGTGCCACGCATGCTCAGATCAAATTACAAGACCAAAGCTATTGGCTACTAGCCTCTACGTAGTTCCATCGTAAACAATGAACGTCACCACGTTCAGAATGATCGGATTTTCCGACAACTTTGTCCGACCGTGTGTATGCAACACCAGTGTCGGACAAAATCCGTCGGAAAAAATCCGACGGATTTTGTGGAATTTCCGACCGTGTGTATGGGGCATAACTGTAGTCCTATTGAAGCATGTAGAGGGGATTCTGGACATTTAACTGCTGTGAGAAGTATATCATTGAGCGCTGGTTGGGGAATATATATAGATATATATCTATATAAACAATTAGTATAGTTATTTATGTTATTTTGTCCTAAAAAAAAACATAAATGGCAGCTCTCATATTTTTCTTTGTTAAATGATAGCATTAGCATTCTTTGCATAAAAAATGGCTAAAATAGCCTTTGTTCAATATGGGCAGTAGATGTCACCACCATACAAAAAACTATTTATTTTGACAGTCAACATTACACAATATATCTGAGGGGGAGGTGTTTAGTAGTCCAATTCAGGAGCGATATACATACATTATATAATATACAGTATATATATATATATATATATATATATATATATATATATATATATATATATAAATGTATATTTATGCATATACACACACAGTATAGAGAAATAAAAGATATAAAAGAAATAAAAGACATGCATGTTTTTTAACCTATTGTAGTCAGCACAGAAGTACATTTGACACATTTATATTTAATAAGTGTTTTTTTGTTAATTGCGATTTCTTTCCTGACTTTAATAACAATGATTAGATGTAGATTGAAATTAACTTGCTTTTTTATTGAATCCAAAGGGTAAAAGCTATTTAAATCCACTGAAATATTTTGTCTAATTTGTTTAAAAATGCCTTGTATTATAGTGGTTTTAATCATGTATTCATTTAATGAATATTAAACTTGATACACCATCCGACAATTTGTGGAGCTATAGAAAAATTAGATTAGGTTGCACTCTGCTGTGCTGATCAATAGAGGCTTCTGATTTCTGGGGATTTCGTATGGGATAGACCAGGACCACAAGCTGCTATAGAACTAATTCACATTGATCGCTGAAACTGATTCTGGCCACAAAAAGACATTCAACACATTCAAAGCTTTGTACTGTGTTCAATATGGCTTTTAGTAACACTGCACAAATACACAGCTGTATAACATTTTCTCTTTCCAAAATAATTCATTTTTCTAACAAAATAATACATTGTTCTGACATACTGTAAATAGTAAAGGCACACAAATATCCATTGGATATGTGGTATACAGTATATTCCAAATTCGTTTATTGCAGTTTCTCAAGTGATATGTAGCCCTGGCAGGTTTAAATGCACAGTACTAGTGCTTGTGAAACTCTAAATAACACTTGTAAATTGAATACAACTATTAAAAAAATAGGTATATTTTAATGTTGTGAAGTTATAAATAAGGCTATATACAAATATACATTTGCTTCCAATATATGTACAGAATTTTAGGGATACTTTTGATCAAATGGGTCATGTCGTGGGGTGTGATTGACTGGAAATAGTCTTCTGACAGACAACTGACTGTACACAGAAAACATATACCTTTAAAGGTAGTTAATCGGCGGTACTGCTGCACCTTGTGTCCCTTAATACTGGCATACATGTTTGTGAAGTAAATGAATTTGCAGTGTCACAGGGGCATGCTTTTAGAAAGGAACCAAGACATAAGGCTGGATTCTCAAAGCTTTAAAACAAGGATAGTAATCTTTATTTCAGTCATGTGAATGTAAATTGTATTGGACTTTAATGGAAATAACTGTCACGTTTTTGGAAAGAAGGATACCTATCCTGGTGTATTAGCTTGTGAATTGAATCTATTATCTCTTTGGGGGTCATTGGTTTCTGTTTTCTGAGCATGTTAAGCATGGAACTTGTTAAGTGCTATTTTTATTGTGCTGAATAGAACTCGGCACATAAACAAGCACTGGCATACATAAAAAAAGGACGTTGCACAGTATTAGTCTATGTACCCAAATGGACCTGAAAAATGAATACATGGAAGTGTAATTATTAGCTACAGTATCCCAAATGTGTTCTATCGGGTTAAGGTCAGGACTCTGTGCATGCCTGTCAAGTTCCGCCACCCCAAACTCGCTCATCCGTGTCTTTATGGACCTTGTTTTGTGAAATGGTGCGCAGTCATGTTGGAACAGTAAGGGGCCATCCCCAAACTGTTCCAACAAAGTTTGGAGCTTGACATTGTTCGAAATGTTTTGGTTTGCTGACACCTTCCCTTCACTGGAACTAAGGGGCCAAGCTCAGTCCCTGAAAAACAACCCCATACCTTAATCCCCCCTTCACCAAATGATTCGGACCAGTGCACAACGCAAGGTCCATAAAGACATGGATGAGTGAGTTGGAGGTCGAGGAACGTGACTGGCCTGCACGAGTCCTGACTTCAACCAGATAAAACGCCTTTGGGATGCATTATAGCAGAGACTGCGAGCCAAGCCTTCTCGTCCATCATCGGTGCCTGACCTCACAAATGCGCTTCTGGAAGAATGGTCAAACATTCCCATAGACGCACTCCTAAACCTTGTGGACAGCCTTCCCAGAAGAGTTGAAGCTGTTATAGCTGCAAAGGGTGGGCCAACTCAATATTAAACCCTACGGACTAAGACTGGGATGCCATTAAAGTTCATGTGCATGTAAAGGCAGGAGTCCTAATACCCCAGACAATATAGTGTACAAGGCTTTGGGGATTCAGTAGGCCAAAAGCCAAAGGTTGTGAAATCCTAGCCTTTCTTACATCCAAAAACAAAATGCATACAAAAGTAAGGAACCTTTGTCTTGATAGCGTATACAAAAATCTATTTTTGGCATCACGCCTCACTGTGTACAGTTTTTGAGCAAATATTTTTCTGTGAACCTCTTTCAATGTTTTTCCCTAGAGATAATAACCAGTAAAACACATTTTGTTGCAGGCTGACAACGCTAAGCCGATGTCTCACAATTAGTAGCAGCGTTGTCAGCCTCCTTTATTTGGCTGTTGAGCTGCCCAGTAGGCCAAATAAAGAGCTTGCATAGTAGGGTGACAACACTGTTGCCAATTGCTAGGCAGTGGCTTAAAATTGCAACAGGAAGTGCTGTTACTGGAAGCAATGGATTACCAAAAATGTATTTGCTGAAGCAATTTAAAAAAAAAACAAGCTGTGAACCCTGGCAGTACAAGTGCAGCCCAACTGCAAGGGAGAATTCTAAAGTTACCTGGAGTTGGTCTTAAGGACTGTATACAGTGAAACATGATGCTAGATGTACTGTTATAATTTAACTAGCTATCATTTATATTTTTTTAGGTTTACATACACTTTAAGTGTGATTATAACTATACTGTATATGCAGGCATTTTGTCACCACTGAATTGTGTTATTTTTGCTTTAGAACAAAGACAGAAAATACCAACCTGCACAGCCAAAATTTACTAGATCATTTGGTCCATTGTTACTGTTGTTCACTGGCATACTGGAAGCTGGCCAGGAGTCAGCAAGCCAAGGGTAGCTGGGGTCACTGGCATTTAAAAGTCCTGGACGGCTGGAGGGTAAAAAAAGAATTGTTATTTATCAGCAGAATTGTGCATCTGTATAAAATATATATTAATAATATGCAAATCGCTTCAGTGCAATCATCAGTCGCTTCTCTGATGAATCTGAATGAAATATATTGCCTGGAAAATGGAGTAAGCTATCACTGAGGGAGGAACCCAACACAGGGCTCGGTGATAAATGAACACCTCAAGGGAGCAATTGCTCACAATGACTTCTCTGAAACAGTCATTTCCAGGACTTTAAGCTACTTTTTTCTTCACCTTTCACATTTCAAATATGTGTCTGTCATCCACAAGCTGATCTTTTCTTCCTATGCTTTGTAGTTTAAGACAAGCCTGTCTGGAATTAAACTACTGTAAAATGTATTTAATCTTCTTTCACTCAATTATTAAACTCTGGGTTTCCATGGAGATACAATGCTGAAGCAGCTGTTATCGGCTGTGTCTAGGGCCCCAAAAAGTGCAGCCATTTCAGCTATTGTGCTGTCTGCTAAAATGGAATGTCCCTGCGGACTCAAGCTGGCCATACACAAACCAATCTGTCCAGAGCTGGACATGGCCACATTTGGTGTGTGACCAAATGTTGAGAAGCTTGGCATTATTATTTATTGGTATCACTACCGAGAGCCATTGTTAGGCCCCATTGTTATGCTTCACTACAGGATTTTTAGGCAACGGCGCTTTTTGTTTTTCTGACATACTTGACTAATGTGTTGATCATTACAGCCCACAGAGACTTCTGGGCACTTTAGCCCTGAAGTCTGGGCATGGACTTTTCTATTGATGTGAACGTGCCCATACACAGACTGGTAGTCTGAACAATCAAAGATATCAAGAGGTCCAGGCTGGAGCTACAACATTGACAAAACTTTGTGTATCTGGGTAAGTAGAGTGCAAGCATGGCATGGTGAAAGCTCTGCAAATTATAATAATTGGACTGTCTATTTTTTCCGATCTCCCTTTCCTAACACACATTGCAGCGATTGTAAGGTTTTGTGGCCAAAGGTCTGTGGGGCCATGATCTCATCTCAGCACAATTTCTACTCTAAAAATTTAGATTAGAGTAAGTTAATGCTTTTTTGTTTTTTTTACATTATGCCTGCAAATGTAAATCTGCTTTTGGGAAAAAAATGAAAATGAGTGCAAAGGATGAAAGTGGCACCAGTGTGTAAGGAGTCCAGTATAAGTTTATCACTCCTGGTAAAAAATCATGAGGTAATTCCAGCATGTTTCAAAGGTTCACAACTGACCCTCAAGAGACAAGATAGCATAAGACAATAGATATAAAGAGCAATTGAGAGCCCCAGAGATGCATTATCTTCACCTTCTGATGTTTTATCAAGAATTACAAACTTATATTGGGTTAGGTACAAACTTACGCTGCTCTCATCACTCTTTTTTTGGCTACTATAGGGGCCCATAGGTATGTTAAAGAGCTGAAGATCATACTTACCCTTGGGTCAGTCGGTCCATCAACACTTTGTGAAAAAGGAAGTGCTGGAGGATGAGCCATCCAGGGAAAAATTGAAGACAGCTGCACCTCTACCTACAAATGGTATTGTCCATTTCATTCCTAATGTGTACATGGTGAAATCAAGCTCATGCTGCATTATGTGTCTAAGTTTACAGAATTTTTCAACTGAATAAACATTTACCTCTCCATCTTTAGGATGTTAGAGGGAGGCTAAATGGGCAATATTTATAAGAGACATAATAAGATATGTAAGTTGAACCTCTGATTTCTAACCATTTATCTTTTAGATACAGTAAGAAAGGGGCAGAAAACCTTGTGGTAAGTTAGTATTGTTTGCATATCAATAGTCCTCCTATGGCCATTTGTTTTGCTCCTAAGCAAGCGATGACCATACCCATATACATAGTCTGTGAATCATCTATCTTTGTTAAGTTCATCAGCACCCCCTATGGTTGCTTCAACAACCTAAACTCCTAGACAAACAACATATATACTGTAGTAATGTCATTGTTGAAGAAGCAATACAGTAAGTCTTTTTTGTTGCTTTTAAACTATATTAAGGCTTTTCTTTTTGTACTCATCATATGTTATTTCCCATGTATTAGCATAATAGCGGAAAAAATCTTTTAGTTGCATCTCTGTAAATGAAAAGTAGCAATAATAATAATTGCATTTTTTTCAATAAAACCTCTTTTACAATCCCAAAGAGAACCCTGTGTTTCCTAGGCAACTGCAATAAAAAGAAGACACTTTTCTTGCAACATCACATGCTCTCATTAGGCCTAATCTCTTTTTGCTAAAATATTGATTAAATAAGAGATTGCAAGTTATAACGAAGATCTAATTGCAATCTCCATATTGGCAATAGGAATGTAAATGAGGATATATGGGGGCACTATCAGGTTTTATCAGTTTCAACTGAGCAGCCAAAGTAGGGGAATCCAGTCCTATCAATCCATGGCCAATCCATCATTCATGAATCATTTATTCTGTGATCGATTATGTGTAATTGCTCACTGGCAGCAATTTACAATGAGCCAATAAGCAGCCTTAAACAACAGAAACTTAATTTGCTAATATCTACTTAATGTAATAAACATTTTTCTTGCAAATGAACACATCACCTGCAATGCAAAATACTCATTTATTTATCTTCCTAGACTTAAGGGAGATACAATGTAAAGCATCTGTGTCACTTTCTCCTGAAGTGTAGCCAAATATATGAGATCATTAGAGGTGGTGGAATTGGCCTGCAACATCCAGTGCAGTTGACCTGTTTTCTAAATGGTAACCGTAAGCATTTTGGCCTACAGGCAGAAAAATAAAGAACATCATAAGATTAGAAGGCTGCTTTGCAGTTTTCCATCTCAACTTACCTTCCATTACTCATTAATCCTCCATCTCCTCTTTGGAATGTTACTGTGTGTTAAAAGATAGAAGAAATGTCAACTGATGTGATATTTCACCGTTAAAATTAGAATTTTGTTGAATTTTGTTGTTTACTCATATATTTTTTGATTATATGTTTCAACATCTATAATGTTTCTCTTTCTAGTGTTATATGAGTAGGGCTTAATGCGGACCTATTCTATTCTCAAGTGTTAACTTAAAGTGAACTTATCTGGATTGAAAAGTGGTTCATTCTATTGCCTCTCTTGTCCAGAAGAGTCTCTTCTGTGCCCTTCTCAGTTTACTTTCACTCTGCTATGTACTTTTAAGTTGAGGTATATGCCCTGCGAAGATGTAGTGCAAAGTCCCTGTAAAATGAGAATGCCCTGCTACCCAATAAGGCACTGAGTTTGTGTTTGGGTAAAGCTCAGTGCTTCTGGTAGGCAGGGTTTATGCCACAAGTTAAAGTCTCTATAGTAAATTTAAATGGTCTCATCAGTCAGAATGCAGAACAACTTTATTTTAAGGGATACATTTTTGGATAAATAAAGTAAAAGAGGGATTGAAAAAACGTTACTTCTTGGTTGCGCAACCTCTGGGGTAGATCATCCATTCTGAACAGGGATCCTTGCCTTCAAAAAACATTGTATGACCATGTACCAAAGTCTACAGGCATGTGGTCAGAACTATAGGAAACCTAAAATTGAATTTTTGCTAGGAAATGTACTATAAGTATTTCAGCCATTCAGTTATATTGTATTAATCCATCATAGCAAGAATGGTTCACAAAACGTATCTCCTTGTTTTAGCATCAGATGTAATACAGTGACAACCAAGCTGAAATACTTGCCTACAGGAATTACTTTTCTTACAGGGGCTTGCTATATGTACTATTTTCAGTGGACTAAGGATGAGCCGAACACCCCGGTTTGGTTCGCACCAGAACAGGCAAAATATTGCTAATTTTAAAGGCTTATATGCAATTTATTGTCATAAAAAAGTGTTTGGGGACCCAGGTCCTGCCCTGCGTCCTGCCCCAGGGGACATGTATCAATGCGAAAAAAGTTTTAAAAACAGAAGTTTTTTCGGGGTCAGTGATCATAATAATGCTTAAAGTGAAACAATAAAAATGAAATATTCCTTTAAATATCATGCCTGGGGGGTGTCTATAGTATGCCTGTAAAGTGTCACAGTTATCCCGTGTTTGGAACAGTACCACAGAAAAATTAAATTTCTAAAGGAAAAAAATTCATGTAAAACTGATTGCGGCTGTAATGAATTGTCTCGGGTCTCTGCAATATAGATAAAACTCATTAAAAAAAATGGAATGGGTCCCCCCTCCCCCATTCCATTACCAGGCCAATGAAAAAAGGGGAACGTTGGAGCAGACTTTATAGGTACCAGAAAAGAAATACAAAATATTATCAGAAAAAGGATTAATTTATTAAATATAGATATAAAAAATTGACAATATAACATTAAAAACAGATAGTGTTGGCTTCCAATAGAATAAGCCACACATAGTATGTGTATTGCTCCCTGTTGCTGCTTGAATATGGCAGGTCGATGTTTCGCTTTCGCTTCCTCAGGACTTATATGCCTGACACCAAGCAGAGGGATTCTGCATAAGAAAAGGGAAATAATCATATTTCAAATATGGACAATGGGTACAGATATGCATATCAAAAGGTGAGATTTCCTAGAAAGACATAAGTGATACATAGAGGAAACCACTCACTTAGACCAGCATAACTCTAATACGCATGACATGCCCCACGCCATCCCAGGGTGCATGGATGGTACCAAGAATCACAAGGATGCCCAGAGGGATCAATCAAAAATCTACATAATAAAAAAATATGCATACTATAAATAATCCAAAACCTTAGGATGGAATTATAAAAAATAAAAAAAATAATAATAATAAGTAGCCCTATTATTTTATTTTTTATATATATATTTTTTTCTAATTCCATCCCAAGGTTTTTGGATTATTTATAGTATGCATATTTTTATATTATGTAGATTTTTGATTGATCCCTCTGGGTATCCTTGTGATTCTTGGTACCATCCATGCACCCTGGGATGGCGTGGGTCATGTCATGCGTATGAGAGTTATGCTGGTCTAAGTGAGTGGTTTCCTCTATGCATCACTTATATATCTTTCTGGGATATCTCACCTTTTGATATGTATATCTGTACCCATTTTCCATATTTGAAATATGATTATTTCCCTTTTCTTATGCAGAATCCCTCTGCTTGGTGTGAGGCATATAGGTCCTGCCATATTCAAGCAGCAACAGGGAGCAATACACATACTATGTGTGGCTTATTCTATTGGAAGCCAACACTATATGTTCTTAGTGTTATATTGTCAATTTTTTATATCTATGTTTAATAAATGAATAATTTTTCTGATAATATTTTGTATTCCTTTTCTGGTACCTATAAAGTCTGCTCCAACGTTCCCCTTGGAGCAGACCTTTGAGAAAGTCACGTGACATGTGACGATATGCGCAGGGAGAAAGCCTAGTGACCAGACTCCGTGTGTTTTGTGAGAGAGAGCAGCTGATGCGGTGTGAGGATTTTTACGCTACAGGCGACTGATCTTCAGCATTGAGCTTTGATTTAATCTCTACAAATGTGAGTGGATTTGTCTGTTTTCTGTTATTCCTCTAGTGCTGATCATTGCAAAATGATGTATTTATCTTGTCTTTATGTGATCAACTTCATACTATGATTCAAATGAAGAGGAGCGACAAGAGATACCAGCTGATTACTATTTTTGAACTGAAGCAGCGGGAGTAGCTTTTTGGACTTTTTTTGTTTGGTGCTTCATTGTGGCATATTATTTTCATGTGCTGAACAGGTCATCCTTATCATGTTATAGGCACCACCATAGGTTTCCAGTTTTTATTGGGCACCCAGGAGGGGTCCCGGAGTGATTGTCAATCTATGTTGGTTGCCTGTAAGGTGACAGATTGTCTATAGGAATTTTTTTGTAATGTTCAGCCTCACTTATTACACTCATTACCTTTTTGGGCTTGTCAGCCCCAGATCACAGATTTTACTAAAAGGTTGATTATAGCGCACTATTATTATTATTTAATCATATGTGATAATATATACTGTGTAAATGTAAGGTGGTATAGTACAGTAATACAGGTAATGCAACTTCATTGCATTGTGTCTTACAGCGTATAAAGAAGTAGACAGCAGACATTGGCCTTGGTGCAGGTCTTATAGATAGGCTACCTTGGAGACCTGGCAAGGGGTCAAAAGAAGCACATTCCCCTTGGTTCCCTCCCAATTAGGCTAATAAAGCTTGGCACTGAGAGGGCCTCCTTCAGTTATTCATAGACTTGTTTGGGAAATCAGATAATGGTAGCTCTAGGTAGCCCCTGGGCTAATGTTTTAAAAATATAACAATAATTTAGGTATTACATGTTAATGTACAGCTGAAATATTGCATCTGCAAAATCAGTCCATGCATAACATATGTCAGAAAATTATATATACATTAGTAGATGTCTGAAAATATTGTACAATACATACAGTAAAAGTATGGACATTCTGAAATTTTGGATTTAACAATATATCCTGGCTTTACCTTGAAAAATCAAAGTGTGCAAATGGAATACAAGATTGCTGACTGGCTATGCTTCAAGGCAAGTGGCACAAATAGATTCAATAAGAAAGTGAAAAATGCATGGAGATGTGCAAAGTGGAGTAAACTATAGCAACCAATCAGAATTCAACCCCTAAGCCCCCATACACACGGTCGGAAATGTCCGATCGGACCATGTTGTCGAAAAATCCGCCTGTGTGTGGGCTCCATCGGACTTTTTCTGTCGGAATTTCAAACAGAAAAAAGTTGAAATCCTGCTCTCAAATTTTCCGACAACAAAATCCGATCGGACTTTTTCCAATCGTGACCGTTTGTATGCAACACCAGTGTCGGACAAAATCCGTCGGAAAAAATCTGACAGATTTTGTGGTCGGAATTTCCAACTGTGTGTACGGGGGCTAATACAGCTGACAGCAGGAATCTGACATCTGACTGATATCTACAGTATGGTCCTCTTCAACAATATTGTTCTTCTTCACACATTCTTACTGAATAAGCCAGACATTGTTTAATAGGACATTACAATGTACAAATGGATAAGTGCAGTTGTCCCCCATGGACAATGCAGTCAGACATTTTGTGGGCCAGGCCAATGCCACAGAAAACTAAGGGATTGATTTACTAAAGGAAAATATACTGCACTTGTTCCACAGCTTAATAAATGGGGTAAAGCTTCACTTTGCAAAGAATACTGAATCACATGCAAGTAAAATAAAAAAACAGCATTTTTGCTTGCACGTGATTAGATGATAGAAATCAGCATAATTGCCCCTCATTTTAGAGCTTCCCCTTTAGATCTAGAGCAACTGCACTTACAGTGAACAGTATATTTGCCTTTAGTAAATTACCTCTAAGACTATAAATTCATTTTAGGAACTCAAGTTGCACTGAAGTCAAGAGTAATTATTACATTGATTTTTTTAACCCACATAATTGCTGACTACAAAGTATGTGGGCAACTGTCATTATTGTTTTACTGTGGAAGCAGCCATTTTGAATTCCAAGCTAGTAAAATAGTTGTGGCATAACAGAAAATGGCTGCCTGACCCATATGAAGTGACAGGTGCATGCAAAGTTCCAGAATTGTGAATACATAAAGGTATAACATACAATACAGTGAGGATATCCACACAACACATGTGCCACAAAGGTAGAGACAATTTAGGGTTTACAGTACAAGATTTCCATGCAGGTGCATTAATAAAAAACAAAGGAAGAGGCCTAGAAGTTTATATGGAATGTGAAGAACAAACCAGGCTTTGCCTTTCAGCTGATATTATCATGTCAGCAACACAGCTAATCTAAGCGGAATGCAGATAGTTTTTTTTAAATTAAAATGCAAGACATTCTTGTAATAAACCTTAAAAAGAAGATTAAAAAATGTAATAATGAAATCCAGATAGTTGCTGACTGAATGAGCACTGCAAGCAAAACATTGTAACCAGTCAGTATTTAATCAATACGGGGTAGGCCTGTCAGGATTCATTGCAATTAAAATATGCATTCTTGCTTGACAGTGCCTTCCTGTTATCATAAAGCTCTGCTATCCTAGGTATTCATATTCTTCTCTATGCTTCTGGGCTCAGTTAATGGACTACAGCACAATTTGTTGCTTCTGATCACAAAGGGCATTCTTGACTGCACAGCGTCATTGACTCTAATATTACAATATTAAATTTTTTAACTTATATATTTGTTAGGCAAAGTAATTCAAACTGCATAAGGGCAGTTTCTCCCTAATAAAATGCTACAACAACTAAGCCATACCAATTAGCAATTAGCATAGTATGTAATCGAGAGTGTTAAATGTGATTGGCTCATGTACGGGTGCCATACCTTAGTTGCAAAGAGCCCTAACGAACTGAGAGTGTTTGAAAGTGTTTGAAACAGTCCATGATTCCCCTAGCAACCAGTTATCTTTTTCCTATAATCTGCTTAAATAGCCTTCCCAAAATGGTTAATTTCTATATTATAATTATGGTGTTAAGGTTATAGGGAGATGGTCCAAAAAGAACCAAAAAATATCAAGAAGGGCTCCCTAATGCATAAGGCATTAATATATAATTGTTTTTATATATATATATAAACCTTTCAATCTCTTTTTTTAAGGTTTTGACTTAAAAATGTGTCGTTCTTTAAGACAGGTCCTCTCCATAAGATGGGAAAACCATGAACTATATCTCCCACTGAATCAGCTGTATGCTGGCTGCATATAAACCTCTACAGGTAGATGTTAGACTGTATATATGTTTATAATCCACTGGTTCTAGATTAAGCACATTTAGCTACAGGAACATAAACAAATTACTTTGACCAACAAATCTTTAAATTATAAATATGTTTATTTCATCTTGAAAGGTGGTGATTATTAAATGCCTCTCGTCTTAAAAGAAAGAGTTTTTAAAAGACCCCTGCTTAAAAATACTAAATAAATACATAGATAAATAAAATAAAAAGTAGTGGACCTTCAAAGGGTTCTTCACAGCCCATCCCTCTGGTCACCAGGAGAGCCCATGACCATCAAGCAAAGGGTCTCGTGGTGACTTTCTCATCTGCATGACTACTCAGTTTTGCTAGTTCACAGGGGAAAGTTGTATTCTGCCTCCCTGCCTCAGAGTAGGAAAGCCTTCCTCAAATCTGGCAATGGATCTATTTAGTGAAATTGAGAAGCACTATGAACTAAAAGTATTTTCATGCACCCTTGATTTGCTTGATTTTGCCAAAGATTTCAGCAAGTAACTGGGAAGGATGCATTGGAGGATCCTAGGATTCTCTGTTTTTGAGTACACCAGTGCTTACAGTAGAGTCTGGGCATGATTCGGGACCCTTAGAAGGCACACTACTAATAACTATTTTTGAAACCTGGGTTTAGTTTTACAATGATATAAAATAGTCATGAGTGGGTTATAGTTTCTTTAAATCCGACGCCTTTAAATGTATAAGGTTTTTGTTCATTATATCAAATGAGTATACCTGCTTTGTGCCAGCTCCCCTTCTTTGTGCCAAGTGCAACTTTGTGGTGCATGCCTGTATCTGGGGAATCTGGGGGCAGAGGATGTAGAGAAAAAGGACATTTTGCCCATTTTGTATAAGAAAAAGTTATTTTGGAATAATCTATGTTGCAGTGTAAATGGCGCAAAGGATGTATCCAGAGCGTAATTGGTGAAGTAATGGCTTTAAGCTATATATTCTTCTTGGAATAAATATTTCCCTGCGTGCTGAGTTGTACTCATCATTTAAGCAGGCTGAATGATATATTCATCTCTCAGAAATAAATATAACCCATTGGAAACAATTTTTCTTGAAGGATGATGAGTGAGAACTTATGTAAAGAAAGATTATAATGAGCAAGCCGGGGGCATTTCTGGAAGAGACAGACTATTACAGAAAAGACAATCTAAGACTATTTAAAGGCAGCTAAAGCAATAATTAGCGGCCGGATTCTAAATTGAAAATGAGAGGTATCAATTATGTTGATGTGACTTAATTATATTTAATTCTGAGAGCTAATGCTTTCAATGATATGGTGGTGAAGAAGTAACACAGACTAATGGACAGTACCTGCAGGGGTAAAGGTGAAGGACTGAACTGCAAAACAAGAAAGTAAGACAGCTTAAGTTACTAATGAAGATTTAGGACAGTAAAATGACATTTTGGAGATTAGAATGGTGAATGAACTGTTTCTCGAGATGGCAAATGACTTGTTTTGAAGCAGTAGCCATTCAGCAGCCAATGGATATTGAGAACAAGTGACACATTGGAAATATCCAGCCAATGAAAAGATGAGCTGAAAACCCTTATTTGCTCACAACATTTTGTTTTTGCATTCATGGAACAATCTCATGGAACGTGCTTATGTACTTTAGGCCACAGTAACCTGAATGCCAGTCATACAGCAGGAAATGAATGTAAACATTGGTTTGATTGGTATTCATTTTATAGCACTCAATAATATTATTTAATAATCACAATATGCTTTGTGAAGATAATGTGCTAAAATGTGTTCCATATAATCAGCGCAATAAAATAATTTGTATACTGTATCTGTAATTTTAAGCATATGACCATGATATAACAGTGTAAGTTATGAACAGAAATGGTATAGTACTTTTTAAACATCACATTTTCCAAATAATTTCAGGAAACTTCTAGGAACTTACTTTAAAAAGGAGATTATTATTCCAAGGGAATTGAGTTAGACCTGATTTGTTCTAAAAAGTATGGTAACAACAGAACTGAAGTGCAGATATCTCATGGTGCTTGTGAGTCTCTGCATGTGTTTTTAAATTGATCCATGTATTCTATTTTTATTTAATTATCCTTCTTCATTACTTAGTACATTGCTTTGTGTGTGTACTGCTTGTTGTATTATATTGCTAAATATCTTTAACATGTACAGTATGTTTGCCAAAGTCATATCCTACTATGGATCATTTTGATTCCCTAGTGACCTTTTTTTGTACTAAAATTTACTGCTGCATGTATTTACTTAAATGATATTGGGACCTGGTATTATAAGAAAGATTTTAGGATTTTCTTGTTTTTGCCCTAATGTTGTATAGGGAGTCATGGCGAGCATACTCCAAATTGTATAATCAATATAACTGTTGGCAATTCAGCTGTCAAATGGCTCAGTTTTTACTGCTGACTAATGCTCTGGCATTTGACAGTTGGATGACAGTAAAGGAAGGGGCAGCACTGAGAGGGGCAGGGTACAGTATAAAGAGAAACTGAGGCCCAATATTTAGCCTATGTCTAGGATGCAAGTGACTTTACAAGGATCAAAGAGAAGACCATAAGGTGCATGTACTTCTGCAGTGTGGGCTATTTTTAGGAAAGGTTAGGTTCACAAGAAGCCACTAAGATTAGATAATAAAAGTTAAGTGAAGATGCAATATTAGGAGGTTGGTTACCAGCTACTGAGATGTGTCTATTTGTTGTTAATAGGTAAAATATAGCTGAGATTATTGCATAATATTTTGCCATTAATAAAACATAAGGGCAACACTGGAATCATCATTTTAAAATTGGATGTTGCATCTTGCCAAATTATAGTAAGAGTTTGCCCTCTATTCATGTCACTGAGATCAAATTTACTAAAAGGTAAATAGAAAAAGAAACTTCACCTTCAAAGAACAAAAAATCCATTCACAAGGAATCGCAATGGCCACTCAATACCTTTAAACTCTTTTAATCTTCTATGCACCCTGAAAGGTGCTCCCCATGTTATATTGATTCCTTGTCCTGGAAAGCCTGACAGCATTTTCTATGCTTGTTATTGTTCCTCTGTATTACAACACCACTAGAGATCTATCTATCTATCTATCTATCTATCTATCTATCTATCTATCTATCTATCTATCTATCTATCTATCTATCTATCCTCTATCGCTATTATCTTTTTGCTACCTTGGTATCTTATGCATATTTAGGTAAATTCTATTTTAATAAGCCAGACTTTTTTTCTTTTAGTTTTAGTGATTGTACAGTACACATCATTTATAAATGATCTATCTATCTATCTATTTTCTCTATGTAGTTACCATATTCCAATAAGCAGCTAAAATGAGATCTTTGTAAGAAATGAAAAAGGTTGTCAAATCTCATGATTCTCACATTTCCACTAATTCTTCATTCCACTAACAAATTGTAACAACACTCCTCTGACCCTCTTTTCCATATTTTCTTCTATCTGCTCTTGCTTTGTTTCTCAGGATCTCCATAATTCCATACATTAATATTCACCGACTGGTGAGTTCAAACATCTGACATGACTCCCGTCTCCAGAGAAATGGAGCCACAATATAAGAAGTTGGATCAGTCTTTGAAGTACGATTGGTTTGATCTAACATCTTATCCATTTGATCTTTTGCACTGCAAAGATCTATCAGCTTCCTAGGTCTTGAAATAGCATGAAACATATATAGCTAGAGCAGCTGAGGACCGCATGAATTGTTTTGGACTGTATATGCTTCTTAAAGTGAAACAGAGGTCAACATGTACAAGTCCTACTTTGAAACACTAGGCTGAAGATTTAGTTAAGAATTCGTTTTTTTCAATGAACTGAAAACATTATACAGTGGGCTATGCCATTGGCTTAAAAGAGGTCCTACATGGGCTCAAATCTGACCCAGACTCAATAAATATTGTTTTTTTTCATTGGTAGAGGCATGATAATGATGAGACTCTTGAATTTGTGTTTATTATACTGCAAGGAGCAGTTATATTAATGGAAAGTGTTAGTAGTTTACTGGTTGTATTGTATTATCTAGCCTGTGGTTGAACAATCAAAACTGTAAGTTGACCAGGGACGTGCAGTGAGGTAAGTGGCTGGTGAGGCACTGGCTAGTATCAGAGCCAGATACACACAGGTTACATACGCCGCGAACGTTAGAGCAAGAGCAATAATTCTAGCACTAGACCTCCTCTGTAATTCTAAACATGTAACCTGTACAATTTTTTAAAGCGTTGCCTATGGAGATTGTTAAGTATCAAAGTTTGGCACCATTCCATTAGTGTGTGCACAATTTTAAAGCGTGACATGTCAGGTATTTATTTACTCGGCGTGACATCATCTTTCATAGTATACAAAAAATCGGGCTAACTTTAGTGTTTCTTTTTTATATTCATAAAACTGTTTTTTTCCATAAGAAACATGTTTGAAAAGTTGCTGTGCAAATACCATGTAACATAAACGGTTGCAATGACCATCATTTTATTCCCTAGGGTATCTGCTAAAGAAATATATATAATGTTTGGGGGTTCTGAGTAATTTTTAAGCAAAAAAAATATGATTTTTACATGTAGGAGAGAAATGTCAGAATTGGCCTGTGTGGCAAGGGGTTAATTACCATAAGTAACTAATATACAAATAATTATTATATATTGTTTTTAAGGTAGTTTACTATATTTTCAAAAACTGTACTGAAGCAGGTGGCTTAACGGACAAATTACTGAAGTTTGAAGTTAAAACTTCAAACCAGTAATTCCACAGTAAATATATGAATAATAAATTATTATTTTATAACCTTTAGCATAATAATATATGATTTAGCTTGAGTAAAACAGTACATTTTCAGCAGGCAGCAGATTCTCATTCTCCCTCCTAACTGTGTGAGAAAAACATAGGATTATGGGTAAATCTTATACCCATAACCCCATGTTTTTTCCTTCTAGTTAAGAGGGCTGGGCTGGAAGGGAGCATTTGTCTTTTAGACACATGCCCCCTCCTATGACACTGCAGTGAGAGAACAGCCTCCACTGCAGCATATCTATTGGACAGCTTGTTCCAATGGTGCTTTACCATTGATCCAATGCTGCAAGTTGTCTATTAAGCTCAGTGTTTCTGATAGGAAGTGAGAGGCACTGTGAGATCATCCTCTCAGTCTGCTGCAAACAGAGTGTGCCAGCTTGTACTTAAACTGCCCACTCTGTATGTATCTTCTAACAGGCTGCACATGAAGCCCCATATCTCCAGAACTATAGGTGGCAGGAGCCCCAAATTTTGACCAGTGATGGGGTAGGGTTTCAACTAAACCCCCACCCCCCCCCCCCCGAGTTTGGGACCTTTGAAGAGTTTTTTTTCTTTTCATGTTCATGGCAGGTGAGGCTCTGCCTCCCTTGACTGCACGTCCCTGAAGTTCACTGCATGCTAGGGCAACTCTCCAAGATCTTTTATTTTAGAAATTGGTCACAGAAAAGCAAAAGATTATAGAATAATAAATAATATTGTCTTACTATTTTTCTAAATATGAAAGAAAATAGATATGACAGCCTGCATTGACTTTTAACCTCCACATACACTGGTATTAAACTTTCAAAGGTTGACGCCCAGCATCTTTTTCCAGCAGAGACATCTGTAGGTCAATTAAATCTCCTGTTCAACCCTGTGGGACATTTTGTTTCCTGTGTACATACAATCCAAGATTCCAAATGGACACACCTTGGCATGCTCAGAGATGTCTTTGGGTCTATACCTGCACAAGTGTTATGGGTATACAACAATATCTACTTCTGACATAGGTCAAAAGGAGGTATTATAGTACCCAATGTACCGTGCACCAATCTACATGGGCTTGCCACATATGTAAATAATTAGACATCGACTTGCCAATGCAAAGAGCAGCTATGATGTGCGTAATGCACAAGCATGTGGTATCTAATTCGATTTCCTCTTTCCACTGTCCTGAGCTGTAAGAACAATGAAAGTTAAATGTGGATAAGTACCTGTGGGTTACTGCACTGTTTCTGTTATGTTTTGTCTTACTAGGCAATCCTAAATGAAATAGCGATGTATGTAATACGTGTTTCTTTCATTTTTGCAAAGATTTCTCACCGATATAGCCAGCAGTGGCTAGGCATATGGAACACACTTTGCCAATAATATGGCAACATGCATGAGCAAATTGATTAGACTTTCAAATCACATGAGATGATTTAAATGTAACATTTAATGCACAACATCAGTAGTTGAAGATGTTTAATGCTGCTATAAACATTTAAAATCATAAAGAAAGTCAGTCTGAGCTCTGCTGCATTATTTTCTATTTGGAATAAACATTTAAAATCATAAAGAAAGTCAGTCTGAGCTCTGCTGCATTCTTTTCTATTTGGAATTTCCTGATATTGACTCAATAATACACAATGTTGAGATATTATTCTGCATTCAGCAATATGCTTACACAACTGTCTTTGATAACTTTGAATAGCAATTTAGGGTTTTATAGTGCAAGATAATTCCGATTGCATGTCTTACCAGCGTAATTGCTGAGTCCCTTTCTTTTCTTTCTGCGCCAGTAGAGCCATATGCTGAATCCCATGAGAATTACCCAGCAGGCACCACCGATTCCCGCTATGAAGGCAGGTTGCTTTACAACATCTGTGATCTGCTCTGTGATGCTGTTGTTGTTTTCTGTGATGACAACTTCATTACGGTTTCCTGTGATATCATTGAAAAATAGTTACTAACAGAGCAAAACATAACGAAGCAAAATAATGCTTTTTCAGCTTTTATGTATCAGGGAATAAGGAACTGATAGCATTAATGAGGCTGCCAGTCTTAAACAAAAGAAAACCACCATACTGGCCAAATGAAATATAGGTAGGTCAGGACAGAGTATGCTGAAAATTGCTGTGTGCATTGGGGGACAGCTGCGTACTCAAGCTTTATCCACTGGAAAAACAATGCGGCAGAAAGAAAACCTTGTATCATGACAATGTCTGTAATAATATTCATTCATCTTTTCATTCATTCATTTTTTGTTTAAATGGTTTAAAGTATATTTTCATTTTCAAAATATAAGTCAAAACAAAGTCTGGAAAATAATTCCATATGTAGATGTGCCTAAAACATTTGCTACCAGAGCATTAATAAGTGAAACAAAATGGCAGTACAACAAGATTGCAAGCAAGAAGGTCAGCATGTCCAGATCTGTAAGATCTGAAATATGTAAAGCTAAGAATGTAATCAATCTAAATGATAACAAGCTACATAACAAATGTCACAGCAAGGGGAAGAAGTGGCGGGCTTGATGGAAGGGAACTGGCAACATAAAATGAAGCTGAGGTTTCTGGCTTTTTTGAGATTGCCATGTTTATGAGCTTTTAGAGATGGGAGGTCTTCCCAAGAAACAAGCAATAGACATGTGCACTGCCGAAAAATTTGTTTGTTTTCGGCTCATTCATTTTTTTTTTTTTTTTTTTTTTTTCGGGTCATTCGATATGATCGCAATTCGTAAATTCAAAAATTCAAAAATTCATAAATTTGTAAATTTGTAAATTCGAAAATTCGTAAATTTGAAAAATTCGTAAATTCAAAAATTAGAAAATTCGAAAGAACAAAAATCCGAAAATTCTAAATAATAACTAACTAATAAATTCTAAGTATTGGAATTTCCTTTCAAATTTGGCTGTTAGTGAATGTAACGAATATGAATTTATCCAAAGTTAAGAATTATCTGAAATAACGAACGTTGCATCTAAACAAATGGAACAGAAAAAATTAATAATAAATAATAATAATAATAAAAAGTTTTTATCATTATTATTAGTGTATTTTATTATTAATTTGTTCCGTTCCATTCATTTGGATACAACGTTCTTTATTTCAGATAATTTTAAACTTTCGATACATTTGTATTCATTATTATTTCATATTTTCTAATTTTCGGGTTTTCAAATTCTGAATTAACAAAAATATTCAGAAAAATTTATTAACCGGATTTTCATTAACTCTGATGTTTCCGAATTAACAAATTTGTTGAAATTCTTTAAAAAATTTATTCGGAATGAAATACATTGCACATGTCTAACAAGCAGTAAACCTGTCCAAGATCAAAGTAAGTAGAATCCAAGAGTATAGAAACAAAGTAATTCCATGTGCTCCATTCATTTTGTTTTTACCATTCATGGGAAATGAAAACTCACACATGAAGCCAGTTGCATACGAGGCAATACAACCTAGTGTATTAAAGTGTTACTAAACCCACAACAGTAAAATCAGTCTGTATATGCAGTAAAGCATGCTTGCTATACTCACTGTGGAACCCAAGGGGTTAATCATGCACATATCCTCCCCTCCCTGCAATGACAGAGCCTTTGGAGTCAGGCTGCACATGCTCAGTTTGGTGTGTATTGCTAGAGAGGTTTTTTATTTTTTATTTGGAAGAGTGCATGTGATCAGCACAGGGCCAATTGGCACTGTCCAGACATGGGCAGACAGAGGGTCAGGAGCCCTGCAGCCTCATAGGACAGCTCAGTGTAGTATGAAAACTCCTCCTACAAGCTTCACCAGGAACTGATAGAAATCACTAGAATGCTATATACTGCTGATAAGAAAAGGTATTTAGCAGTTTATATTTGCTAAAATAATTGCATTTCCATATTTTGTGTACCATGGGAGGCCAGATATATTGAATGCAGGCTCCGGGGTTTAGAAACACTTTAATGACTTGGTATGGCCATTTCTTGTTTGCAGGACAGAACCTTTTTCAGCACAACTGAACCCCTCCCACCTCTCGTTGGGCTTAGTGCAACCCAAAACGGAAGTACATTTTCATCACTGGGGCATATTTAAAATAAACAAGTGCTGGTGAATTAAAAAATGATAATTAACGGATTCCCTTTCCATTAATGCTTGGTGAACATCGCATTCACTGTTTTATAGATATACCACTTTGTTTTTAGGGTTCCTTTTGGTACATGTATTTGTCCATGAAGATAATTTCCACTATAGACGTTTCTCTTAACTACTTCAATACAAGGAACTTCCTGCCCAAGCCAATTTTCAGCTTTCAGCACTGTCGCTGTTTAAATGACAATTGCACGGTCATGCTACACTGTACTTAAACTGAATTTTTATCATTTTGTTCCCACAAATAGAGCTTTATTTTGGTGGTATTTGATCACCTCTGCGTTTTTTATTTTTTGCTAATCAAATAAAAAAAGACCTACAATTTTGAAAGAAAAAAAAATTCTGTAAATAAGTAGGTTTTCTCCTTCACTGATGGGCACTGATAAGGTGGCACTGACTAAGGTGGCACCAATGAGGTGGCCCTGGTGGGCACTGACAGGCACTGATGTTGGGCACTAATAGGCATCACTGATGGGAACTGGTAGGCGGCACTGATGGGTGACAATGATAAGCAGCACTAATGGGCATTAATAGGCAGCATCGATGGGCACTCATGGGTGGCATTGGTGGGCACTGATGGGCAATGATAGGTGACATTGATCGGCACTGAAAGGCTACACTGAAAGGCTACACTGATAGGTACTTATGTGTGGCACTGATAGGCGGCACTGCTGGACACTGATGGGCACTGATAGGCGGCACTGCTGGGCACTGATTGGCACTGATACATGGCACTGATGGGCACTGGTATGCAGCACTGATAGATGCCATTGATATGCATCACTGATGGCACTGGCACTAGCAGGCATTGGGAATGGGCACTGATTGGCAGCTGCCTGGGCACTAATTGGCATTTCCCTGGTGGTCTAGGGTGGCATACCTGGTGATCCAGTTTAGTGGAAATCTGGGGTGCTCATAGGGGGCATCCTGGTGGTCCTGGGTGGGCATACGAGGGGGGCTGCGCTGATAATCAATCAGCACAGACCCCCCCTGTCAGGAGAGCAGCCGATCAGCTCTCCTCTACTCGCGTCTGTCAGACGCGAGTGAGGAAAAGCCGATCAACGGCTCTTCCTGTTTACATCATGATCAGTCATGATTGGACATGGCTGATCACGTGGTAAAGAGCCTCCGCCAGAGGCTCTTTACCAAGATCGGTGTAGCGGTGTGTCAGACTGACACACCGCACCACCGATCGCTATTCTGCGCTCCCCACGGGCGCGCAAGAGCGGTCGTCCTGGAGGGCCGTCATATGAAGTCCACCCAGAATGAGAGCCGCGCCACCCAGCGGGTGGGTAGTGGTTAAAATGTATGTAAACCCTAACAAAGAACATCTCTTATTTTGCTCCCTTTTGGTCTGCTAAATATATAATTTTAGGTGTTTTGTTATACTGTTGATTTTCCTAGCAATTTTGTGAGCTGACAACTTTCTGTGCTCACTGCCCGTAAGGGGTTATGAAGATGAGAAGGGAGGACACGGTGAGAAGAGGTCTGTTTTCATTTAAATGCTTAGGAATTCAGAGATGTTTTGTAAAGAGAAAAGTAGAGGCATACTACATTTCTGACACATGAGCAGTTATTTTTTTATACCTGCAGTGTGTTTAAAGGGATAAAATATGGGTGAACATGCATGTATTTCAGAAATGTGCTAAATATGTTTTTTGCCCCCCTTGATATACTGTATTCCTTAATTGTACTGGTATTCTGTCTATACATATGTTATTTTTATTTTACAACGTGAACATTTTTCAAAACTATTACCTTCAATTTAATGACTTTGTAATGGCCGCAATATTCACACAAGGCTCCTCTAAGATATTAAAGACATGCCACAGGTATGTGTGTAACAGGATTTCTCTTAAAGCAGGTGTTCCAATAACAATGCTGTCAGCTCTGCTAATTAGAGGGAAGACAAGACTCTGGGATGACCTGTAACGCTCCATTGTTTCTCCAGACAAAGATATAATGGCATACAATGTCTCCCTCCTACTGAAGACTAATGAAGAATAAAACTCATTTGTTGAAGTAAAAATTAATTAGTCGCATCACAATCACTTGCAATTACTACTGTGAAAGTTTGCAAGCCTGAATAAACCACCTTCTTTATAACATGAGGAACTGTGAACCTTAAAGTGGAACTCAGCACACTAGAGTTTAGTGATGCATATTTAAAAAAACAGCGATCAGCACACAATGAGCAAATAAAATCCAAGTCTTTAAAAGAGAGCATAGGCTTCAAGATACCACATTCCTATAGATTGCATATTTTAACTTTTTGGGTCAAAACACATCATTTGTAGGAATGCATTATCTTGACATTGGCATGCCCTCTTTTAAAGAAGTTTGTTTTTTTCAGATGGGTTGATTTACTAAAGCTGGAATACTCAGAATGTGATGCACCAGGTTTTGCAGTCTCCAGTTTAGTAATACAACTCCACAGTGTGTTGATCACTATTTTTACTCAACATTGTATGTATGTGGGAGCATGCAGGTCTTTTGCCCAGCTTAAATTCTTGGACGGAATGTAGGGGGTGAGCTTGATATTACTTTTTAATATATATTTTTATATTTTTTTAAATCAACAATTATATTTATAGACCACCAGACTGTTAAGGCGAGGGCAACAGAATAATCTTTATGTATAATATTATATAATATGATAAAATATAATATTATAATGTTATATTTGTATGCTTATTTATATGTGATCTAAGCAGAGTAATGTCTCTCCTTACATTAAAGGGACAGTAATATGATGGGATGTGTGAAGAAACAGCTGAAGGGGTCTATTATTGTGCATTCACATGTATGCAGTCTTTCATGAAAGCTGCCATACTGGAAACAGATCCCAGTGGAAATGACAGCTCCATGGTAACCAGTACTGAAGATTGCAGTTTTAGGTCCATTACAAACTGACCTTGGGCCCACAAGAGGGCAGCATATCACCTCCATTGAGATCATCTTCAAAACATAAAATAGCTATTCCCAAAAGTGTAGGCTTTAAACATGCCTATTGCAACAATGGTTTTTAAAAATATACTATACAATGCCTAGAGAAAGCAGGCTGCAGTAGTCGAATAAGGCATAAAAACTACATTAAGGAAATCTGGAGAAATGTAGTACAGTTTCCCACAGCAAGCAAAGCAGAATCCCTGTTTTATTTCTTCAGTAAAATAAAAATTCAACTTGTTAGGTGGTTATGGGCAACTACGCTACTTTTCTCCAGATTACCAACTATACTGGTTTTCAGTGCCAACGACCTAGCACAGGGTAGTAAGAAAAAAAACACATGACTCATCAACCCTAAACTTAAAGCAGAACTTTGGGGGAGCAGGTACCTGGTTTTAGCAGGTACCCACTTCCACTTATATTCCCTAGTTGTCCACCTGTGATGTGTCCCAGAAGGCTATGGGACATTTCACAAAGTGCAGCATAGTAGGAAGCTGGCCGTGGAGCTGCAAGAAGTCACAATTAGCTTCCAACACTAAAGATGGCAGTGCTGGGGATTCAAAGACTGGTAAAGAACTGGTTCAGCTGCTGGATCCCTGGACAGGTAAGTATCCTTTTTTTAAATGTCAGCAACTTTAGTATTTGTAGCTTTTGACTTTTAATTTTTTGTACCTAGGGTGAAGATCCTCTTTAGCTTGGCCCTTGGGCTGTACTTCAAACATGACTTTCCGCACCTGAAAACTAAAACTTAGCCTAATCCCCAAATTAACAATTAACCAGACCCTAAGATTTACCTTACCATACCATAGTTTTTACCATAGTTAAAGTGGAAGTAAACCCATCCATAAAACCGTTTCATTTCCGGCATGTGCCGAAAATGTAACACTCCCATTGGTTGTGCTCTCAAGCAAACTGTCAAGCCATCTAATGGCTGGTGTCATAACATGTGCAGCATCATGGTAGTTGTAGATTAAACAGAGGCAAAGATGGCAGCTTCCTTGGCTAAAAACGATTGGAGGGTTTACTTACACTTTAACTTGTCCTAATCAAAGTTTAGGGCCTCCTGTGCCAGAACCAGTGCCCAAACCATACAATCTGTGTGCCAGAAAATGCAGTTTTTCCTCACTAAAAGTGACTTACAGATTTTCTTTCTACATGTTTTTATATTTTGAGGTAACACTTCCAAAAATACTTGACTTAGTATGTAAAATAGTTATGAGGGAGCAGCTACTTGCTTGCTTGCAAATAGAAGGAAAGGGAATTACTACATGTTATGTTAAAATACATGTTTGACATTGCAGTTTATGCAGGAAAAGTATTTAAAAAAAGGAAACTATTTGTGGAGTCAAGAGGGTCATGGTAAAGTAATATGATTTTTAAGTGAACCTGTACATTACAGTTTGCTCTCAGGGAAATCAAAAAACAGATGTCAGAGACACTTGTCTTTTTCCTTGAATCCTGAGAATTCCTCTTCCCTTCGGGGTCAGTCAGGTGACCAATGTACAGGCATAGAGCATGTGATCAATGCCTTGATCACTTGCCTGACATCTGAAGGCAAAAGAATTTAATAGATTCAAAAAAATAAAGTATCACTGATGACTCTCCAACATTTATTTTAAGTATGATTTCAAGAGGGGATTGGCAGCCTAGGTCTACTTTAGAATAAACTTGTTAGGAGAAAGATATGGGGCTTACCATTGTTGACCTTTTTCTGAAAATGCAGTTTTCCTGGCTAAGGTGCACAATGCACTGCAATAATCTGAACCCTTGTTGTGAGTCAGTGCCTCAAACTACTAAATCCTGAGGATTGGCATAACAGGCAGAAAACTGGAATTTTCAGAAGTATAAGTCAGCAATAGCAGCCACCATAGTTTTGTCATGACGGGCTTTCTTTACCAATTACAGGAAGTTAGTGTAAAACGTACAGTTTGTTTAGTGCTTCTTTCATGCCTAATTATGTGTTTGTCCTTAATTCAATACTGTTATTATCTATTTTATTACAACAGCTCACATATATTTTCTTAGCAATATAAATGAATGAATAATCTTAAACCAGTAATGATTTCTTTCTTGGTCTGTTTGTATTTAGAGATCAATATTTGCTATACTGCCATATATAAAAGATGGACGGGGTTAATAAGGATTCCAATTATATTTTTTAACAAAGCAAATAATAAACCATTCATCAGTCAATGTGACCCTAAGGTACTATTCCGTCCATCCCACAAACCGACCGAGTTAATGAACACAAAAATCTAAAAGGCATATATGCCATAGAAGAAGTGCATAATTACTCGCAATACTCATAGTATTAATGACATAAAAGAAGGTGTCATAAAACGATTGTAGAGGCAGGGATGCTGAGATCATTAAGGAAACAATTAGCTGCCATCTTGAGCATAATCATGTGGAAAAGATGGCTCCTTAGGGCCGACAGGCTTTTATGTCCAATGTACTTATTTCTGTACGCAGATCCTACTGTAGGAAGCCATTTAGATCAGGCAGCGGGGATTGCTGTGGTGTGTCGTTTCAAATTCAATGCTTCTGGAAGCTTCAAATTTTTAATCTGAAAGTTCTTTTCACACTGTGATTCTAGCCAATTTGTGAGCTGTGACAATATGCCAGAATTTATATTATTACCACTGTAGACTTATTAAACCCCACACAATGTCTTTTAAAAGTTTCTTTATCAAGAACTGTTTGCATTTCCTCATTGTAACCAATTAGGTTCAAGTATGTGCTGGTAAATAACAGGGATTCTGAAAATCTGATTAGTTGCTCCAGAGCAATACCTAATCATCCTGGTAAATGCTTTTTCAAACAGGAAGTCTATTTAAATTAAACTTATCAGTATCTATGAAGATCCCTAATAGGCTCCTGAACTACAATGTAGTCACTCACCAATCCCTGCACTTAACTATACATGCAGTGGTCAGCACCTTGAGTAAAAACAACACATTTAATACTAGGGGTGAGCTCTGGCCTGTCTTCGTCCTTCTTCCACACATTCCTATTGGTCCATTTTCCTGGTGAGCAGTTTTACTGGCCACAGGACTATGCTAGATAAAGAGGGGATTGAACCAACAGTCAACAGGAAGTTTTGAAACTTAATTGTTATAGCACACTGGCATTTAGGGCATCCAGGATTCCTAGAACTGTATGCAAACATATCTGCATGTGCTGGTTGTGCTTTAATAAACAAAGTATATAGTCCAAAGTAGCCAATCCCTAGCCTGTAGTAAGCCCTTGTTGGACAATTTATAGGCTGGCAGTGGTTATGATCTTGCTCCCCTCAGCTCGTCCTGTTAGAGGGTTAGGAAACTGAAACATTTGTATGTGTTGAGAGGTGCTGATTGTTTATTGTATTAGACATAGGAAATAATGTTACCAAGCCAACTTGTTATGAGTAAGACTTAAGAGTGTCATCTGAAAATTCACAGGAGTTTGGAAGTCCAGAGGGTTACATAAGGCAGTTTGCCTGGCATTAATGTGGGGTATTTCCAATGTTACGCATCTTCTTGCATAAATGAGTAAAAGGGTATACTGTAAATATATCCTCAAATGTAAACAATTTAGCACTTTTCTCTTTGCTGTGCCAAGTAAATATGTTCAATAAGCTTAGATTATATTTTAACTACACAGGACAGTGGTGTGGGTTCTTTTACAACATAACCAATGCAATTTCAGTTTTACCAAAATGTTATCGGTAAAAGATAAATTCCGATCGGATAGTACATTTTACAACACTTTCCACAAAGCTCCGGGGCCATTTTAAAGTAAAACAAAGGAGGCTTTTGTCTTAGGTCTTACACCCAGAAGGATGCAGTGAAGGATCACATATACGTTTGCCTTCTTTTCTATCAATATTGACTAATATTACTAGGCCCTTGAGATAAACTTCATATATGCTCTCACATTCTTGTTTCACCTTAGGCCTTTTTAACATGGGTCTGAGTCACTCTTTGCTTTATCTTACGCTACTTAATAGCGTCTTAGGAATCTGGAAGAGAATGGTTTCATTCTGAAGTCCCCTAAATAGTGGTTCGGTACTCAAAATGTTTTTAATTACTTGGTAGATAATTACATATGACTGGCCTAAGGCAAAATTGTTACAGGGTCATGCTTCATTTTGAAGGCACAGCTAAGACCTGTGCCATTCCGTAACACTAATTAGCAGTATGGCATACTAAGAGACTAGCACAGGTGTCTGAACTATAGGTACAATCATGTTATTCCAATTACATGCTACATATTATTGAAGGCTGGATTATTCATTACAACACTCACAGAGAACACTTTTGGTTGCATATTGTTTTAGTCTGCATGCTTCAGAGAAAAAAAAAAAGTATTTTTGGCTAAGCTAGCTATAGTTTCTACTTAAAGCGGTGTTCCGGCCGAAAAAAAAATCTAAAAATACCCCTATAATAGTCAGGCCTTGTGTATTTAAATAAGGGCATCATGTAAACTAACCCCAGTTTTGTGTTCGTACAGCATCATTTACTTACAATGTGCAGTTCTTGAACAGCGCGGCAATCTCCAGTGTGGGCATCTGAAGCCAAAGTGTCCCTCTTCCCTCTGGCAACCCAGCATGCACCTGTCAATCTCGCGCATGCGCAGTGCATTGAAAGCGAGACCCATAGCTTGTAGGTCAGGTTTTCATAGCGACGGCGGCATTGGAGGAAGTTGCTGCACCTTTGCTATGGAAACCTCTTCTGCCCCTCCTCCTCCTCCTTGCTGTCCGGGCTCTGTAAATGAAGCTGAGATGCTTACCGCCTGCAATTTGTAAGAAATAAAGGCTCTCTTCTATGCTCCAGCTGCCTCCAACAGCGCCGATCACTCTTCATAAGACGCTAGGTAACAATAGCAACAAAAGCCTGGTTACCCTTTTTAAAAATGGAGCTTAGTGCCACCTTGCATTGCGTCAGTTCCGGTTTGGAAATAATGCGATGCGAGGCCGGCGATGCCCATTGACTCCTGGGATTGATGACACTCATCTCCCAGGAGCCAATGCAAAGCCCGAAATGAGGTACGTCACCGCGACCACAAAGGGAGGAAGTAACAAGATATTGCTGCATAAATAAGGTAAATGAACCTCAACAAAAAAAAAAAAAAATTGCCAATTCATTTTCAGAATGGACATAAGTGCTGCAAGGAGGAAAGTGAAAAATGTGGGTGGAACTCCATTTTAATTCAATGAAAAGTTACAAGATAAAGAACAGTCGTCCATGGAGGGATACCTATTAGTTTATGTGTACTACTGGTTGGTTGTTAGATATAAAATGTCTAATGTTTACATACTGCAGTATTTATAAATAATTTTACAGTAGTACTCGGAACAAACTACTAAATACATACAAGGCACATGTTTCCCCTGAAAAATATCTGTAATTCTGTTCAGCCTGTTTTGTGAACATGATCATAATTTACAGCCATGGGGTGACCCAACATTTTTGCAGCTTGCTGGGTCAACCCCCCACAAGTTTACTGGACTATAAATGCCCATAACTACACTGGCCTCTTCCCTTTACTGGCTAGCAACTGCCTATACACCAGTGGCGGCTGGCCGGGTCATGCTGAAAGGGGCCTGGACGCATGGATATGGGGGGTGGTGGTGATGGATAGGCGAGACAGCGTCCGTGCACCCTTAATGCCCCTGCTATACACCTAGCCCTCAAGTTCCCAGTATCATGATAGCACTGTATAATGCCAACAGATTCACTGGTTCCCAGGGTTAGTATAGCTATATATGTGGTATGCAGGGGATTATGCTATATAAATACAATGACAGATGTCATTATACTAGAGGTATGTAAAAAGAAATGTTAAGATTAATGTGGAACACTGCATTTAAAACAAAAGAAATAATTTGGCAAGAATGGTGTACACGAGGTAAATAGGTGTAGTTGGTATAAAATAATAATAATATATTAATAAGAAAAAATTAAATAATTACACTAAAATGGTGTGATGTTAAGACACACACACATTATGGATGTATAAATAACTTGTTCTGTATCTATATTATTATTATTATTATTATTATTATTAGTATTATCTCCCTTTAGAATGTAAGCTCTACGAGCAGGGCCCTCCTGTACCTTTTATATTGAACTGTACTGTAATTGTGTTGTCCCCCCCTATACATTGTAAAGCACTGCGTAAATTGTTGGCTCTATATAAATTGCGTATAATAATAATTATTATTATTATACACGATTTATAGAGGGCCAACAGTTTGTGCAGAACTTTAGAAAATGAAGGCAGACATTACAGTTACAATACAATTTGGTACACGAGGAAACAGAGGGCCCTGCTCATTAGAGCTTACAATCTAAGAGGGAGGGTTAAGTGATAGAAAAGGTAATAACTGTGGGAGATGAACTGATGGAGAAAGTAAAAACACAGTGGGGGCTATTTACGAAAGGAAAATCCACTTTGCACTACAAGTGCAAAGTGCACTTGAAATTGTACTGAAAGTGCACTTGGAAGTGCAGTCACTGTAGATCCGAGGGAGACATGCAAGGAAGATAAAAAACAGCATTTTAGCTTGCACATGATTGGATGATAAAATCAGCAGAGCTTTCCCATCATTTCAGATCTTCCCCTCAGATTTACAGTGACTGCACTTCCAAGTGCACTTTCAGTGCAATTTCAAGTGCACTTTGCACTTGTAGTTTGCACTTGTAGTGCAAAGTGGATTTGCCGTTCATAATAACCCCCATTGTATTAGTTAGAAGCCGGAAAGGCTTCTTTATAGAGAAGGGTTTTCAGGGATCGTCTAAAGATGGATAGATTAGGAGATAGTAAGACAAATTGGGGTAGGGAGTTCCAAAAGATGGGAGAAGTTTGGGAGAAGTCCTAGAGGTGAGCATGGGAGGAGGTGACAAGGGAGCTTGAGAACAGGAGATCTTTGGAGGACCGAAGAAAGCAGTTTGGTTGATATTTTGAGACCAGGTTAGTGATGTAACTGGGGTAGTTGTAGATGGCTTTGAAAGTTGTTGTTAGTACTTTGAATTTTATTTGTTGGGTGAATGGAAGCCAGTGGCCAGATCAGCAAGTAGGGGTGGCAGACACTGAGCGGTTGGTAAGGTGGTAGTCTGGGTAAGTCTGGTAAGTCTGGGTAAGTCTGGCAGTAGCATTCATGATGGACTGAAGGGGGGATAGTCTATGTAAAGGTAATCCAATGTTGAGGAGGGAGTTGCATTAGTCAAGGCAAGAGATGACCAGGGAGTGAATTAGAAACTTTGTGGTGTCATTGGTTAAAAATATTCTGGAGATGTTGTGGCGGTTGAGGTGGCATGATTGTGCAAATGTCATTCTATATGTGTAAATTCTGTCACGGTCATATCAGTAGCACATTCCAGTGTACAATAAAAGGTTCCAGGTTTCTGTCCTGTCTGTCAGCTAGGTTCTCATCGTTGCTGATGCCCAGTTTGTTTAGTTTTGTTGGTGGAATAGTATTCTGTGAAGTTGCCATTCTGCATCTGTATAACCAGAACCAAACTGTTGGCAGAGTAAGAAGATAGTTTGCTGGAACTACCTGTTTGACATCAAAGTATGATGCAAAGTCTAGCCATTCGACTGGGGAATCTATCTATCTATCTATCTATCTATCTATCTATCTATCTATCTATCTATCTATCTATCTATCTATTTACTCCTGCACACACTATGTTTTTCTTTAATGTTTTTGAATGGAAAAGAACCAAAAAGTATTTCTAGCATGACACCAGATCATCCCACTTATATAATCTGCTCACTGTCCACTTATATAATCTGCTGACTGTGGCATTCACCATTCAAGCATGTGTTCTACCCAATATCTGCCTGGTAAATATCTTTGACAATTCATGGGCAAGTATTCCTAGCCATATAAATGCATTTTCAAAACAAAATTGCGCAAAAATCCTGCAACTGAACCACAGGTAAAATAAGAATTTGCACATCCACTGTTAAGTTAAATGGAAAATAGCCAATTTCAAAACTTCATAAATGGTCATTGAGTGACTGCATTGAAAAATAATTTACAAATCTGGAAATGCAATACAGTAATAAAAATATGTTTCAGCAAGCCTGTAAAATGTGAAAATGACATCACTTTGAGGTGAACTTTACAACAATATCAAAATAAGTGCTCACTGAAACACATTATATATTCTCTTGTAGTGCAGAAATATAACTTAGGAACAGCCTCCGTAATGACAGTGATTCGGCCAAGCTTTCCCTGCTGAATAGAGACAGTTAAGCAGCACATTTAACAGAGTGCATTAAAATATAATTAGTTTTGGTGCTTGCATTTATTAGACAATATAGCACACGGATAGGCTATTTGTTTATCTTGTATCAATGGGTCCAGATTAGTTGCATTGCTTCTTAAATGACTTTGAACTGGCTCATGAGGAGCGATGTAGCTGGCGTTTCGCAGTGCCATGCTCCAATGGGGGATGAAGCTCAGACATCATCCTAGGTCTGTTTTCAGCTCAATGCTCTGCTGATTTTATTACAGCTGCACTTCCATATCCCTGAGAAATCCCCAGTGACACCATCAATGGTAATACACTCACACAAGAGCACAAAGACTGAAAAAAACACCCACAATGGCAATCCCACTACAGTCCCTAATGTTGAATCATGTACTAATTGTTAGACTCATAGAATGCATTAGATAGTAATGAAAACTTTATAGTCTGGCACAGACACAACAACCATAGAGAATGCAGAAACATTTACATGCAGTAATAGATTTCATTGGGGGTTTAAAAATGTTATTACTAAAAGAAAGCAAACTGTCATTCCTAAAGGGCCAGTCTGGCCAAAATTGAGAAGGCTTTGTTTGTGACACTGAAAAAGGCATGAGTTAGATATGCCCTCTGTATTCTATTGCTTGGGTTGCTCCATGTTTTGGTGAAATACATTTTGCTGCATAATTACTGATTTCATTCATTTCAATTTGTCAAAAAGGATTTTCTTGGCTTTGCTCACCAAAATTTGTTTTGAAAAATGTACTCTTTTTTTCTTTACTTGAGGTCATTTATGGGTATATTTATTGTAGTTTAAAGCCAGGGGCCATTAAATCTAACTGCCTTATGAAAAATCCACTCAGGCTCATTTTAATTTTGCCCCTTCAAATGATGCCAATGCTTTCTCCAGAATTGGGACATTTTGCTGATATCTACTGATTTTTGGCAAAATTTCAGGGTTTAGGGAAACATGAACTATCAATTCCACTTATGCCCAATACTCTGTAAGTCATGTTACTCCTTCTCTGTTTCCATAAGTGCCGAGTCTGACCCTCTTAGGCCATAAATCTCATTTCAGTTTTGATGAGTTGTTGAGGGCTAGATACAGATACAGATACAGGTATGTGCTTGGCGTTAATAATGACCATATCTGCATGTTCATATAGTCTCCAAGCAATCATTGTTGCTCTCAAAATATTCAAAACCATGTGCATATCCAGTAGCAGGTGAGTCAGCCATTTTATACAGTAAATTCAATAATGTTGTAAACCAACAAATCAGAATTACAGCACAAATTCAAACTGCACACATTAGAACAAAACACTTAAACAATAGTTTAATAAACCTTACCAATAAGTATATGCTGTGGCTCGCTTTTTATCCCGGTGCCGGCACTTGTACTTGCTGCTACTTCAACCCGGTACTGAACGCCAGGGTAGAGTCCACCAATCACCACTGAGCGAATTGCCGCATCTACAGTCTTGTTTATGTGAAACCTTGTCTCATTGCCCAGGCACCAGATCTATATATGTAAAGAAAAAATGCATTTACTAAGCAACAAACAACACTGATTACCCATTAGCTGTGTTTTTGTTTTGCCATTCCATGCAGTCCCCTTGGACCCTCCTATGTTAAAAAAGGTTTTCACAACATTTATCCAGAGACTTGTTCAGAAGGTAAATTTCAGTACAAGCACTTCTTTGGCTCACAATTTACCTCGTAGACATATCCTGATATTATACAAGTTTAACAGCCATTTTTTAAATATTTATTAATGCTTACTTGAAAATAAACACAATTTAAAAAATTGCTCATGTTCTAAGTTGTGCAGGGAACCACTAATAATAATTTTCATAGGTAAATAGCTAGCCTATGCAGAGTTAAGGTCCCGGATTTACTTACCAGCATAATATTTTCCATATACAGTTCATATGTCCTTCAAAAGTATATTTTAGGGTAAAACATATCTAAACCCAAGAACAAGAATGGAATTAAAGCTTATCAGTAGAGATGGGTGAACTGTTTGGGTCGAGCATCGGTTCGGCCCAGAACAGCACCCAATCGGAATTTGAGGGGCGCTGATGGTCCCATAATGCACTTTGTGCTGCACAGAGCATCCTAGGGCCCTGATTGGCATGCTGGGTCAGTGATGTCACAAGGGGGCAGGGCCACCAGTTGATGTCCCCAGGTGGCCCCGCCCCTAAGCTACTTAAGAACTGGCAGTGGGGAGCCTTCGTCACAGGCAGAGCTTTGTTTTTTAATTTTTTCGGGTCCGGTAGTGCGACGGGCGTCCTGTTTGATGATGGATCTACATCGGGGACATTGTTTTTCTATTTTTAATAAAGGTGTTTGGGAAGAGGCCCTTTTCCCCATCAACATGGGGACAATGTGCTTAAGGGTAGGGAGGAAGAGCCCCCCTGTCACAAAACACACCCCCCATGTTGAGGGCATGTGGTCTGGTATAGTTCAGGAGGGACGCTTGCTCGCCCTTTCCTAGCCTGCTAGGCTGCATTCTTGGGTAAGGGACTGGTATAGATTGGAGGGGAAACCCCCTCACCATTTTCTCACATTTTTGTATTGCCGGTGTTCTGTCGAGAAATGCCCCCCATCAAATATTGCCCGATATGTACAGCGCAGCTGATTTGCCGATAAGTGGGCTGGCGTAACCAGGGCGCATGCACACATGATAGGAGGTATCTCTCGATGGGGGATACCATTTCACAGGCCTAATTTAAACGTAAACAAACAGCAGGGGAGACCGTGGTTCTCAGACTGTGCATCGCTGCTGCTGGAGGGAGGCTAGTGGCTGTGTTTAAGAGCTGTTTTTTTCTGTGTTGCAACCTGCTTTTTCACACATGCAAAACCAGTCGTTCAACACAGCAAACCCGCCCTGCAACACAGACAAAACCAGACCATCAGCACACTATAAAGCCACCCCGCAACAGCGAGGCACAATGTGAGAACTACGGTCACCCCCTGCTGTTTGTATAGGTTTCAATCGTGGCCGTGAAATGGTATTTCCCATCGAAAGATGCCTCTTACAATGTGCGCTTGCGCCCCGGTCACGTCACTCCAGCTGATCGGCAAATGTTTTTTTTTCATTCATCTGTGAGCAGGGAAGCACATGCACTAAAATGTGGCCTCATCATACAGACTGTCTCCCCAAGCCATTGTTTGCAAAATAAAGAAAGCTTGCAGGGAAAATTTCAATGTAATTTTTTTTCTTTAGATATGTCAGTTTTATGCAGCAGGTTCTAGACATGGCACAGATGTGCCACCTCTTCAGGTAGACTAATGGGATCCTCCGGCATTATATTTAAAGGAATTTTTCATTTTTATTATTTCACTTAAAGCATCATTAAAATCACTGCTCTTTTAAAACCAATATTTTTTACATTTTTTGCATTGATACATGTCCCCAGGGCAGTACCCAGGCCCCCATACCCTTTTTATGGCCAACAGCTTGCATATAAGCCTAAAAAATGGTGACTTTAGATTTTTCGAGTTCAGTTACCATAGACATTAATAGGGTTCTGGGTTTGGGTCCAAACTTTTTCTATGTTCGGGAGTTCTGGTGCCAAACCAAACCCGGGGGTGTTCAGCCAATCACTACTTACCAGTCTTTAGTTGGTGGTGGCTTCATTTGTTTCAGCCTATTTTCTTTTATTTTCACTTGGTGGACCTGACGCGCTGTCCTAGAGTCAAAATGCTCACTCACCATAGTTTATCCATGAACGAGAGACACTGTCACCCTAGTACAGGACTACATGATGTCTTTCCCTTAGCTCTTTTCTATAACATTGGGGAAGGTTTTCTGTAGCCCTTGCTGGGAACTGATAACAGTGCAGCAAAGGCACCAATCGCTATCAGCTAACACGATTTCTAGCAGGTTCCATTGGTATATTTTTCCACTTATCTATTAGAAACAACCAAATGCTTTCAACTGTATATTGAACAAACCAAATGGTAGCAAACGAGAAGTTCATTGTTAGGATTTACATAGTATACTATAACTAACCTTCAACTAAACTGAACCTAGAATAAATTCATTGCACAGTGACTATTTATTTTCTAAGAAAACTCAATTGGCAGGAACATCAGGAGAATTATCCAAAAGACTGGCACCAGACAGACAAGAGCAATAAAAGCACAACTTATTCAGACATAGAAATCATCTAAAAGCAGAACCCAAAAATCATCTTTCACCAGTACGAATACATTTTATTAATCATCACTGCTTTTTAATGTTCTTATTAAATACATAAGCTGCTTTTACCTCAAGAAACCATTTATGAAAACTGCTAAAAATAACCTCAGAAAATCTAGATTAGAAAAAAAACATATGCATACTTTGCTGCTAAGACTGATAAATCATTTTAATGTCGCTATGCAAGCCATCTAGTCAAAATACCTTTTCCCTAATGCTTTCCATTGTAATTACACTTTCTGGCACCGTCCAAGAGAAAACTGCAGGCATCAATTTGAATTTTCGTTTTATTTAAGGTAGCAGATAATATTCTCAATGGTTTTTGACTGTTAACAGTGTTAGTCAGAAATTAATCATATGTTAATCTGCTTTAAATCTAATATGGAGACTCCAAAATGCTCATGCTATCGAGATGAATTCATTGAATTGGTAAGTATTGACAGGGGTGAAGCCGAGGTTAATATCTGCATGGGGGTTAATAAATCCTGATGCAATATTGATCTCCCCCAAATAAATATACACATAATGACTATGTATTTTAGATGCTTACGCTTGCACAGAGGATAATCTGGTGGAGCATGTTACATTTACTGTATAAGAGATAAAAATAGCTTGCTTGCCTGGAATATACTTTAATTACATTGAAATGTATTATTGCACACTCATGGAATATATTTTTTTTGTCCTTTACACTTTTAGGTTATCTTTGTGGGGGGTTTTTTTGGTATGCAAAAAGAATGTTTTACAGTATTAACAAAATGCTTTGAGTGGCAACAATTTGATTAGTAGAATTTGAAGCAGGGCATTTGAATGTAGTATGCCTGTGTGCAAGATTATAAACTGGGGCCCTTCCACTCGTGCTATTGGTTATATGCTCTTGGTGCAAGCCGTTGATATGTGCTGAATAAACACTTGTGTATCTCATTTCTCAGATCCCAGACCTTTACAATTGTTTTTTTAAAATGTGTTTTATTATTTGGAATCGTGCGGCCTATGACGGTGATGTCATCACGTTATTTCATCCTGTTTGGTGGATGTTCGGGTGAGCCAGGAGGGAAGCCCGTAGGAACGCTGCAAATCTTTGCCACGTGTCTGAATTATACTTCATGCTGGTTTTATCTTGAATTCCTGTAAGTGCAATCTTTATCTTTTACCAATCAATTGTTTTTTTTTATACTGCACTATGGGAGCCCTTTCTTGTTTTTTGTTTTTTGAGCCACTTTGGAGTAGTGTGAGCGGATGGAGCCAGCTATGGTCTGAGGGAGACCTTAATTCCCCGCACCCTGTTTCCGCCTGTAATCCAGTGGTCACATACTTCTGGTAAGCAGTTTTGCATTACACATATTGGGTGTGGAGTTGGATCTTCCTCTTTTGGCTCACTGTCACTTACTCCCTCTTTCACCTGCGGTGTTCTCTCATACAGAGGAGATCAGAGGAGGACTTTGGTTTCTGTGAAACTTGCATATATAGGGACATTAATCTTTAAAGTTCAAATCTGTTTTTTGATTAAGCAAGTGTGCTACTCCTTTTTATGAATTGTGTGTTTGTAGTCATTGCATGTGATCATTTATTATTTGGTTGAATTTTTAGAGCTGCAGTGTTTTTCTAATATCTATTTGGAACGTGTATCTAGACTTTTGAGTGCTGGCAGCTTTTCTCTACTCTACTCAAGCACAGTGTTTTACCTTATTTGTTGTATGGTATTTGGAACCACTTGTGGGCACTGGTGAGAAAAAGCCTGGCCTACATATGCACTGACACTAGTCTGAATGTAAGGGCAGGCAAGGTATATTACATGCATACTTATTCTTTGTACTGTTGGCACTGCACCTGACCCCTTCAGAGGGCATACCTGGATCTCCTTTGAACTACAGGTCAAAGTACAGTGTTGCTTTCTGAATTAATACCCCTATATATGCAGTGAGTGTACAGTGGACCCCCTTCTCCTCTGCACTGCACACATTAGAGACACACTAGAGATTTTAGACTTTGAGGACACCGGTGAGTTTCCCTAACCTGAAAAGTTATTTCCCTAACTTTCCATGCATTTTTCTGCTTCAAAAATGCATGGAAAGTAGGTTATATGGTTTCCAGTGGCATAGTTCACACCAGTGCGGTCAGTTTCAGACAAAAAAGGAGAACATGCTGCATTTTTCCTGCATCGTGCTGTACTGGAACTTGGTAAATTGCATGAAAAATGCACTGGGAGGCACTGGAATGCATCAAAAATGCCAGACCCCTGCACATTTAAAAAATAAATAAATAATAAAACATCTGGAAATGCATCAAAAGTGCACCAGAATGCACCAAAAATGCAGAAACACATCCGAAACGGATCTGGAGTGCGTTTTGTGGTGTAAACCAACCCTTACAAAAATGCATAAAAGCTGATCATTGTAAGCAGATGGTTTGTCTCATCTCTGTAACTGATACATCTGTTCTTTTTAAAAACAACAGACTTACGGGCTGAATCGCCAGATGAGAATGGAAGAAAGCCTAAAAAAAAATAAAATTAATGCAGGCATAAAATGGTAAGCTGCATTTGCTTTTGTGTTGAATGCCACTTGTACTAGGCAGAGTGAAGAGGGAGTGAAAGAAAATCTGCAACAAGGACACAGACAGAAATAAATAGCTAATAAGGGTTTTAGTGCACTATTGTACTAAAGAGATTTACCTTCACTTCCTGTTTGGTGAAATTGACGTCACCAGGACAGGAAGAGAGGGGAAATCTCTAACAGAGCTCTGAATAGCAATACAACCCCATACAATATATATATATATATATTCTTTTAAAGTGGAGTTCCACTCAAAAGTGGAACTTCCGCTTATCTGTCTCCCCCCTCCCATACCTTTCGGGGGGGGGGAGAGGTACGGGTGCCTGTTTTTGACAGTTACCGTTCCCCGCTTCTGGAGACTGTGCGGCAGCGCAATCTCTCGGAAGTTTGGCTCCCTCCTCCCTCCTCCTTCCTCTGTCGCTGTGCCAATTAGAAAGCTCAGCTCGCTTTGCGCATGCCAATTAGGGCATTGGCTGTGAAGCCGAAAGGCTCCACTGCTGGGTTCCCTTAACGGGAATGGCGGCGGCTGCACCCGACAGCCGATCTGAAGATCGGCTGGGGTGCCGACATCACGGGCTCCCTGGACAGATTGGTGTCCATACATTAAAAGACAGCAGTATTTGTCATTGGGGGGCTGGATCTCCTATTTAAAATAGACTTTTTAGGTACACAAACAATATCATAAAAACTACAAACTACAGCTTCTTTGTAAAAAAGATTTTCCACATGTTAAAAGAACCCAATTCAGGTTTTATGACCCCCTCCTAGTTAAATATCCCTGGAAACATTATATATAAATATATATATATAAATATATATACATATATATATATTATACAAATATCTGAATATCTGCGTAATAATGTGTCCAAAGAAGCTGTCAATAAATAGGTGATTGTTTTATAATAATGTATGCATAGTCTTTGGGCACCTAAAAGTCCACTTTCAAAAGAGTATTATGTGCAATTCCTTATACACTGGGCATGTGATGCCTTCAAAGATATCCAACCAAATTTATGAATTTATTCTAGCAGTAAAAACCCAACAGGGGTTCTAACTCTCTCCCACGCTATCCAAAATGAAAAGAAAAAAAGTTGTGCCTGAACAACAAGACTGACCAAACAGAGTTAAAATTCCCTTGAAAGGTTAAACAGTCAACGTATTAATATGTCAGTTTTGTGAGGTAACCTTTTTGTTATTTAGCTATTTTTCTGCATTTTAAATTTAATTTAAATTCCAGGGAAACAGCTAATTACAAAGTATGCAATGCAACCTTTCACAACAGCAATTCTCAAAGCAAGTTTAAAAATATATATGCAGATTTTAACTTTCTTATTAAAAAGTATCACTTTGATAATATTTGTGCCCATTTACCATTTTGTCAAATATAATGGTGTAATGGAATTTTAGTTTATGTTTGTACAGAAGGAAATAGCTTTACCCTGTAGTCTTGAATAATTCCATTCTGGTGATCCGGAGGAGGTGGGTCCCAGGAGACGCTGATACTTGTGCTATTGTTACTCCCGACTGTCTGAACAGTGACAGACTGCGGTGCAGCACTCGGGGCTAGAGCAGGTGAACAGAAAAATAGAGAGAGAGACATTAATCCTTCAAGCTGAAGCCTCATTTTTAGTAACCTTATGTATATCCAGGCAGGCATAGCCCTTAGCTTGTGTTCCCTGCAGACCTGAATATGCAAACAGCGCAAGCTAGTGAGGTTGAAATATTAGCTGTTGTGATAACATCTGTTTAATAAAGGGACAACATTCGGCTTATTCGGTCTTCAAAAAAAATCTGCTCCTTTATTAACATTGTACACATTTTCTATTTCATATTTTTCCTCTTGCTACATGGTATTATGATTATCTAACACACTTTATATTGTATGTTTATTTTAACTGCATATTAACTGTTCAAGGTTCACCAAACTCTCTTAGCACATTTATCATGTGGAATGTTTATACTGTTGTGCTGGACTTTTTTCCATGAAGGGTGCCCCAATAAAACATAAAAATGGAGCAATTAAACCATTTCGGTAGCTAAGGTTACCCAGTAAATTGCAATGTTTTTTATATTATCATGCCTGGATGACCCCAAAATTGATCTAACAAAAATGTAGACCATGGTTCTTGCACCCTCTTCTAGCATTGTGCAGCTTTTGCTTCATGCATGAAGGAAGGAGGGAGGGTGAAAGAGGAAAGGAGAATAGAGGATAGAAGAGAATGGGAGAATAAAGGAGAGGTGATAAGAGAAGAAAATGGGAGAGAAGAGGAATGGAGGAAATGGAAGCAAAGGAAAGAAAGATAGAGGAGATGGTAAAAAAGAGGAGAGAATGAGGAAGAGAAGTAATGGAGAAAAAAGAAAAAGAAGAGATAATGGGAGATGAGACGAAACAAAGGAAAAGAGTAGGGGAAGCATAAGAAAGGAGAAGATGGGATGGGAGAGGAGACTACTGAAGAAGACAAGAGAGGAGGAGAGGAGCGATGATGAAAGGATAGAATGGGAGAGAAATGTAAAGAAGCAGATAGGAGAAGAAGGGGGGAAGAATGGGAAAAGAATGAAAAGGAGAAAAGATGAAAGGAGAGAATGGAGAGAAGAAGAGACTGAGAAGCAAGAGAGAGAATGGTAGAGAAGAGGATTGGAGAGAATGGGAGAAGATAGGAAAATAGTAGAGAAGAGGACATGGGAAATAGTAGCAGACAAAAAAATGAGAGTGGATAGTAAAAGGAGAAGAGTGGGAGAGAAGAGAAGATGAAAAGAAAAATAGAAGCAGAAAGTTGTTTTTCTTTTTTTTACAGGAAAGGAAACCTGTGGTGAAGATGTATGGAGGCTCTTTTTTTGAATAAAATGATCTGCCTGTTCTTATCCAAATTGCATCAGTGTAATGTCAGGCATGGACATGGAACAAGCATACAGATTAGAAGTCCTGCCCTTCTTGATCTGCATGTGTTTTGCAGGTTAGTCTTTCAAACTAATAAAGCCAGGAACACCCAGGCTCAAGGAGGTCACCAATGACTGCCTCTGTGTTTCACTCAGTACAGGTAAACTTCATACAGACATTATTATTGTCTGAAATAGAATTTGCCATTTTATTTGTATTTTGCAGTGTACATGATAAGGTGGGTCAAAAAGTGCTCCTTAATCAATTTCAGATCAATACCCGATCTGAACAGCACATACTCTGCAGACAAAAATATCTATTGATTTCTTTCCTCCATCCTCTGATGTTTTTCACAGCTAAGGCCAACCTGAATGTGTGAGTGCAGTAGGTAACAAAAGATCTGCAATAAAATGCCTTACTGGAGGGAAGTCACCCCTTGGCACAATTTACAGACTCTGATCTGCAGGCTTCCTATAGTTAAGGCATTTGTTTTGAAAACCTGGTACAAGTGGTGTATTTATGTGAAGCCATTGGCTTTTATTTCCTAATATCGGCTATAAAGTTACAGTTTATTTTTTGTTTTCTTGATCTGCCATTAAACACTGTATGCATATAAACATGATTCAGCTTTGTTCATTTGTTCCAGTGTATGTTTTATACTCTATATTACAGCACTAATGCCCAAATGTAACTTCCCATAAAGGACGGAAATGAATTCAGGGTGGATCAGGCATGTTAGATGGCTGTACGGAGACTGCAGTGTTGCCTAGCTGCAAACTCCGTCCCTGCATAGGACTTTTCTTCTGGGGGGAGCATTAAAAAAAAAGAACACAGAGACAATCTAAGCTTCCTACTTTACCCACCCTAAATTGATTTCTATAATTTTTTGGAAAGCTTGCTCTCTTTATGAAGAATTGCATGGCTATCATGATAATCCAAAAGCTTTTACTACTTTTTGTCACTGCTGTTGGACACTATAACTCACAGTGAACTGGCATGTGGTCTAGGAATCAGACTGTGGCTGCTTTCATCAGGGTCTCTCTTGCTCTGAGACTAATTTCCTTGCTCCTTTCATACTACCAGACTGCTCTCAGGCTTAGAACTTTGGCTTTTGTGTGCACTTATTCAGTCTTCCTCTCTCATCAAACTTCCACCTCAAGTATCATCACTCTGAGGATCTCACTCTTATGCTGAAGTCTCAAGTGATTACAAGTCATTTAATTACACACCTGCATGGCTGATATACAAAATTGGCAAGTGTATACCTGTCACTGCAAATACACTGCTCAAAGTATAAATCCACCTGAAATTCTAATTACATGTATATTACTAACTCTTAAAGCACAACTCCCCTGATACAGTATTTCAGGTTGGCATGGCTGCTGAAAAGTTAACTGCTTACTTAATGTCATGACTGATATATCCTTTCAAATTGCCAAATATACCCAACTGCTTTGGTTACTACACAGGTGTCGGCTTTCTAGAACATCTCTTGAAGCAGGAGATTATTGTGCTTTTATCTCTCAACATAGGGTTAATTTTAGGGTTATGGGGAGGGTCAATGTTAGGGTTATAAGGAAGGTTGATGTTAGGGTTACAAGGAAGGTTAATGTTAGGGTTACAGGGAAGGCTAATGTTAGGGTTTATGAAGGGTAAATGTTAGGGTTACATGGAGGTTCAATGTTAGGGCTACAGGTAGGATGAATGTTAGGATTACAGGGAAGGTTGATGTTAGAGTTACATAAAGGTTCAATGTTAGGATTACAGGGAGGGTCTCAATTTTAAAGGTTTATAGGAGGGGATAATGTTGAATTTACAAGAAGCATTGATGTCAGGGTTATAAGGTGGTTAAAGTTTAGCGTAGGGTATCACAGTCTGCACTGAAAACTAACAACACTAACCTCCTGGTGCCAAAGGCCAACATTTCTGGGAAACCCCAATTTATTGAGAATCTAGAATCTGCATAAGCCAGTGGACAACAAATGGTTAGTATCTCTTTGTCCAAAAGCAAAGCAAATATCAAATAAGATTCATCATTATTTTACTGTATGGAAACCTGACTTTTGATCATAATGATTTGCCATGGAAAATACAGATCCTTTCATCACACACTTCAATAAAAGAAAAGTGTATGTGCTACCCACTGCAAACCGATTTTTCCATTTCAGTGGATAGGGTATAAAACGTGATTGAAAGGATCCCCTGCAACTCCCTCCACCCAAGTTTTATTTAAATTTTGTAACATACATTGCAAAATACAACCAGATATATTGTTATGAGCAATGAAAGTGCGACACTTTCACTTTTCATTTCTGTATTATTTACAGAGCAGAAGAGTGAATTCTCAGCGTCAGTGTTGGAGACTCTTAATAAAACTTGTATCCATTCCATCTTGGTTGGCTGATTACGTAAATGACATGTCTGGATAATGTCAGATGTCACTTGTTTCAAGGATTAAACACCAAGACTGTAAAACAATTAAGCAGACATGCTCACTGAGCCAGAAGGGTTTCTGCAAATAGGATTCCTGTGTGGATTTCAAGTGACATTATTCCAATATTTCATGCTGCAATGGGATCTACTTTACTAAAAGAGCTCTAACATATATAAGGCAAATATACAACAGTTGTAAAGATAAAACAGAAAGTAAATGAGTTACATACAACATCAATAAGAAGGGCTCCACTAACCTGACTGTACCATTCAGACATTTTTTTCCTATAATACATTTATATCAACTATCTAGGCTTTATACACACGGTCATTTGCCAACTGCATCTAACACACTATTAAAGTAAAAATAAAATACATAGTACGCTGAGGTTGGTTATTTTATAAGTTTTCCAATGCTTTCTGCTTTTCCTTGGCTTTGAAATCTACATTGAGCTTTTGTTGTGCAACCACATATAACCACATAAACACAGGTAAATAAATCACACACAAACTTCATGAAATAAAACTATAAAACATATGTAAAAACGTTTAGGAAAAAAAAATCAACAGACCACAAAACACATAAATAATAACCCGTACTTGTTTAGATGTCCATTACATTCAAATACATGTAGACCAAGCTGTCCATTGACAGTTAAATGGGTTGGGACAAATTGTAACACTGCAAGGAGTTTGGTTTAAATCTTCTTAAAAAGACTCTGCCAGTACAAAACAAAAGAATCCCCCCACAGATTCCTATCAGACCATCACTATAATGGGCTTCCTCAATAGTGGATAGGAATGTGCAAGAAGAAGTAACATGCCAAAATGAGAAGGTTCACTCTATTGAAAGCTCTCTAACCCCCAAATCTGAATTACCTACAAAAGCATTTAAAAACGAAACTTTTGATAAAAAATCCTCAGCCTCGGGTTCTGAAAGTTTTGGGATTCACAGGTAAAGTCATCATGCCTCACTGCTGCCTTGGGAAAGCTAGGAGCTCAAAATCCCAAGACAGTACATGCCCATTGTAGAGTGTATTCTTGTGGGATTTTGAGTGACCAGCTTTCTCAGGAAGCCACTGTGGGGCGATTTTAAAATATTAAATACTATTATTACACACATGAACTGCCATCCATTTCCAAGATACTGTATAATAATTTTATGATAGTGGTCTTTTAAATATAACCCTTAAGAAAGTAGGCTGAGTAGTGGGTGTACCACTCTGTCAGTCAGGCTCCAGAATGTTTTAGGCATTTTGAAACAAATGGGAGGTGCTTAAGCAGGTTTACAGGAGGTATAAAACATAAGAAGACCTCAGGATAAGGTTTATTTATAATAGGGTGAGCTGGGGTAGAACATTGACAAAGCAAACCAAAACGCGTCAGTTCTGAACAGTGGTATTGCCCTTGGACATAATCTATCCGGGGGGATGACTGGCTGAGCAAAATTACTAATATTTTGGCCAGTGGGATAGTATAGAAATATGTGTATTTAGCTGCTTGCCTAGAGTTACACTCTATTATAAAATCTAGCATACAATTTGGATTGGATCAAAGAGAACAATTTTAACTGGAATCTCTTTTAGCTATAGGACACTGGTAATCAAGTAGCGTCTAATTTAAAGCACCGCAGTTAAGGAGCCACATAGGCTGGTGTATTTGAAAACATATACCTAAAGATACCTTTCTCCAGTGGTTTATATTTATCCTGTCTCTCAAACAGCAATATAAATTAAAGCACTTGTCTGGGGATGCTGTGGTTATTAAATAGACCACATAGCAAAATAACATTTTTTAAAGCATTTTCTCATTTCCCTTGCTGCTGGTTTTGCGGAGACACTGGGCCGAGAGTTGACAGGTCAATTATTTCACTACTGAGCTGCTTTCCACAAATGTACAAGAACCCAAATCGCCGCTCATCTTTTTCCATGGCGACAAAAGTGGATTCCATTTGTTACTTTTTGCAAGGCCAAAGAGGTAGGAGATGGATGCACGCAGGATGGTGACAAATACAGGTTCCCGATAAAAAGTCTAACTGCGGGGAAATTAATTTTTGGATGGTGGCCTTTGAAGTACCATTCTATATAAAAAGTAATCCAATGAAACTTGGCCCTGTTTGGAAGGTGTCAACTACCTTTGATTTGTTCATCTCACTCTCTGTGTTTTTTATTTGAGGCCGGTCTGCTGGCTCTCAAGAGATTGCTATTTTTATTTGAAAGAAAGTGTAAACTGACAATTTGTGTTGAGCTATTTTCTAAGCTGTGCTCAAGCCTTTTTCCATAAAAGAAACACTGCTCGATCAATGCTGGCTTAGCTTTTACTGTGCTGCACAGAAAGCTTAGAGAACTGGAAACAGTAGGCACTGTTTTCAGTAAACACAAAAAGTGTGGAATAACAAGGATTCAATAAAATAGTGCCAGAGTTTAATACTACATCCAATCGATGCAAAAATTTGTAAAAAAAAAAATATAGTATCACAGGTTTTTTTGATCATTAGCAGCTTTAATATTTAAAGCCGAACTACAGGCAAACAGCTAAATAAATAGATGAAATATATAATTTATGACTTCTGGATACTATTGTGATTGTATTTTTATAATTCTTTGACCTTTATACTCTCATAATTTGGCCTTTTTTTGATTATATGATCTTTCCATATAAGCTACCAATATATTGAATGGACATTTTGAGCTTATGTTGCTAGCTGTTTCTGGGTGAGCGTTGTTTCTTTATGTTTGTGCTATTTTTTGTTTATTTGAAAACAATAAAGTTACCTTAAAAAAAAAAAAAAAAAAAAAAATGTCAGCTTTGATTGGATACGTTTTTTCTTGATGAAGTAAATAAATTGGCATTAGGAGTTTTATCTGTGATGACTGGATGGGGACTGTTCACATTGTTGGAAAGTTTCTGTGTTGCCTGGCAGCAATCATTTCCTTCTACAATAGAGGAAAGGCAGGTTTGCCACTGTCTTATTAAGACATCTGCTCATCTAAGTCACTAATTCTTATCCTGAAAATTTCTATGACGCATGGATTAAAAAAATATCGAATTATTCTAAAGACAATTCCCGCCAAAACAATTTCTAATTTTAAATAGCATGGGAAGGGTTTTTGTCCTGCTTTTCCTGCTGCCTATGACCCCCACTTGATATCTCCCCACTTGTTTATTCCTGTGACGCGAAGGCTGCTTTCACACTGCTCCACTGCAAAATGCAGTAAAAACATATGTGTTTATGACAGGTTTTTGGCGTGTTTTGCACCTGTAAAAAGGACATGGGACTCAAAACATGCACCAAAAACACAAATGAGGTGCATTTTTCATGATTTTTGATGCACTTTTGCTGCGTTTTCCAATCATTTCAATAGGGAGGTGTGTTTTTGGTGCTTTTTTTTTCTACCATATCAAACATACAGCAAAAATGCAGAATGCAGGACTTTTTAAAACGCAACTGACCTGCTACTGACTGGTGTGAAGAGTTGTATAAGATATAGTGGTTATACATTTTTCTTCCACTTTTAGTACGGCAAAAATGAAAGAAAAACTGATCAGTGTGAAAGAGCCCAAATATAAAGAATGAGTGAAATGGGTGTCCACAGGCCAGGAAGACACAGACAGCAATACAAATCTCTGTCTGTGTCCCCTCCGGAAAAACCTTCTGTCAACATGTACCACTTAGAAGATATTTACATTTATAGCAGCTGGTGATGTCACCAGTGCATGCACACTGCGTTTTCAATGGGCAGCATACTGGAGTATGCCATCCATTTAGAGCCCTGTGGCATGACTGTGCGCATGTGCGGGAGTGATGTCATCCTGGCCCAGCCATTTAAAATGACCGGATCCCACAAACCTGGAAGGAAGATCGAGTGAAGATGGCAACTCTGTCAAGGGTAACAGTGTGCTGCTGGAGGGCTTCATTTTTAAGTTAAATCTGTCACAATGTGCTAGTATGTGGTGTATACTAGCATGGTATGACTTAAACCGCCCAGGGGCTTAATGTTTTATTTTTTTGCTTGGGCTTTGATACCGCTTTAAGACATAAGTCCATATTTATATTAAAGTTCCTGAATGTGTCTATTTTCTACTACTTGAAATGTAATGTAAACCACTTCATACAAGGAGTGTTTAAAAAGCAATTAATGGCCCAGTATATACATTTTATTATGAATACTTTAACACTGAGTTGAAGGGACTGTTTCCTAGCTGCCTGGAGTTCATCCTTAATCTTCTGTCAGCCAAATATTTCCTCTGAATTTATAAACCTGCTACAACTTCCAGCAATATACAACAATCACCAATTTCTGTTCCTCATATTAAGACCGGGGACCTTGAAAATGCTTAAATTGATGTCAAGGGCAAAGTAAATAAAACATATTTTTGCCATTATATACAATATTTTATTGCCGGCTGACTTGAGTGCAAATATGTCAAACTTTGTAAACTGTGAAATCACTCTGCAGCCAGAGCAGTTCGACACCGATTACCTTCAATGTTTGATGACATTTGACAGATGATAAAATTATTTATCACAGACGCCAGAAAGCCACGGCAGTAGGTAGCGTTGCTGAAGGTTACATTAATCTGTGCAACAGATCGAGCCTTGTGACTTTCACGTATCTCTGGGCAAAAAGAGCCATAAAAATCTTGCTCAATATTGCAAGTCTAGTGGCACTTAAAGTGTCCTTTAATGTATGAAATTACTACCACACTTGTTCTACAACCTAGCAATAAATGGAAATGTCACCTCTTGAGCCATCTGTAGATTGAAAGAAAAAGACACATGCCCTTCCATATAACAATTAATTGAAGTAGGGAAGTTTTGTAAGTGTATTATAAAGGGATAAAAATTCTCTGTCTTCATTTTGGGAAAATTATTTATTCTTGATAGTACCATTTGTGTACGCAACTACCACTTTCTATGTATGTTTTTGCCAAACAGGGGCATTTCAGGAATAGGCCTATGTCCAAAGGTCTGAATTTATTAAAAAAAAGCCACACAAGTTAGGTCTAGATGAGCAAAAGTATAAAGGTACACAAAGTCTCTTGCCTAAATGTATTAATTCTAGGCTGGCTACAGATTGTCATCTGACTTGCAAAGCAACAATGAAAAGTATAAACAATGAAACAATGAAAAGTAAGATCTGTGTCCATTCCCAACTGCACTACTGTACTGCTAGGACTTATCATAGGGTTCTCTCTCTGTCAGCTGACACTTTAATATGAAAAGTGATTCACAGCTCTTACACATAGAGACTTTGTATGTCACTTATTATCCCCTAAGGAACCTATACATGACCCAATGTTTGTCTGATCACAAAATTTTGGCCTGGCTGCAAAGACTGGGCATACCACTTTTATTCAAGCTACAACAGAAAGATGTTAGGCATTTAAAAGGTCACACAAGTAACAGGTGAATTGTGGAAAGATGAGTCAATCTATGTTTTTTTTATGTCTTTGATGCTTTATTAGAAAGATCTCCCCACCATAATTCCTGACTCCATCTTGAAGATTTTAGTATTCTCACCCACCTTGCCAAACTCCCACTGTATACCCACTGTATACTCTATAACAGCTTTTCTCAATCTTTTTAACCTAATAACGAACCCTTGAACTAAACTTCAGGTTTCAGAGAACCCCCTGCTAAAAGCAATTATTTGAGGATCAGTGGGAAAAAATGTCCCTTACATTGATGGTCAGAATGCTGCCCTTACAGACAGATAAGAAGATCATTGATATAATGCTGCTGGCACTGCCATGTGGCATTAGACCTGGTACTATTTAAGCACCATCAAAAGAGAGGTCCGTCTTTCACAGCGCAAGGAGCCCATACCAACTTCTGGAGGAATTTTAGGATTCTACAGAACCCAGGTTTAGAAAGAATAGGGGAACGGGAAGAGTGAGAATACCATAATGGCAGCATCAGATGCGCAGACTGATTAACTCAAAAACTGTAATCTCACTAACAAGGTTCACAGTAAATATGAACAAATCTTACTCAACATCTATCGAAAATATTAATATTAGCTCACTTGGCACCATGATTTTCTCAGACTGTAGGGCCCAATGACATAATCACACAATATTTGTTGAATATACCAAAGATATCATCAATTTGTGGTTACAGGGAGTTTTAAGGTCCTCTAGGGACAACTGTGATCTATATAACTCCTGTCAAGACCACCCCTTGAATCTCCTGAGCAAGGCTCCCTTCTAGACCTATTTTATGAAAGAGTTACTGATAACAACAGCTAATATTTATTTAAACACCATTGGATGTTGTCTCAGGTAAAGCAACACCGTCCTAAAATGACAGGTTCTTATTTCATCAGCTTATAGCCACAGCATATTTTATGTAATTGTCATTGTCAATATCAGCTAAACATTTAGTGTTTGGGAATGACTAGGGTTATCCAATTTTCCTAAAAATGGCTAATCCCTTGAAGCTGTAGGAAACGTTGATATACTCCCCTAGGAAATTTTCCTAGGGTGAAAATGATGAAATTGATGCTTATGGACAAGGCCCTAGCCTCGTTATTTGAAAAATCCTGGTAACAGAACACAATAGCTTGCACCAGCTGCACAGTAAATGTAAATATAATATTAGATGGAAAGTGTTGTGGTTTAATTCCTTTACAGGAATCAATAATCCTTTTAGTAAATTCTGTGGTAATCAGCAGAAAGATTTTACCATTTATGTATTAAAAAAGAAGAGCAGTCAATTTCCAATTCTGTAAAAGAAGTTATAATAAGGAGAATTAATGCAGCTCATGGAGCTCTCTTACCTTCCTCCGTTGTCCGGGCTGACTTTGACTCGCTATCCATTCCCTGAAACTCATTGAAATAAGGTCGAACCTTAATCTCATAAGTAATCCCCTTTTTCAGGTTGGATATCACAGTGCTGCGCTCAGCTGGAACCTTCACTTCCAGGTTCTGCCACGCAGATGGACTCTGCAGACCTGACGTCTGCCTGTATATCACCCGATATCCTTGTATGAACTGCGACTGACGATCAACCTGCACAGATAGAAAAGAAAAAAAGCATTATGAATAATGAAACTGCAATGACAGGATGAAAGAGAAGCTGTCGCAAGGCAAGCACCCGTGAATGAAGCCACCAAAAAAAGGCTTTACAATTTTGGCTGTGTTGCATGCAATTTCAGGGGCAGTGATTTCAACTGAATGAATGGATGAAGCTTGGCTATACCCAACTAAGACGTGACCCCTAAGTAAGGGAATGGCAGCTTACACCTTTCTCTACCTGATATCTTGTTGCATACAGAGATGGTCTTAAGAAACTTCAGCACATGGATATGCTCTTCTAGCAATATTTGGACAGACATGTTTTAAAGACCCAAAGGTGAACACAGATTCTTGAAACTAGAAGAGCTTCCATATAGTAGACACCATAAGATACCAAAATGTGCATGAACGTAGCTGCAATATTACAACAAGCCTCTTTAAAAAAACATTGGAAGGTCATCTTTCAAGGTGTGGGTATATCCAACAATGTAGCACTCTGTGTTAGAACAACCTATTACATGACAACAGGGTGGTGTGTCTGAGCACAAACAAGTACCAATTTTCAGAAAGTGGGTATTTGCATGGGCTCTTTGGGGATTCTAGTGAAGAACATTTTCTATCCAAGGTTTTAGGGCAAAAACAAGTCTATTTTAAAATGCCTACTTACCATAAAGTAGGAATTTGTGTGAAAGATCATTAAATATACACAGTATGCATACATTTTTTAATAGTTGCACATATTTTTGCAACTTGCATCTTTACGTTAAAGTAAGGTGGTAATAGCAACAGCTCAACAACTCTTCCGTTTCACTTCATCCACACATCCAAGGGAAGACTGGAAACTCTTGGCCTTGGAGGAAACTAACTTGGGGTGAATTGCAAGAGCTCAGCAAGATAAATGTTGCTCAGTGAAAATAATATGCACTCACTTAAATAAAATACTAAATAAAACACCATGCCATCACAAATACGCCATATCATTCTCATTCTTTTAACACATGAGCATATTTCAGTTTTTCATTCTTTGCGCATTAACCTCCTTTGCAGCTCCTTACATCCAGTCCCATAACATCTTAGAGCCACAAATAATGTCAATGCTGGAAGACTGCAGGTTTGAATGGGGAGCAGATAGCTACATGATACACATCAGTTGATACTGAGTGTGGATCCTACTCTAATTGAGGTTTTCACTGGGTGAGCATTTCTAATCAGGGCCATCAGCCCAACATATATTATTTTGTTCTGACCGGGGGGGGTGAATGCCCCCCTGCTCAGTTCTCCCCTGCAAAGGAGACATACTAAAAAAAAAGCCAGGGGAGCAAAGGTAACAATACAATTTTCTCCTCAAGATGGGGAAACTCAAACACAAACTACATAGCAACTTCTCATCCACAGACTCTGTTGAGAGTTGAAAATGGCAATCTCTCACTAATCAGGGCTTTACCGAATTGTGCCAATTTAGATGCACTGCTATACTATCTTTTAAACAGGAGAATCCATCAATCAGAGCTAGAGCAGGTAACAGAGAGGGCTCCATTGGAGACTGTCACCCCCTTAAAGCCCCCCTAACATTTATATTAGTTACTAAGGCCCTACTACTGGGTTGATGTACTGCAGGGTGTGAGGCAGAACTGCAGGATGCTTAGTGTGTATGGAGCCGGCTGTGTTAAAGCAAGCACCTTGTGTTGTCTCCTTGTCTTAAGTTAATATGATATGCTAATGCAAAGTGACAGCTTCACTGTAGTAGCCTACCATCCATTTTAACATAAGTCTCTATACTAATTTTCTCTTCTTTTTTTTTGTCTACAAAAATAGTAACTGCCCCTTTAAATGAGCTACACATTGTGCTCATCATTTATTCCTAACGCTAACATTACAGAATATATTACTCTGGAGAAAATATAGAAAACACTTTCATGACTAGGGGCAATAAAGTGCAAACTGGAAACACATTGATGCAATTTCATTTAAAATCTCATATTTAGCAGTTTATTATAATATACGACACTTATGTTTTCACTTTTAAAAATAGCAACTACTTCAAGAGATTGAAACCAAATGGCATTTTGTAGCGCATTTAAAACTTTAAAAGAGAACGTAATTTTATACAGCCATATGTTTAAAATTTTGAACATGTCCAGTCTGTCTTTTCTATAAGCCTGCATGTATTAGGTGAGGCTTTTTTTCTAAGCCCTTTTAAAAACTGAATGACAACTAAAGTAATGCAAATTGCCTTAATTAGTAATCTGACTTCACAGTAACAAAGTTGTTTCCTAACTTTCCAGTGGTCTACATACATCCAGTTTTCAGCTGAACTGCTGTGCGCTGTTTAACCTGTCAGCTTCTGTCAATACAATTAATACAGAGTGTTGACTCTGTTGACAGCGAACATGAAATTGTTTAAGTAAGAGGCAGGATGCATGGTGTGTTCAGATTTCACCAAAACAGCATTTTTATTCTACAATTAAGCAATGAACCAGGAGAAAAGCAGTTGAAAACTAAGATACTAACATTCCACTTGTATTCAAAATAAACAAATCTTAGGAAAAATAACAGCGTTTCAATACATTATGCTATATGGGTTAGACATACACAGGAAGCTTTGATATTTTGAGGTGATCCAAGTACATATACATTCATTTTTGCAAACAGACCAAACGCCAGGGAATCAGCTAAAGGTAACTGGGATTAGATTCCCTGGATTTGTAATTCTGTACAGCCAGTTCTGTGATCCAGACACCTCTGACAGACAACACAGACAGTTGTCTGTCTTCCACTGCATCAAAAATATATTTTAAATAATATGTAAAACCAACATTTAAAATTCCTGATATAGGCCTGTTGTAGCATGTACTTGTAGAAAAAAGTATCCTGTTCTCTTTGTATTGCTTCCTTTGTGTAAAATCCTTGGTATTCCTGCCAGTCCCTCTGCTTTCCTATTAAAAATTTACCACACTAGGCATGAGAGCTCAGGATGATATCCCCCTGAGGAAGCCATGTGACCCTGTGGCGTAATGTGCAGGGGAGGGATCAATTTGTCATCACACTGAGGAGTACATTGTGAGCATACTGTGGAAATACTGTTTGATTGTCTTATACCGGCACTGTGAGGACTGTGCTTTTTACAGTTTGGTGCACTCTAAGCACCAGGAAAATTTGAGTTTTTTTTTATACTTAGTGTTTAATAAACATGTTGTTTTAAAAGATAAAGCACTATGTCCAGTTTTCTTTCTTTATGATTTGGGTGTATGGAGATAAGTGTTGGAGAAGGATGATTCTAATCTCAGGATCGCTAGAAAAGGAGTGAAACAGCATAAAACTGATCCCCAGAGAGGGACAAAAGCACATATAGACCATTGGTTGGTCTTATCCCTCAGGTAAGGGCACATCGGATGAGGGGATTATCACTAATGCATGTGGATGATTGGAGCACATAGTGATGAACACTAATTATGTTTGTTTATGAATTATTGAGCAAATGCAAGCAAAGGACACTTTATGGACTGATGCATTGTTTGTTTTGTTTTATTAATGTTACATATGGTTTAATATGATATGCTGAGTTTGAAAATTGCTATGCAAACAGCTTTAAAGGGATACTAGCATATTAGCATTTAGGAGCGTGACACCACTTTTAAATATAACAGTGTTCTGGCTGTGCTGGGAACTCAGTCTGCTCTCCTCCAATGATCAGACTTGTGCTGACATGCCCACCCCCTGCACAGCTATTCACTGGGAACACCAGTGTACTGCTGTTTCTCCTCCCCTAGCTTTCTGAGTTCCCTTTGCAGCTTTTGAGATCAGAGGGCATATCATTGGTTATAAAAAAGGGGCTGATCTGTATGCCACGGTCAGTGATAAACTGCAGTTTCTCCACTGCTGAGAGATCAGGGAGGTAGAGATTCCACTGCAGCCTATATACACGTCCACATGTGTGATGATAATATTATGTGAGCTGGCTAGCTCTGATCCACAAGTAATTATTATCTCCAGCATAAAAGACACAACTGAGCATGTGCAGGTTGGCTACTCTGCCTGTGTTAGCTGGCTTTCCCCAGATTAACAGTGCAGGAGGGAAGGATCTGTGCATACAGGATAAAAACAGGCTTTTTACACAATGCAGAGGATTAACCCCTTAAGTTCCACAGTGAGTATAACAAGCATGCAATGCTGCATATACAGACTGATTTTACTGTTGTGAGTTTAGTAACACTTTATTGTCTAAACTGCTAGCAACAAATGTGAGTAACCCCCTAAGTGAAAATGTCCAAATTGGGCCCAAAGTGTCAATATTTTGTGTAGCCACCATTATTTTCCAGCACTGCCTTAACCCTCTTGGACATGGAGTCCACCAAAACTTCACAGGTTGCCACTGGAGTCCTCTTCCACTCCTCTGTGATGACATCACAGAGTTGGTGGATGCTAGAGACCTTGTGATCTTCCACCTTCTGTTTGAGGATGCCCAACAGATGCTCAATAGGGTTTAGGTCTGGAGACATGCTTGGCCAGTCCAACACCTTTACCCTCAGCTTCTTTAGCAAGGCAGTGATCATCTTGTGTTTGGAGCCGTTATCATGTTGGAATACTTCCCTGAGGCCCAGTCTCCAAAGGGGGGGTCATGCTCTGTTTCAGTATGTCACAGAACATGTTGGCATTCATGGTTCCCTCAATGAACTGTAGCTCCCCAGTGCAGGCAGAACTCATGCAGCCCAGACCATGACACTCCCACCACCATGCTTTACTGTAGGCAAGACACACTTGTCTTTGTACTCCTCACCTGGTTGCCGCCACACACACTTGATACCATCTGAACCAAATAAGTTTATCTTGGTCTCATCAGACCACAGGACATGGTTCCAGTAATCCATGTCCTTAGTCTGCTTGTCTTCAGAAAAATGTTTGCAGGCTTTCTTGTGCATCATCTTTAGAAGAGAGTTCCTTCTGGGATGACAGCCAGGCAGACCAATTTGATGCAGTGTGTGGCATATGGTCTGAGCACTGACAGGCTGACCCCCCACCCCTTCAACCTCTGCAGCAATGCTGGCAGCACTCATATGTCTATTTCCCAAAGACAACCTCTGGATATGACACTGAGAACCTGCACTCAACTTCTTTGGTCGACCATGGCGAGGCCTGTTCTGAGTAGAACCTGTCCAGTTAAACCACTGTATGGTCTTGGCCACCGTGCTGCAGCTTAGTTTTAGGGTCCTGGCAATCTTTCTATAGCCTATGCCATCTTTATGTAGAGCAACAACTCTTTTTTTCAGATCCTCAGAGAGTTCTTTGCCATGAGGTGGCATGTTGAACTTCTAGTGACCAGTATGAGAGAGCGATAACACCAAATTTAACACACCTGCTCCCCATTCACACCTGAGACCTTGTAACACTAATGAGTCAAATGATACTGGGGAGGGAAAATGGCTAACTGGGCCCAATTTGAACATTTTCACTTAGGGGTGTACTCACTTTTGTTGCCAGCGGTTTAGACATTAATGGCTGTATGTTGAGTTATTTTGAGGGTGCAAAAAATGTACACTGTTATACAAGCTGTACACTCACTACTTTACATTGTAGCAAAGTTTAATTTCTTCAGTGTTGGGGTATGAGGGAAAAACCTTCCAGAGCTAAAGTGGTTAAGGGCCTGTTCACACTAAAATGCAGTGCAGAAGGGCCGCACTCCCGTGCAGGTTTCTGCATCACATTCTAATAGAACTGCTCATGAAATCTGCCGTGGGGGTCAGTGAAAATGTAATGACACCCACACTGGATCAAAAGTACCATGGAATGCTGTGCCTTAGATTTCAAAACGTAGTGCATGCACTACTTTTGGTGCTGTGCAGTCCGTGCATTTGCGACATATGTGATAGATTTATGTTGGGAGGGAGAGCGCAGAATGGAGCTTGTCTATTCAGAACACAGTTCTGCTGTGTGTGGAGGGGGGTGTGTTCCTTCCCTCCAATCAACTCTTACACGGTGTAACTGCAGCCTCTCCACCCCCTCTTCTGTGCTCCTGACAGTTGAAAAGCTTTTTAACATGATCTGCACTTTTGAAGGGGTGTAGAGAGTAGAAGACGACAGATAAACAAGTAAAACCTATGTAGGAGGATTAGTTGTATCTCTGCGTATCATCTGAAGCTGTTCACTTGACTGGGTATATGTAAGGGTTTACAACCACTTTATTCTACAAAACTCTACTACCACAAGTACAAAAATAGTCATGCTTATCCTTTTCTATTGAATTCTAAACTGTTGGCTGTGTTATATCCCCAGTTGTGAAACTGCTTTGTATACTGGATATAAATGATTGTACATTTCCAAGATAAAATAAGGCGACTAAAGCAGTTTGCGTTTAATCCCATGACTTGCATACATCGAATCACTTCATTATAATACCTGTATATTATTTTGAAATCGCTCTGTTCTCAATCCTCTACCCATATGATGATAGTGTGTCATAATATATCATTTCATCTTTCTGTAGTATCTTCAAGAAACATTACATTAAATGCTTGCCATGCCTCTCATAAAAAAACATGAATACGATGTATGAGTCCATACAGATCCCACTCTAGCAGAAACATCTGTGATGATCAAACTCCGGAGAATCAAGAACAGAAAGGACACAGCCTGTATCTCCCCGGATTTCTGATCTCAGGATAAAATGTGTAGCCCATTCTTTATATGTATAATACCCCTACACATGGATAATGAAGTCATAAGCATAGCCTGGGATTTAGACTGGGAAATAACAAGCCACCAGAGACTCATTAGCGCTTTCCATTCATTGCAAAGGGAAAGCAACACAGTGGTAGCTTGAGGGACAATGTATACTGTGCATGGAAGGTATCAAACACAAGCCTACTTTAGACCTGCCAATGGCACTCACCTGGTTAACATGGAATAAAATTAACAAGATATGGGACTTGATAAGAGTCAGAACGTACAGAAAGTTACATTGCTCTACTTGTATGTAATTGTCTGAACAAGTCATGCCATTTGGAAAAAGAAAAATCTTCCTGAATAATTGTTTAATATTAATGTTTCATATACCCGTGAAGGCCACTCTACATTCATTTCTTTTAATTTAATATAGTTTTCTGCCTTCAGACTGCTTTTACTGCTTGGTTTATGTATTTCTGTAGAAAATAATGCATGTATCTCTTTATCTAACCCTCTATATAACCTGGTGAAAGTTGATTACCTTTATTGATACAGTACACTGGAATTCTAGACACAGAATAATAATGGCTGGCTCCTGACTTCTTTGTCATTTCCTTGCGTTAAGCAGCAGTAATGCTTCACTGTTATCTCTCACACCAGCAATAAATCAGATTGCTGAATCATGAGTGATTTTTTCAGCTTTAGGAAATCTTATTTTGAGGGACCAAGGTATATGTCTTCAGAGGCTGCAGATAGGAAAAATAAATGGATCCCTGGTGTGTAATACATCCTATATCTCCTTCAAGGCACATGTGTTATAAAATATTGGTAGTTGTATTGTGTTTAGAAAACAACGCGGTATAAGTTCTTGTTGGGTTTCATAAACGCTTTTAAAATACAAACTGCTCTCTGCACACTCTGCACATAAAAACTTAACCTCTTGCCACTCATGAATTACATATGTGTGGGGACAAAGAGGGTGGGCTTTAATGCCCACATGCCACACAGATGCATCCATGGATGGCTAAGGTTTCTGTGATGCTCACTGCGTACTGCCAGCACTGTGACTGATGTGTCATAGACAGCTGCTGTTCTCCAGTACTTATCGTGAGCTGGTGGGAACAGCTCCTGATCATGTGACTACTGTGACAGCCAACCGAGGTGGTCACATAATAGGGAAGTCCCCTGGGCATAAAGATCCAGTTAAGGCTGGGTGCATTGTAGCTGTGGCCGCAGGGCACAGCAGGGGTCGAGTGCGTCCCTGTTCTCCATTTTAGGTGTGAATCATGCCCGAATTTTTGCCTGAATTCAGACCTTAAACAAAGCCAAAGACGCACCACACCCTTTTCCAATGGGCTCCGCGGCCACCCCGGAGCTGTGTGAACTGGCTCTATTGAGAGCCGGTCACAGTCTCCTGTCATGTGAGTTGGATGTGGGGAAACCCGCATCCAATTTACATCAGTGTGAACCGTGCCTAAAGGTAAGATGGGGTGGGGTGGGAAGGAGTTAACAAAGGGGCTTAATTACTAAAGGCAAATAGCCTGTTCACTTTGCAATGGAAATTTCACTTTGCAAGGGAATTTTCCCTTAGCTTAGTAAATGTGGTAAAAATTGACTTTGCAAAGAACATCAAGTGGTAGGAAAATAGCAAAGAAAACGTGATTGGATAATGGAAGTCAGCAGAACTTGATAAGTGAACAACTATGTAACTGTACCATGTTAAGTCACAGCCCAATTCTAGCCCAACATTGTTTCCTTTAGTTTTTCAACAGTAGGTTAAAGTGGTTGTAAACCTCAAACATGTGCCGATGATATCTTGTTTTACATAGGGAACCCATTGCAGTCGATGTCCAACTTATTAAAAGATCTGAAACAATATGGAGAGATCTCCAATTTCAAAATAAATGTAACAAAATCTTTTATATTGAATATTAACCTAAATAAAATTGAGCAACAGAATATACAGGAGAGATTTATTTTTCCCTGGAAGAAACATATTAAATATCTGGGAATTAATCTTGCGAAATCCATGAAAAAAATATATAAAATTAATTATATACCGCTACTCGACGAGATTGGGAAAAAGTGTAAAGAATTTATCAATAGGCCTCTTTCGTGGCTGGGGCGTATAAATGCAGCTAAAATGACACCCCTACCCATATTAACCTATAAATTCCAAATGCTCCCAATCCCACTGTCTTTGACGTACCTTAGAAAATTAAAATCCCTTATAATGAACTTCATTTGGAAGAATAAGAAACACAGAATTGCTCTCCATACTATAAAGCAGGAAAAAAAAAGGGGGCTTAGCGGTACCTGATATAGTTAATTATTATTATGCAATAGTTCTGTCCAGAATCCCTGAGTGGAGCAAAAAATGTAGTGAAAAAAGATGTGTCAAACTAGAAAAAACTCTTAGCAAGTCACAACTCGGTAAAGTTATTTGGAACCCTCCAAGGTTTAGATCACTCGGTGAAAGCACAAATATAATGACACTAAATACACTAAAAGTATGGGATAAGATATATAGGCAAATTAACGGCAAATATAATTCACCATTAATAGCACTTAAAAATAATGAATATTTTGCGCCAGGGAATAAATTAGCGGGAGGGGGTTGGGTTAAAAAAGATTGTGCACAAGTGAAGGATATAGTATATAATGGAAAAATGTTACCACTTAAAGAATTAAAAAACAAAGGGGAAATTTTTAACATAAATGAATGGCAGTATCTGCAATTATCCCACTTTGTCAAAAACCTCCCCCAGCCGATCAGGGCAGGAGAGGACTTGACCCGCCTAGAGCGGACCTTCACTGCCCCTGAGATGAAAGGTTGATCTCGAAGATCTACAAACTAATAATGGAGGCTGACGGATTGGAGATACCGCCATTCATACACAAATGGGAGAGGGAATTGGGCACGCAGGTTGATACACTCACACTTAGAAAAATTCTAAAACTAACCCATAGGTCAGCATCAGATAATAGAACCATAGAAATTAACTACAAGTGCCTATCAATGTGGTATATAACTCCAGCGAAAATAAGTAAGTTTCAACAAGGTGCATCAGCAGAATGTTGGAGAGGATGTAAGAATAAGGGGATGATGGCACACCTCTGGTGGGAGTGCCAGAAGATTAAAACTTACTGGACAAAAATAATAAACTATATTAAGGAGATCACCGATAAAGACCTCGATAATGATCCGTGGGTAATTCTGTTTCATGGTACCAAAGGAGAGGTCAAGCAATACGAAAGGACCTTAGTCCCACACCTTTTAAATGCGGCTAAACGACTGATCTCCAGAAATTGGCGCAACCCGGAAAGCCCATCTATATGGGAATGGATAGACGCAGTGGAGAGTACCTATAATATTGAGTCCCTAAAAATGAACGCAGAGGAGGAAAAGGGAGAAATGGTAGAAAAGTGGGACAGGTGGAAAAAATTCAAAAAGACTTGGAGCTACGCTGAAGTCGTCCGATTATAATTTAAAAGTTTTAAGTATTGAGTATTAACCATGGTTGGATAAAATAGGCCAAGGAATGCAGCGATGAGGAGAAGGAGGGGTAGGGAAGGGGTAGGGGGATAATTAAAACCAAAGCTGTGATAAAATAGAAGTTTTTGGTAAACGAGTGTAACTAAATAAAGACAATTAAGGATATCAAGCCACAATGATGTGACTACTAGAACGGACAGAGATGAACAGTAAAAGCTGATTCAGGTCCGCCTGGAAAGTTGAACTGAAGAAAAAAAAATAAAAATAAACCTCAAACATGAAATAGGAACAAAGCATATCCCTCTAATGTGTGGACGTGTCTCATTTAAGAGCACTAAGTGTCATTTCTGTCTGCTGCCTCGTTCCTCTGCTATCAGCCTGAGTCACTTCTGAAAAGTTTTCCTGACACCAAGAGAAAAAAAGGTGACAGTGGAGGGAGTTCCGGTTGATTGACAGCTGCAGCTCTGTTCCTGTGTGCTGTGTGAAGGGGTGACCCTTCCCTCCAATCAACTCTCAGAGCTCTCCTCACTGAGCTCGGCAAAGTGTAATTTCAGCTCTCCGTCCCTTTTTTTCAAAATTTCAAACAAGCTTTAGAAATTCACCTGAGGCCAGTCACTTCACTGGGTATATGTAAGAGTTTGCAACCACTTTAAGATCAGGAAAGCAGATATCTAATTTGTATTGCTGTTTTAAAGTAATTTTCCTTTACTTTTTGTCTCAGTGCCACCTACTACCAAGACCCAAGACAGACAAATGTTTTGAAATGTTTGGCCCCATTGCCCTACTAGCCTCAGCAGCATGGGCCTTAAACCCTCACGGAGGAAGATGGGGATGAGGATTGCTTAACCACAAGCTGGCATGTCAGACAGGATAACAACCATGTTGTTATGCATACACAGGGTACTCGTACACAGGGTACAAGTTCTAAATGTGCATCCACTGGGTGGAGGGGGGAAAGAAACATTTAAAATGCGGTCAGTGATGAGAAAGAAAGAAAAAAATGGTATTGAATAGTTATATGGATTGGAACTAACCACCTATAACTTCCTCCGTACTGCTCTATGCACTCCCCCTCAAGCCAATGCATATGTGCACATGATATGAGGGCACAAACAGACATCAGGGGTCTGAAGGAACAAGCTATTGCAGGAACATGAAAGCTCCTATAAATAGATAATAAACTGTACGAGAAAATACGATTTTGTTTCTCTTAGCTTAAAGTGATACTAAATTCTTTTTTTTTTTGTTTGTTTAAAAATAACAAACATATTATACTTGCTCTGTGCAGTTGGGGGCACACGAAGCTGCAGTCACGGCTTGGCCCCACCCCTCTCTCTTCTCATTGGCAAACTGATTTTGATTGGCAGCAACAGGAGCCAATGGTGCTCGCTGTGTGTCTCAGAAAAGCAGGAGGGAGAGTCCCGGACAGCAAAGTCTCTTGTGCAACATCGCTGGATCGAGATGGGGCTCAGGAAAGTATTAGGGGACTGGGGCAGCTGCTGCACACAGAAGTTTTTTTTTTTATCCTAATGCATAGAATGCATTAAGATAAAAAAACCTTCTGCCTTTAGAACCATTTTAATATCCTCTTTTTATCTGATTGATGCCTTTTAACTGCATTTAGATACTGTACTGTACAATGTTTGGAGCAAACTATCACTCTAAGCATCAACATTTGTTTTAGACACACATGAGAATGTCTGCAAGCTGTGCAAACAGAATTCGGAGAAATGTGTCACTGTTAAGCTTTGTGAAACATATGTCAGTGTGACATTAGCAGACCATTTAATAAACTTTGCTGTCTTTACGTTTAGTAAATGTACGTGCAAATATGGATGTAACTCACAATAATGGCCTGTTAATACTAAGAAAAACAAGCTGTGTTTTAGGAGGGACATTAAACAGCTGTTTTTAGATAAAGGAAGGCTGTAAATCAGACAAAACTGTTTACATCCATCTTTGCCTCCCATCAATTAATTGTTTTATGCACATACAAAAAAGATTTTCAGAAACATGACATTACAAATGAAACTGTGCTCACTAAACACCCACTCATTTTTTTCTGATAATACAAGACTTACTGTTAGAATTGGAACATTATACATCCATGCCTGTATATTGAATATCCCAACCGAATAGATGGGCCACGTTGACCAGTTCTGTAAAGGTTGCAAGGTTGATCATTTCAGCTTATTTTTATTTCATGGTCTTGGTTGTAGGCACTGGCTAAGGAGGTCATCAGAAAGGTTGCAAGGTTGATCATTTCAGCTTATTTTTATGTCATGGTCTTGGTTGTAGGCACTGGCTAAGGATGTCATCAGAAAGGTTGCAAGGTTGATAATTTCGGCTTAGCTACATTTCATGGTCTTGGTTGTAGGCACTGGCTAAGGATGTCATCCCAACCATGTTCATGCCAGACCACAGGTTTATATTGTTCTTGGCATTTCCCAAGCCAGCTGGAATATATAATCTTTCTAGCATGTTCTTTGTCTTCCACAATGTTGGACATTCTTGCAGCAGCTCCAACATACAGTATGCCTGCTTGGCAATACCCATATAAGATGTCATACTACTTTGGTTGTTTCTCTTGATCTGAGCTTTTTTCTTACAACTTCCTGTATTTATATAGCGCTAAAATATTATATAAGTATGTTCTGCATGCAGTAGGAGCCAGTCAATTCAATACTGGCCTCTAATCAGCGTAAAATCTAATGTTCTTAACATAGGAAAACTTATTTCAGATAAACTATGGTCACCTAGGTTAGAGGTCAATTAGTGTAAACCCATCATGACAAAAATACAGGATCTGCCATATTGAAGACCTCCTTCTAAAAATGTTAGTTTCTTGTCCATTATGCAGAACCTTTGACTTTAATGCTTTTCCAGTCACTGATGAAGACTAGTATGCAGACCAAGTTAGATATCCTCATCTGCATACTTGCTTTCTGTCAGTGTTGCAAACTGCTGAGGCAGAAAAGTCAACCAGGAAACCAGCTTGTTAAAAAAGGCAAGGTCTGTAAATACAGGACTGTAAGTCATTGATTTTTCCTTGTAGTGTAAAAATAAACTATAGTACTTAGAGAAAACCCATACAAACTTGGGGAGAGCAAAAAGCCACAAAAATTCAAGCAGAACAATGGGAACTGGACATAAGAAGCTAACCAATGCAAGGCCACAGTCCTACTTATTTAACGTTCTAGCACTGCCCCATTGCTTTCCCAAAGACTTTCTTGTTCTTCTAGTCCTTACATATAGCTAGAGCGTTTAGTCCCTGTGCATTATATATACTATAAATTCTAAGCAGTATGCAAGCAGTGTGCAAAGCTTATGTTATTTTTAGTTTTTTAAATATTCAATGTGTTAAGTTTTCAACCCTGTTATACTACGTGTACTGAATGTGTCAAAATCAAATCACTAACACATTTTCTTTGTAATGTATTAACAAACTGTGTGTGCTTTAACTCTTGATAGAATATGGAGTATTTCTACAATATCTTTACAGTTCCAATGCTGTATGCTATCCAGCAGATTATTAGCAAACGGTATCCACACATTGGGGTTGATTTCCTAAAACTGGTGCAAAATCTGGTGCAGCTGTGCATGGTAGCCAATCAGCTTTTAACTTCAATTAAGCTTTGACAAAAAACAAAACTGGAAGCCAATTGGTTTCAGTGCAGAGCTGCACCAGATTCTGCACTCTCCAGTTTTAGTAAATCAACCTCTTTAGCTAATTTACAAACAGATTTTCAGCTGGTTATTTAAGGGAATTCCAGAATTTGCAAATGTTTTGGTTACTTTTTATCGACTACCTAATTTTGGCAAAATATGGCTCTCTTAAAGCGCACCCTACATGACTGTCCCTATGTCTGAGGTGGAATACATTTTTCAAAATATGCAAAACATCGTTAGCTGGAAGCACAGGCTGTATTTCCCAACATGCCAAAACTAAAAATCGTGACATATTGTATTTCAGGCCACTTCCCACAACCAGGTCAGTTTTAACATTGTATTGATAGGAAGACAGGTCCAAGGATGTATTTAGAGATTGTGCTGTTCCAGAAATCCATCAAGATCCTCTGGCAACTAACCTGATGCCAAAATTCAGGGCAGTTAGGGTCAGATGGGGTTTTAATGTAACTAGTTAATTGGTCTTACCGCCCAAGAGACTTGAATTGTGGTAGGTGAAAGAACCACAGGATTATGCAACCGAACAATCACATCTCCCAGCTCCTTCTGAACCTGCCGATGGTCCACTCCTTGAACAGTTGGGCTTATATCTAACAGAGAAAATGTAATGACAGAATGTTATAATATATTTTAATACGTACATGTTCAAACATAGGATAAAAGTGTCTTTTAGGCTAAGGTCACATTGACATTTCCTGATACTAGTTTGTATGTGCCAGCCTGAATAATATCAGGCAGGGCCAGCAACTATTTAAAAAACATTTAACAAGCACCCTTTTCGCTAGTGGTAACTTCAACAAGCATTTAGTAGGTGTCATCTGTCCTTTAGAAGCTTCTGGCAGAGTTTGGCAAGCTTCAAGAGCCAACTTGGCTGGCGCTTACTAAATGCTTACATAATGCCTAATAAAACTCACCTTTGAGTGGTATGCTTTTCAGACTAGCATTTACAACCCAAGATGAAAAAATGCCAATATGTACTTAGCCTGTTGGGCATAATATTGGTTTTGCAGAAATGCAGCATGTATCATATAAGGGTGCCAATCTGCATCCTTCCATCTACTGACAGATGATAACAAACTAAACTAAGACAGCCAACTCTCTGTTTCTTCTTTAACTTCTTCATTTAAACTATCCTCCACCATCACTGATTAACACTTTTAATCAAGTCATGGTATCTCTGCTAATACAGACAAGAATTAGGTCATGATTCTGTAATTTTTCATAATTAAGAAACTTGACGGTAGAAGAGACTCTTCACTGATACAAGTACCTGAGAAACTGAGTGCAGGTGTATTGGCTGTAAGTGTAGAGCTATTCTGATTAATAATAACACAATCTTAAGTCTTCCTTGAATGGTTCTCTCCTTGGCAAAGAAATGAAACTTAGGATGCACCTGTTTAAAGAGTAATTCCAGCTTTTCAGTCAAAGACAAAAAATAACATACAATATTCAAAGTTTTCAGTAGTATTATCGTTTGTCTTTTTTCTACTTTTCTTCTCTACATCTTTCAATTATGGTCACCTTCAATTGGAATTATGTCAAATTTTTAACCACAGACAGACTTTAGAGGTGGGCTAAATCAAGTGACCCTAAAGGTTGTTACTCTATCCCTTGCTTTAGGGATATCATGGTATCACTATACTTCCTGTGCTCCAATCCCACAGCAATGGGGAGGGGCAAGCAGAGATGCTGTGTGTGAGAAGAAGCATCTCTCCTATCAGAGCTCCTCTAGTGATACCCATTCTCCCAGAGGTCTATAAAACTGTCAGATGTAAATTAAAAATATAAGCCCATGAGGTGTCATGCACCTTGTTGGACTACACCTATAGTATGCCAGCACAAGTTACAGATTGGCTGAATTCCTGGAGTTCAGTGTTGAAGTAAAGCTCAATTGTTTACTTTTAGTTTTAGATGTAATGTGGAATCCTGTCAAGCTTTTATTGTTGTCTGTGTCTCCACTGCAAAGATTTACCCTTCCTACTGGTCCTGGTGACAGTTGTCTCCAGTACAGAAAGTCATGGGAAATACAAAGTTTTTGGGCTGCCACAGAAACATAAGTGAAGGTACTCTATATCTTCCAATGCAGAAGTCAGGTCAAGTGACAACTCTCTAGAAGGGCATTTCCCTTCTTTTGAAAAATACATTTCTTTTTACATCCTGCGTGTCTCTGGGACAGGAAGTGAAGGGGCATCTCCCTGACAGGACAGAGACAGCAAGAAAAAATCTGACAGTGGTCTTAACCATTTCCTACATTGCTTTACACACTTTCATTTTATTTATTCTCTCTTACTTTAACCATACTCTATTTTATGCCATATGACTCATGATTACAATATACTATACAAGTAACACCACTAATACATATGTTCTGTTGACTGGAAGGGCACAAGCCATGTTAAACACAGTAAAGATCAAGAAACAACCAAAGCATCAATAATGTGATTGGATACAAATAGTATCCTTAAGACAAGGGAATGGGAGGGAAATGGAATACATTTAAAATTCAATCTATACCTCATAACTTCATGATATAGATTCAATCAATGGTCACGTCAGCTTCATTGACAAGTGCATCCTTTGTACACTTATCAGCCAATGTTCTCATTTTCCGGAACGGCCCTCTAGTATCATTAGCAAACCACTGCCTTTGCCATTTACGCAAATGAAGTTAATTTTATTTATTAGCCTGGAAAAAGTGTCAATGCATCTGTTGCCTTGGAGATTTTGCACACATGCTGAGCTTTATAGGAGGCTGATATATATGTGTGTCCGTATTTTACTCCTTTGTCTAGCTCTGCTCAAATGATTTTTCTAATGCTCTTCCATAAGTTCCTTAGAAGTGCTACTTTTATAATATATTCCACCTATCATATTTATATTAATTAATGAGGTTGTATGGATAAAAAGTACATAGCCTTACATAGGTCCTATGATATTTAACCATAATCAAATTAAAACAAAAAGTAGGACTTTAAAGGGTACAATACTTCAAAAAGACTTTAAAAAAATGTATATATATGTTTTTTTAAACAGATGTTAATATAATAAGACTCTATATAAGTGTGCTATTCTTTAGGACCATGCCATTTAAAAAAATGTGGTGGTTAATATGCCATAATACAGTAAGTTTATATTGTAACAACTACCACGTAATTATATATCCCTGATCCACACCCTTGATCACACTGGAAATCACTGAGAGAGGGAGGTGTAAAATCCTCAGCGCTTGTCCTAGATCACAGATCTGCTTCCACAGGAGAAACAAGGGAGCTGGATATCTACATCTACATACGGATCATATTTGCTTTGTGTTCTTTATTTTCTGAATATACTGTATATATCTTAGTTTCCATTTTTTTTTTACTTTTCCCCCCAGTTTTCTGTTATTCTGTCCCCGCGTACCTTTTCAAATCTTGCTGGTTGTCATAGGTCATCTGTTGACATATGGAGTGCCTAAGTCAACAGATCTAATTTTTTCTGGAATCAACTAATGTAACTGCCAGTCTAATATACTATGACAACACATTAAGCCACATTACCTTGTGTTCGTACTGGGTCTGACATCGGGCTGGGATCACTTAGGCCTTCAGCATTGATTGCTCTCACCATGAAAAGATATATTGTGTTGGGTCTCAAGCCTTTCAACGTATACAGCGTGGTCTTCACATGATTTGCCACTGTCTGCCAACTATTGCTGACAGATTGGCTGCAGAAAATAAAAATATCAGAAACCTTTAATCAGTGTTAGAAAATTTATGGGCATTACAGATACTGAAGCATGGGATGTAGAGATGAAGACATATGCACAGGGACAAGGAAACCCTGTGGGTGATACAGTCAGCAAGAGGCAACTGATGTACAGATCATTTCACTTTATTCATATGGCAGAATGTAAAATAAAGACCTGCACAGACGGGCTACTAATGTTATCAAACTCACACTTCTTTTGAGCAGCACGTTCATGCCTCTGATTAACTACAATAGGTAATACCTCTACTTGTGGCCACTGTAATTCTACCGCAATGTCCTTGGGTGAAACAATATTTGCTTGCACAAGGACATAGTTACAATATATAAAACTGAAAGTCTTTAGGTTTTATTTGATGGTAGATTATGCCATAGTTTAAACAAACTTGTCAGTATTTTATTTTATTTTTTGCAGTCTGTGTCCCTTTGGAGAGATTTTCCTTCATCTAATGTTCAGGGATGCAACAAAAAGTGATAGAAAATCTCTACAAAGTAAGTAATATCCCAATTGAACAGCTTTTCTGGAACATGATTCCCCATTCACCCTGTTTTGATGACAGCTCTAAAAGGTTGGTTTCCCACTATTTTCTGCCTTGGTGAAAATAGTCTCCAGGACCAAACAGAACATACATTTTCCCATAGGGGACACAGGTAGCAATGAATATGTGATTGAGAATTTAAATCTTCCCCATGCAAAAAAAAAATGTATATATATATATATATATATATATATATATATATATATATATCAATCAATCAAAAAACAAGCTTTGGCTATACATACACTTTATTGTTTGAGGATTACACTGCAGAGGACATACAGTACATGTGACAGGTACCATGAAATCAAGTATAACTGCTACTCAGCACTATTACTTATGTACCAGCTGTGTTCCAACATAATATTCTGTATAGTAGGCAAGTCAAACTCAATTGGTACATTGGATCTAATGGCAAAGGTTTTTATTTAGGGCCACTATATAGAACAAGGTGACACAGTAAAAACCTACGTAGTCCTCCCTAGCACTCTAACTTTTAGAACCTACCTCCCATGTGTTTATTTATCTTAGCATTACTCCCCCAGTCTCCATGTTGGTATTTTCTGCACCACTGACACAATAAGCCTCTATGGAAGGGAACAGGACTGTTGTTGGAGCATCTCTAGATGTTCATATACAAGTCTTATATGACTAATTGCACAGGCAGTCAGCACGAAATAAGATTTTAGATCAGAGAAGGAAAACAGCAGAGTTAACATTTCAGTATAGCCTTCAAGTACCAAACTGAACAAGGCTATCCCTCCATCTAGCACATTCTCTAATTGTAAACATAAGATGATCAGCAGGTCAATTTGTTTAATGACCATGGCCAAATGTTGGTGCTAAATTGCCCAAGCTGCTGCTCCACTGCATCTTGAATAGGACAACAACCCACTGCTATTGCTCAAAGCCTTCGCCATATTGTGAAACCTCTTTGCTACAGGCCCTTCCACAACATCCCTGGCTATTAGCCTTTAAATTTGTGAAGAAAGGAAGGCCCACACAAGAAGGATATTCTCCCTGCCCATTAGCCTTTCAACTCTTGAAGAAAGGAATGTCCACACTATAAGGATAATTTCTGCACTTTACTGATGTTCTTCAAAGATGGCAGTGATCATATCACATAGACATACTGACAGATTTCTTCAGCATATATCCCTATACACAAAAGTGGACAAGCTGTAGCAGTCATTTGTGAAAGCTAAACATTGCAAATCATTCCTAAGCCATCTCCCCTTATCATCTCCTCACCTTGGAAGCACTACAGTGTTTGGACCCATCTCCCTGTATACTAAATCTGTAGGATTCTGCTGTATTCAAATCGAGATTTACAAGGTGACAAATCCTGCCCAGTCAACCGAGATTAACACGATGGCTTTTGTAGTATACCAGTCTCTCTTTCCCACTCCACACTCCACTCCATAGCTCCACCCAGCCGGGTACACTCCCAGATGTTACTATCAGTCCCAGTCCCAGTACTCACATCAGCCTGGCCTAAAAGGCCTTTTGCATCCTGTTTCCAATCCTCATAGAACATGTTTTGAGTCAAGGTAGCTACAGCTGGCTCTTCTAGAGGTGAGAATATCTCACTGGGCCTTCTGCTAAGTTCAGGGCCTTTGCAGTGGTTTACTACATCTACTTGGATGTAGGGTGTATGTTTCCCATGCTTAGTTTCACCTAAGGCTTCTCCCACCCTGGAATTTATATGGGCATTAACTTCACCCACTACATCACTACAAGAAGGCTTTGTCTAAAAGGGGACCTAACACTCAATTACACAATTTCTTATTACTACACTAATTTGGGACAAAGCCGCGTAGTGACAGACAGTGACACACTGCACCTGCTTGCAACCATGCCATCACATCTTAATGAAATGGCCAGGTAGTCAGATACGCCTCACAACGCTCTTATTTATCAGGAATAAAGAATGATTTAAGATGAAGACTCCCAATTGGCCAGGGAGTGTATATATATATATATATATATATATATACACACCAGTCCTTATATCAGTGGGATAACAGTACTGGGCCTCCTTTGGTATTGGATCCATCTATCTATCTATCTATCTATCTATCTACTATCTATCTATCTATCTATCATCTATCTATCTATCTATCTATCTTTTCACTTACATTTACAAAAATGGTCTGCAATGTCTAAATATAAAAATGATATTTCATTATTTCTTTAAAACATATGTATTTCAAGTGGCATTAGGGAGGAAACACTGAAATGAAAATAGCTTTACATGCACACCTATCAGGAGAATCATTAAGAAGTCTTGATCTACTGTTGATTCATGCTAAATTGCTAATGTCTAGTGCATACAGGCAGCAGTGCGTGTACTGTCCTCCTAAGTTAACAGTATATGTATCCAAGAATGAAGCATCTGTCAGAATGTCACAGAGACGCTCCGTGGTTACGGAAGTATTAAATAACCATTACCATAATAAGAAGAAGATGGATTACTACAGCAACTACCTGACCAGGAGAAGAGCTTCAACAAACAAAAAGTCACTTTATTGCCTGGTTGATCACAGCGCTAAGTGACACTCCAAAAAAAAAAAAAGATATATATCAACACAAAAATACCTCTACTCAAACGGTCACTGGCCAGGTCCTGCCAGTCTGGTATCTCATTTGTGTGTGTTTGTTCCCATGCTGTGTGCATTAGTGTGAATGAACATGCAAGTCTGGCACTGGCTTTGGCACCAAATGCCCTATTTAACCTCTTCAATACTGGGCATTTTTACCCCCTTCCTTCCCAGGTCAATTTTCAGATTTCAGTACTGTTGCACTTTGAATGACAATTGCACGGTAATGCAACACTGTACACAAATGACATTTTTGTGATTTTTTTTAGACAGATTGATGCTTTCTTTTGGCGGTATTTAATCACCAATGAGTTTTTTATATTTTTTGCTAAACAAACAAAAAAAAAGACCAAAAATGTTGAAAATAAATATGTTTTTCCTAGTTTCTGTTATAAAATTTTGCAAATTAGTAAATTTTCTTCTTCACTAATGTGCACTGATGAGGCTGCACTGAAGTGCACTGATGGACACTGTTTAGGCTGCACTAATGAGGTGGCACTGATAAGCTGAACTGGTGAGCACTGATAAGGAGGCACTGACGAGGCAGAACTGATGTGCACTGATAGGCAGCACTAATGGGAAATGATAAGGTGCACTGATAATCAGGGCACTGATGATCAATGCCCTGATTATCAGTGTAAACAATGTACTCCCTGTGCCCTGTCAGACTTGCCAGTTATTGTCTCTCCTTTCCTCACACAGAGACAGTGTGAGGAAAGGAATGCTGATAACCAGTCTGTTTACATGTGACCAGCTGTGATTGGACACAGCTGGTCACATGGTAAAGGGCCGCTGTGATTGGCCATTTACTACAATCTGTGATCAGCTGTGTCCAAAGGACACAGCAGTCACAGAGCGCACCCGATGCATGCCCCAGGGTGTATGCAGAAGGCGTGCAAATGGAAAGACGTCCATGGATGTCCTCCCAGAACTGAAGAGCCACGCTGTTGCCTTCTTTAGGCTATAGTGTAGGAAGGAACCAGTTCAAGTACAGCACAACTTACTCACAGTTACTGACTGGTCATCAGCTCCTATGACTCAACCTGAACCGTTTTCTTCTGTGTTTGACCCAGCTTCTTGACTTTGCTATCTTTGCTACCTTGGTTTTGTATCCTGAGTTTGCCTTCTGCGTGCGGTTTCATGACCTTTGTAGCCTATCTTATACTGACCTTGGCTTGAACTCTGGCCTTGCTACTACTTTTCAAATTGATATCTCTGCTGCCTGGCTGACCTCTGCTCATCCTGATTATGTCTCTGCTTCCCTTCCTGTGGGTTTCAGTAGCTAACCGGCATACCAGTCTTTTGAACTAGATGAAGTCGAAGAATCTTTAGCATTTCATCAATATTCAGACTGTCTTCAGTTTGCCTGCTGCTTCTGAACCCCACCATATGCACCCATACCACTCTTGTTCTGCTACACCATGTCGCCAACTTCATGGGGTATAGGACAAAAAGCATAAAGGAGGCTTTCTAGTCAACTCAGTGGCAGCTTGGTATGTGACAAACTTTGCATCATGATGATAAAGAAAAACTCACTGACCTCACAAAAGTACTCAGATTAATGCCCAGGGTCTAAAAATTCCTATACTATCCTTTAATATAAGAAAGCACACCATGTGGTAGAATATTCCATAGCCTAATCGCACTTAGAATCATAAAACATTAATGATTCTATCACTGGCAGTTAATCCTCAGAAAATTCACCTACTCCGGCAGCATCACTCCCTAGTTGGCTCAAGCACTGCAGAATCTTGCTCAGAGAGTGAGCAGTGACAAAGCAAAGTCCTGTTGGCTTGACCAGTAAAAGAGCAACGCTGCAGGAGAGTTCTATCTGCTTTCTTAACAATTGCATTGCTGGAAAATTGGGGCCACTAACAGGACTGCTAGTGTTAAAATACCATGCTTATACTAATGGTTAAAATGTCTCTCCTACATACCAACATATTGGTCTTTAAAAAAAAATAAAATAGGGTATTTACACTATCCTGATACAAACCTCTTCTATTAATAAAGGCAAATAGGCTGTTCACTTTGCAAGGAAATATGCTCCAGAGTTTAGTGAATGGGGTGAAGCTCTGGTGACACTTCCAATCAGATGCAACCAAAAATCGTTTTTTTATTTTCCTTGCAAGTGATTCGTTATGCTTTACAACGTGAAACCTCTCCACATTCACTAAGTTCTGAGACAAATACCCTTACAAATGGCAACTTTCCTTGCAGAGTAAATAGCATTTGCCTTTAGCAAATCAATCAAAATAACTGTATTAATTAGAACATTGTTTGGATTCAGCTATGTCTGACAACAGTAGTAAATTGGTGATCACATTTAGCTGCCTATGATAGTTACTACAGCAAATGTAATATTATTATTATTCAGGATTTATATAGCCCCAACAGTCTGCATAGTGCTTTAAAAAGTAAAGGGAGACTGTTCTGTTACAATACAATTCAATAGGATTAGGAGGGCCCTGCTCTTGAGAGCTTACAGTCTAAAAAGATGCAAATGCTAATTGGAAGCTAAAATGATAATTATTATCAATCACATGTGATTTTTCTGTCATTTAAAAACAGAATAATTAACGTGAAGGCTCCCTGTTGGAAGCTGTCTTACCTGAAAGCTTCAATTATATATGATGTCACAGGCAGGACCCCTGGTGTGCCCGGCTGCCATGACAAAGTGACGCTGTTCTTGCTGACATCCGTAACTTGAGGCTTTGACGGTGGTCCGGGCAAATCGTTGATATCAAAATTCTTGCTGACAGTGGCACCAGCAGATTCTAGTGGTAAGCATAGAGATCAGGGTTTTCACTCAAAGACAGGCTACAGTTACAATGCCCTGTGCAAGCATGTGTACATTACTTACCTGTTACTTCCAGTACCGAACTCCAATTTGTCTCTCCGCTAGAACTCGTGGCCACACAAGTGTAAGTGCCAGAATCAGCAGCCTAAGTAACAAAAAAAAAAATATATATAATCAGCAGCAGTTCCTATAATATTGTATTGAAGGATCTATGGAAGTTACAGCGGGGGGTACGTGTCATTTTTTAATAAGCCTAGGTTAACAACATGCTGTATCTGCAGGTATGGAACGTGCATGTTCTCAATCTGCAGAGAAACAAGCTGCACTTTAGCAGACATGCAAGGGTGCCATGAATTGTTAATGGCACCCCCATACATCGGCAGCTGCGGCACGTTTTCATGCATGCCAAACAGCATGGTATCACAGCACCACGCGGTTTAGTGCAGCGCAATTAAAAAAAGAGCGAGGGACTACTTTTTTCATTCTGATAGAAAGCAGAGCCAAGCCGCTCCAGGTTAAAGCAATCTCACGCTTCAACCTTTCGGTGCAGGTCCAGTCTGTAATCTGGATATGAGCCACTGGAACAGGAAAATTGTTGACTGCACTCACAGGTTTGAAGCAAAGGTGAAAATTTATTGCAGATAAAAATCAGACAAAATCGTGGACATCATGACATCAATGCAGACGTGGCGGAGATTAACGCGTTTCACAAAGTAAGAGAATTTCAGTTCATGAAATGCGTTAATCTCTGACAGATCTGCATTGATGTCATGATGTCCACAATGTTGTCTGACAATTTTTATCTGCAATAAATTTTTACCTTTGCTTCAAACCTGTGACTACTTTTTCCATGTTTCTGTGGGTAGGTACCTATTGAAATGTATGGGCTGTCTACACACAGAATGGATGTCACAATAATGTGAACCTATACTGTCCTCTCCAAATATATGCCTGTCCTAAACATGTGCCTGGTAGTGCAGAGGTGCAGAGGTAGTTCAGGTTAGCTCAATGCTTTCTGTCTGAGCAATATCTACATTCTGACCTTGCTATTTTTTTAATGGAATAGATAATAGCAATAGAAGTCTTTGTTATCACCATTATCTGTTACATTTGCATAACATAGCTCTGGACAGCAGCACTAACATAAATGTATTTTTTTGACCATATTTATATCTACTATATATACAGTGCAAAAAGAAATATTAGCTGACTTAAGAATCCAAATCATGTTTTTAGACTAAATATAAAGTGAAAACTAACAGTGACATCTTGCAAAGAGTCTCTGGTCAAAAAATTGTGTCTAGGGGGGAATGCGGGCTACTGAGAAATAATGGGTGAAAGTTCTCCTTGAGAGATAGACAGGTGGCATAACTCCATTTACAGCTATATGTAAGCAGCCTTTTGGAGAATGACTCAGAGTCTACACTGAGATTTTAAAGACAACCTTTCTAAATCCCTGAATATCAGTGCAATCTCTTTCCTTGTCTCAGTCACTTCGCCAGAGAACACTGAAGTCGCGTACGTTCCGGGAGTTGGCTCAGGATCACTGAGCTCCTACCTTGACTGGCTGATTTTCCACCAACTCCTGGGGACCTTGCCTATTCAAGCGCACTATTTAATCCAGCAGTACAATAAAAATGCATTAACCTTTGTGGCCAGTGCTTGCTTTCAGCATGAAGTGGGAGGCTAAATTGTTTACTCAGGGAATGCTGACATTCATTTTTTTAATACATTCCATTTTGCGCAGAGGAAGTTAATAATTAATTTATGGTCACTGAAAGACAGTGACAGACATAAAGTTTAAAGCACTTTCCACTGTAACCAGTGTATGAATGAGACAGTGATATACTGAGTGTCTGGATGTACAAGAGCACAGCCTTTTTCTCTAATCAATTTATTTTTTTTTGTTAATAAATATAATAAATAAATATATATTTTTTGCAATATTGTAAATTGTAATTCTGTCTAATAAATTACCATATAATACCTAATATTACCATAGCAGAACATTTTTAGACAACAACATAGAATCTGATTGAAAATCAAAATCATTTACTTGAAGAGTCAGTCCTCTCATAACCAATGTTTTAGTTTTAGAGAAACAAATAACCAAATTGTTCCTTATGTTTCTCTGACTATAAAAAAAGATTGCTGTTTGTAAAGTGGATGTCAACTCACACTGGTTGACGATTAATTTGCTGAAGCGCTATGTATCTTAAAGAGTTGATATTTGTATGTATATATATATATATATATATATATATATATATATATATATTTTATCATCTCAACAATCTCAGTGCGACTAATTTCCTTCTCTTTCATACATACACTACAGTGATGGCTGCCTATAACTACTCAGAGTAGGAAGCCTGTGTGACAGGATGGCAATGCAGGAGAGAAATCGAGTTGTCATCTTGTAATGAGTTGTCACCCTATAACAGGAAGTGCCTGAATAAAGACCTTCATAACAGGATAACCAGGTGTTATTTTAATCACTTAATGACCACCCACCAAATATTTACAGTTGCAGGGTGACTCTATTGCGCGAAACAATGTACCTGTACGTCATTTTGTGCAATAGATACCATGGACGTGCACGCTGCATGGAGAAGGAGCCATTCAGCGCGTCCAGTGGACCCAATGTCCGCCAGCCACCCGCAATCGCTCCATGTAAACATGGCAGATCACCGTTCTGACAGGGAAGTACACATAGTTCTTCTGTTCCTTGTAAGCAGGAACAGGGATCTCTGTGTTCTTCCTGGCAGTTCATCCCTCACACAGTTAGAAAACACTCCCAGGGAACACACTTAACCCTTCACTCGCCCCTTATGGTAACCCCTTCCCTGCCAGTGTCATTTACAGTGCATTTTTTTTTAGCACTGATCACTGTATTGGTGTCACTGGTCCCCAAAAAGTGTCAATTAGTGTCAGATTTGTCTACCGCAATTTTGTAGTCCCGCTAAAAATCGCTGATTGCTGCCATAACCAGTAAAAACAATAAATAAAAGTCCTCAAATCTATCCAATAGTTTGTAGACGTGATAACTTTTGCACAAATCAATCAATATACGCTTATTGGGATATTTTTTTTACCAAAAATATGTAGAAGAATACCTATTGGCCTAAATTGATGAAGAAATTCGATTGTTTTTATTATTATTATTTTTTTTTGGATATGTATTATAGCAGCAAGTAAAAAATCTTGTTTTTTTTTTCAAAATTGTCGGTCTTTTTTTGTTTATAGCGCAAAAAATACAAACCAAAGAGATGATCAAATACTACCAAAAGAAAGCTATATTCGTGGAAAAAAAGGACATCGATTTTATTTGGATATAGCGTTGCCAACTGCGCAATTGTCAGTTAGTAATGCAGTGCCGTATCTCAAAAAATGGCATGGTCATTAAGGGGGTAAAACCTTGCAGGGCTGAAGTGGTAATGAAAGCAGTAGACTTAAAAATATTAAAACATTTTTTTAAAACTACAATAACGTGTTAAAGATTATATACTATTGGGTTTACACCTACTTTAATTTCCTAGGTCTGTACCCCTGGGCACAGTAACAATAATGAGGTCCTTCTACCCCTATTGGATTTTTAATTGATTTCAATGCAATGGGGAGTAGAAACAATGAAGAAGGAACATCCCAGATGCCGCACACCAGCAAAGCCCAGCGGTTGGCATGGCCTGGACAAAGCCTGAGCTGAGGCTGCTTTTACTACAGAGACTGTGGGGCTTTGTGGTGTGCAGTGCCTGGGGTGTTCTTTCTTCATAATGCATTTATCGAGTGGACACAGGCTGTCCTCTAGCCTGCATCCTCATCAGGAGTCACCAGATTTGGACAGACGGGAGTCTGGAGCGGCACCCCTTATCCTTTGGTGTGGATCACAGGGAGTAGAAACACCCAAATGTGTGTGTGTTATCAGTAAAACCAGGAACTATGGCAAGGAGCTCTATTGTAATGTAATGTCAAGTGTTATAAAACTATACCACACTTGGTCTCACCAAGCCAAAAAGAGGGTCACATTCTGATGCCATCATTCCTAAAACTTTGCTTGACCAGCAAAGACACATAAAGGGTCCTCATCTGCAGATTGTCCCTTTCTAATGCATTTCACCCTTAATCATAAGTCCCATCATGCCTCTGCCTTTTGGAGTCATGCTTTTAACTGTCAGTGGCTTGCAATGTCTCTTGGGACTTGTAGCTTCGCAACAGCTGGAGGGCCACAGGTTGAGCACCCATGCTTTAGGCCACCTGGTAATATGTGCACAAACATTCATGCACAGGCACATGTCTGCAATTTACTTAAAGTGTCACTAAAGGCAATTTTTTTTTTTTTCATTTTGGATAGAGTAAGGGAGGATTATAACTCTCTCAGTTTTTGTTTTTGCCATCTGTGTACCATGGCAGAGATTTCCCTTCACTTCCTGTCCCATTGCCAAAACAGGGAATTTGGGGGTGTCACCAGAGTCACCAGAACTAGTGTCCCCATTGGAAGATTTTCCCTATATTGCTGTTCAGATGTGAACCCAAATTTTGGGATTTTCTTTTGCTTTCACTTTTGATTATAATAGTAAACCGGATAAATAGAGAAGACGAATATCCATAATGGGAGCACAAACAGCAATAAAACCTGACAGGTACTCTAATCCCTATCCACCTATCCAAAAAAAATTGCAATTAGTGACACTTTAAGATACATAAGGCACATATAGTTGAACAGAAAATGTTTGCCTATAAATTATTGCTAACCTTTAAGGATTTAATCTGCAAGGATCCTTGATCAACAATAGATAGTCTTGTATCTCTTCCCATAAAATTAAATCCTTCTTTTAGCCAGCTGATAACTGGCATGGGCTCGCCCGTGGCTTTGCATTTCAGAAGCGCTGTACCATCAACTGCCAATGTTTGATTGGCTGGACCTTGCAGGATTATTGGTGGTGGTCTGTCCGTTAACACTAAAATAAAACAGAGGAAAAATGTAACAAAAGGAGCAAAATATACATAACAAGGATATCATATAAACCAGCTAAAGAAGTTAGAGCATAATTAAAAACCCTAACAGTTATTGCAGAACCAGTTTAAATTCCAGCCAATGATGGTTAAACATTCAACGTCAACATCTTATTTGTTGCTGTAGTTGACATTTACCTGTACAGTGATGGGGTTGGAATGTGAGCTACTATTGTTGTTACATCATGCCCTTTATGTTATTTTTATGAAAGCATAAATTAAAAAACTAAGCGGGCTATTAGCTTTATGGCAAAAGTCTCTGCTCATTTGCATATTTTTCGATAACACATGTCATTTATTTTAACTACCTAAATGGTTTTCCATAATGCATTAAATGAGACAGATCAATAACAGATTAAAAGTATTTTTCGCCAGGAAGAACACTCAGCTCCAGGGCTCTTCGGCATCTTACATCGCTCCAGGCTTCTGTGACACTCAGGTCAGAGGTTAAATGAACACTTAGAGGTTGCAGTCAGGTGTGAACTTCCATACTGCAATTTAAAGTGGTTCAGTCAGGTATCATTTCAGGAGCCTTCAATTTTTTTTCTGTGTTAATATCTAGAATGTAGTGTCAACTTACAATCTATTTTCTGTTTATATATAGACCATTTTATAGACCATTAATTATAGTTAAGGTTCACTGCTTGATCAAATGTGTGTCATAATGTATATAATTGGTAAAAATGTCTAAGATCACGCAACAACCATAAAGAAAAAACACGCTAAAAGCACCAAACGGGGCAGCCATGTTTTTTTTGTAGACTAAGTAGTAGCCACGACAGTGGCTACAATTCGTGTCAGTTTACTCTGATTGCTCTGTTTTGTCATTTCTTAGAATAAGGGGACAGATCTGGATTAAAATTGTTTGCCAGTGAAGTCACTGATCCCTTCATCAGCTGACAGTTCTTGGACACACTGATTAACCTTACAAAATGGCCCCTTCCACATGGCTGCTTCTACTACGGGCAGCTAGTTAGTTTATATTATAGCCTGAAGGTGTCGCTGTTGTAATTGCACTGCTTTTAACGTGATTTTCCAAAAATGTACAACTAATCCTTAATCTTTATATACATGAGGTTGATTTACCAAACACTAATAGCCTGTTCACTTTGCATGCAAATTTCCCCTTATCTTAGTGCATATGGTATACATTCATTTTGCAAAGAGTGACAAATCACACGCAAGGAAAAAAAAAACAGTACATGATTGAAAGATGCAAGACAGCAAAGCCTAACCTCATTCAGAAAGCTAAAGGAAAATTCCCTTGCAAAGTGAATGACCTATTTTCTTTTAGTAAATCAACCCCGAAATGTACTTACTGTAGATTTAAAAAAACACTGATGGTATTTTGATGAAAACTGATAGCGGAAACAAGTCTCAATAGTCATGGCATTACATGGAGACCATTTTCTAATGATTTTTTTTTATAAATATGTTCTATAATATTAGTGATGATTGAAGTGCTTTATCATACCAGGTGAATTGAGAAAATTAAGAATTACACTTTTTATTTTTATTCTCATGAACAAATGCATGTAGATTTTTCCAATCCACATTGAGGCTGATTGTCCACCTTGCCTCCTGCATCCCTTTACTATGCCCTACTACTACTGACCTCGAGTAAGCATCTTCCTCAGCCAGTCACAGCTCACATTAGCAGTTCTTCAGTCATCTTCAGTGAGTTGCTAAGCTGCAGAATACTATGCATGTGTGGCTTTTCTCAGTAGGATCTAATAAAGAAGCAATGCCCTTAAAGGCTGCAAGTAGACAGCTTCTCCATTAAAGTGGAGAAAAGCCAAGCATGCACAATATGTGTTAGCTTGCTGGCTCAATGAAGGTCTACCATAGGTGGAAGCCAGTGCAGGAAGTCACAAGCGGATCTGAGGTCGGTAGTAATGAGAAAACATGAAATGGAAAAGGAGGAGGGCAGTTGGCTTCAAACATAATTTTTATGTCTTAAATTCTAGAATAATATTTGCCTGGACTATTAAATTGCATAATTCTCTGCAGTTCAGTCAAATCTCAATGCAGATGTTCATGAAAATCAAAGGTGATTAATCTGGGATTCACTTGATTCAATCAACCCCATTGTTAAGTGCATGTTTTTGGTCTCAACGAGAGAGAAAAAATTGGTTGACTGAAAGAGTATTAGATTGCAAAATGTTCCAAGGGGTGAGCTGACTAAAAGAGAACTAGAATTTAAGATTTTCGTTTACTGATCTGGACTTTGTTCATCAGCAGAACAATAGGGAAGAACTCTGTCAAGCTTCCAATGAATGAACAATGATCAAATAACTCCTAGTACATCCTCACTGAGACCCTAAGGCAGTTAAATTAAAGAAGATTCTGGTGACAATCAGCAAGTATACTATAGCTAAGGAAAGCTACCAAGCAGCAATGTCTATGTAGAGGAATTAATTTAAATGTGACTATTTCAAGGCATGGGACGTAATACCTATCTTTATTATGGAATATGTGATGTGAGTGATATTAATGCACACACCATTTTGAAATATTTTATTACAAATTTGACTTATATTACCAGAGCGAAGCTATGAACTTTTCTTATTTTGGGTGTGCTTACAAAAGTATAATTGTTCAACTAAGGAGGTTAATTTACTAACACTGGAGAGTGAAGAATCTGGTGCAGCTGTGCATGGCAACCAATCAGATTCCAGGTTTTTTTTTTTTTTTGTCAAAGCTTAATTGAACAAGCTTAAAGAGGGATTGCACCAAAAAATAAATATTAAAAGCCAGCAGCTACAGATACTGCAGCTGCTGCCTTTAAATAAATGGACACTTACCTCTTCCAGGGTCCAGCGATGTCAGCAGCAGAATCTGAGAAATCACTTGGTTCTCGGCTGCTGCCGCCGCCATTCTCGTTGAGGGAATCAGGAAGTGAAGCGTTGCGGCTTCACTTCCCGGTTCCCTACTGTGCATGCGCGAGTCCCGCAGTGCAATGGGAATGCTCCGCGCTGTCTCTAGGACCATGTGTGTCCCAGCAGACAGTGCGGCGGGACAGGAAGAGGCATACCTCCCTGTGGGAGTCTATGCCCGGAAGTGGGTGCAAATACCTGTCTTAGACAGGTATCTGCACCCCCCTGAAAGGTGCCAAATGTGACATCGGAGGGGGGGAGGGTTCCGATGAGCGGAAGTTCCACTTTAGGGTGGAACTCCGCTTTAAGTTAGAAGCTGCTTGGCTGCTATGCACAACTGCACCAGGTTTTGCACTCTCCAGATGTAGTAAATCAACCCCATAGTCTTTAGTTTTCTCTATGAATCTGTTCTCCAAGATCTAAAATACAATGTTTGGATGATGTTAATGAAATGTTTTGCATCTCATGCTTTCACAGAAGTACTATGCCTCACAAAGGTTCCTTAGGGCGTAAGGGGCTTACATTAAACATTTTATTTTTTTATCTGCATATTTGTCCCTGGAAAACACTGTTTCCCATAACCAAAATAACAAGACATAGAAGTGGTAAATAGGCTTTCCAAAGAATAATGTAAAAATAAAAGACTTACAATGAAAAAGGTCAAATCACACATTACAATGAATGGAGATCTAAACACACATTTTTTCAACTTATCCAACCGGATTTGCAAGTAAGCTGCCAACATTATGCAGAGTTATTTAAATGTTTACAAATAAATTAGACAAAATGTGACTTCACATACACTGAAAAAAAGAAAGCTATACATACTGTACTTAACTATTCTCAGGCAACTCCTGTCCGGTCACATGATTTTCTCTTCTTTCTCAGCTAACACCAGCTACAGGGGAGAGAAGGAAGCGCCAACAACGGATGGTTTATAGTAAGCCAATGGGTGATGTCAACACTCCAGCATTCCAGCTGTTGTCAGATTGCTTTCTCCTCTCCCCTGTAGCCAATGCCAGGGGATCACATGACCAGACCAGAGCATCCTGAGAGTAGGTGAGTATACAGATCTTCTTTTACAGGGTAGTTAGTATAGCTGTTAGAAGTGGGGTGGAGGCAATTTTAAAGTGCTACTAAACCCACAACAGTAAAATCAGTCTGTATATGCAATAAAGCATGCTTGCTATACTCACTGTGGAACCTAAGATTTTAATCCTGTGCATTGTGTAAAAAGGCTGTTTTATTCTGTCTTCTCTGATCCTCCCCTTTCTTCCACAGTCCCCAATCCATCTACTGATAGTACAGAACCTTGGGGGCACTCAGCTCAGTTTGGTGTGTATTTTTTGGTGGAGGAAGGGTGCATGTGATCAGCACAGGGGCCCAGCAGCACTGTCCAGACCAGTGGATTACCAAGATGGGGAGCAGGGGAGCAGTCTGCCCTAGGTGCCGCACATTAGAGGGGTCTCAGTCCCAGGGTGTGCAGTGTGAGATGAAATAGCAGCATGGTCATCATAATAAGGGGCGCCCCTGCACTTTCCCAGCTTTGTAAGCAATGCATCAGAAGTGCATTGGGTTGGTAGGGGGCCCAGCAGTGCGGGGGAGGGGGGCTGCCTGTCTCCCCAGTCATCCAATCAGGCAGGTTGTCCCTTGGCGACCTTCAATGTCTCCTGAGTCCCGAGGTAGCTGGAGTTGGTGGGTGAAGCCAGGGGTGTGGCTGCCTCCTCCACTCCTCCCAAAGACTCGTTCACTAGCTGATCCTGGAGGACAAAGAGGAGAGCACACAGGAGCCACGAGTGTCTGCATCTGCCCCTGCCCCTAACCTGCCCCTATAATACCCTATACAGCCCTTACCTGCCCCTATAATACCCTATACAGCCCTAACCTGCCCCATATAATACCATATACAGCCCTAACCTGCCCCTATAATACCATATACTGCCCTAACCTGCCCCTATAATACCCTGTACAGTCCTAAACACTGCCCCTATAATACCCTATACAGCCCTAACCTGCCCCTATAATACCATATACAGCCCTAACCTGCCCCCATAATACCATATACTGCCCTAACCTGCCCATTTAATGCCCTATACTGCCTTAGCCTGTCACCATAATACACTATACTGCCCTGACCTGCCACCATAATACCTTATACAGCCCTAGCCTGCCACAATAATATCATATACTGCCCTAACCTGCCCCTATAATGCCCTATACTGCCCTAGCCTGCCACCATAATACCCTATACTGCCCTAATCTGCCACCATAATACCTTTGACAGCCCTAGCCTGCCACCATAATACCCTATACCGCCCTAACCTGCCACTATAATACTCGAACCTTCTTAAATTGAGCAGCAGTCACAGCAAATCACACACTGACACTCAAAAGAAGCTCCTGCTCCTTTTTAGGCAACACGCTTCACACGCTGCAATTTTGTCGGGGGGGGTGCCAAATGCCCTAGGTACACCCCTGGTCCAGACAGAGGGTCAGGAGTCATGCAGCCTCATAGGACAGTCAGAGGAGAATGAAAACTCCTCTTACAAGCTTTAACCAGTGCTTGGCCAGACACTGATAGAAGTCACAAGACTGCTATATACTGCTGCTGAGTAAATATATTTAGCAGTTTATAAAAGACAAAAGATTGCCACGCTAGTGTCTAATGAAAGATATAAAAACTGAATAATAATAATTAGTTCAAAAAGTGTCCATAAAGTGTCCAAACACTCCTCGTGATTCTTGGGGTGGTGGATTTTTGTCATGATTATGTGATTGCCAGCTGCTTTTTTTGGATCATTCATCACCATTTTTCACCTGCACAATTACTATATCTCTTTTTTATTTAGCAGTTTATATTCACTAAAATAGTTGAATTTCCATGTTCTGTGTACTGCGGGAGACCAGATATAGTGAATGCAGGGTCCAGGGTTCAGTAACACTTTAAGCTTAGTTAGTATTACCCCGGAATTCTACTTGAGGTGTAAATCCCAGGACTGGGTTTGACAGAAATCAGAATTGGGCAGATACATCTGTGTATTTGGCTGTTTGTCTGCAGTTTTTTTATGTGTTTTATCAGTTTTGAAGGTATTCTAGGGTAAAACGTAACCATCTAAAATGTATTCAAATGGAAATAAGTTTATCTATTCAGTATATTATTAATTGTACACTTTTCTATATCCATTTTATTTTTCCCATTCCTTTTTCCCCAGGCGTGCAGTGGTCCCAAATCACAGCCAGAAGCACAGGCAAAATCATCAGGCATTTTATGCAATTTAAACAACACCCAGCTATTTGAAAGAAAAAAAAAATCATTACCAGTGGCCTATGGATATTTATGCAAATATCAATGCAGGTAATTACTTTAAATGTAATCTTTCTGCATTGCGAGTAGTGTAAAAGTTAAGGAAAGCATGAAAAAATGCATATAATTATTTCCCTTCCCCTGACATTTCCAGTGTGATATGAAAACCACAAAGCTCTTTAAATGGATCTAACCTCTGCTGAATCCCCATCAATTTTTTTTGTATTCTGTTACAAATAGACTGCAGTCTTTTACACTTAACACAAAGAATTTCTCATCACTGGTATCCTTGAACCCAGCTTGTTCTTCGCAGTAAATCTGCAGACTTACCAGCAGGTGCAACTATTAACAGCTCAATGTTCTGCAAGCCAATGTTTATCTCTTGTGTTTGTTCCAATCACAGCGCCTACCCAGAGTCACCTCTGCTCCGGAGACAGATATGGAAAAATATTGCCAAACTATTAATTGAGAGGACCTTTTAATCTGTGTAGTAATTTCAAGCGCACAAAAATTCCTCATTTTGTCAGGAGGAGAGGACAAACAACTAAGAGAAAGAGGCTAAACACAGAAGCAATTAGAGCATCTGATGATCAACACAAACTTTCCGACTAGGAATGTAATTTTCTTGCTTAGTTGTATGATATATTTATTCACTGACCTACTTTGAGCAAAGCAGAAAAGTAGTTTTAATTGTGATAGATCTAGAGAGGAAAAAAAGGCAATAATTCTACACTTGTTAGTATGGAAGAGAGGGTTTTTTTTTTAAAGCAAATGGGAATGGTTATGTAGTCAGAGGTATAACAGTAACTGTTACAGCATTTGTGACCCACTTCTAACCCTGATTGAAGAATCATTGTCTCCGTACCCCTTCCTACAACAGTATAAGCATAATGATGATGGGTACTAAAGTATCTCTATGTGATTATAAAAGGAGTGTGATTATAAAATTAGTATGCCACTAAGGAAACCAATGATTGTCATAGTGGGGCTAATCTCCTTGGAAAACTCAAAACTGTGTCTGACATGTTATAAATTCAGTGGATTATGTCAAACTTAAAGGATAAGTTCTCTTTTTAGAAAAAATAAATACATTTTTTTTGGAGCCTTTAAAGCATCGAACCAGTGATCAGCAAATAGCTAGTGCCATTAGGGATGAGCCAAACACCCCCCGGTTCTGTTCGCACCAGAACTTGCGAACGGACCGAAAGTTTGTGCGAAAGTTAGAACCCTATTAGTTACAATGGATGCGAACGTTTGAAACTTAAAGTGCTAATTATAATGGCCAATATGCATGTTATTGTCATAAAAAAGTTTGGGGACCCGGGTCCTGCCCCAGGGGACATGTATCAATGCAAAAAGAAGTTTTCAAAACGGACGTTTTTTCTGGACTCCTGCAGATGGCTGGATTAATGGAGAACTGCACAAAATGGTAGATACAGGTGCAGGTTTATACTGTGCTGGACTCACACTCACAATGTAGATGACTGTATTGGTAGAGAACAGCACTTTCCCCACACGCAAATGCCTGAGAAGAACACACTATCCCTGCCTATTATTCCTCTTTCCCTACACTTTCCCCACACGCAAATGCCTGAGAAGAACACACTATCCCTGCCTATTTTTCCTCTTTCCCTACACTTTCCCCACACAGAAATGAATGAAAAATAGTTGACACTGTCCCTGCCTATCAATCCTCTTTCCCTCAACGCCGGAACACACTATACAAGGCCGCCGGCGTGGCGGCCTTATATAGTGTGGGGCGTGTACTAAACCGCTTGAGCTATAATTGGCCACAGGCATCCTTCCTGTGGCCAATTATTGCTCTCCTCACTGCTGGCTCTATGATTGGCCAAGCATGCGGGGTCACAGTGCATGCTTGGCCAATCATCAGCCAGCAATGCACTGCGACTGGTGGAGTGCATTGCGGACCTTTCACATCACACGAATTTGATGTGAACGGCCCTCAGAGTTCTGAACTCGACGAGCGAACGAACAGCCGATGTTCAATTCGAATGGGTTTGAATCGAACACCGGGCCCATTCCTAAGTGCCATGCAGGTCTCCACTAGATCTGCCAGTGTATGTGTGTGCCTGTACATCCCATATGGGTAAGCAGATATGATCTGACAGGAAGAGAGAATGAACTAACACAGTACTCCACAGCACCGTGGTAGTTCCTTGGTAGTTCATTAAAAATTACAAACCGACAGCTGCAAAGGCTGCCAGAGCTTGCCGTTTTCCATTCACAGGACACTGTGAATGAGTGACATGGCCAGACGGGCCGCGTTTAAAAAAAATCCCCACTAACTGTCAGATTGGGGATTCGGAGAGGTATGAGGACCGGTCCATTTGTAACATGTTATATGCTGAACTCTAAATAAGGGTAGTTATAGACAGGCATATCCAGGACATATTTCCGCTTCACCTTCTTATTGTTTTTAATATTTCAAGTGGAATGTTATGCATTTGACAGTTTCATTAAACATGTAAGTATACATGTTATATGCATATTCTCACTAATAATGTATACTGCCATTTTTTCCATGTTGTTGTATATCTAAACTGTTTGTTAATATATTATAGACACATGATTAATTCTCTCACATACCCCCCGAAGAAGCCCTCCGAAGAAGGAGATTTTGAAAAACTCTGAAGCGCGTTGGGTGAATCATAAGACAACAATATCAATCATTGTGGTGACTGTGGGGACATTGATTTTACTCCAAGGATAAAATGATAATCCTGCCACTCTGGTTAGACCACATTTAGAGTACTCTGTCCAGTTCTGGTCACCAGTCCTCAGAAGGGATGTGCTGGAACTGGAGAGAGTTCAAAGAAGGGCAACAAAATTAATAAGGGGCCTGGATGACTTATAATGAGGAACGACTACAAGAACTAATTGTATACTCGATGGAGAAGTGACACTTGAGATGGGGCATAATACGGATTTATAAATACCTCAATGGTGATCCCAGCATAGGAAAAAACGTTTTAGTCTCAGGGAGTGTAAGAGGACACGGGGCCACACAATGAGATTGGAGGAGAAGCGGTTTAACTTAAAACTGTGCAGGGGGGTTTTCACTGTCAGGGCAATAAGAAAGTGTAACTCTCTTCCACAATTGGTGGTGTTAGTAGGGAGTATGGATATTTTTAAAAGACTCTTGGATGTGCATCTTAAAGAACACAACATACAGGGATATGGGAAAAAATATAGACACTGACACGCATACACCTACACAGGTTGAACTGGATGGACTATTGTCTTTATTTAACCTTACCTTCTATGTATCTATGCTGTATAATCAGTTTGGCTACAGTGAAATTAACATTTAGGGATGAGTGAATCTGCCTGGGTTAACTTTGCAAACAATTTATCAAAAATGTCTTGAAGTTTGCGAACTTTGGATGCACCCCATTAAAGTCTATAGGGGATGTATTTTTTTTACTAAATTATGCACATTTTTAGAGCTAATAAGCAAGCTTTTGTAAAACAAAAGGTATGGGAAGCTGGTCACTGCCATTGGGTACATATACTGATATCAAAATGGAAAAAATAAAAATCAGTTTTCTCCCTAACAGCGCTAACATACACTGACAAGGTTGCTGCTGTAAGCCCTCTTTTTTATAGAAGGGGGAATGGGTTATCAATTTCTTGATCCTTGTGACTCAGCTGAACAGGGACAAAGGTTTTGCCACGCATTATGGATGTTCCTTATTTCTTGCAGCAAACCTGCAACATTTTCAGCCAATAGTTTATGATTTATCAAACCTGATTTTCAGTAATATTAAACAATGTTTAGTAACATGTGAGTGGGGTACTTTAGTGTAATAGGTGATATCATATAAAAGCCTCTTACAGGCTGACAAAGATATGTGCTATGTATGTTTAATATGGTCATGGTTAACATCTTAAACTGCCAGGATACAAAGAGGGTGAATCTATTTACATGAAAAAAAACCTTCAACTTGTTTAAACTGTAACAGGACTGGCATCAAAGTAGCATCATATGCATCTGGTAGCAGAATAGACAGACACAAAAACAATTACATGAGCTACAATGGCAATATTGGAACAGAAAGCTGGCACAAATGATAGAAACAAGACCCCAAATGTTAAGGGACACAAGGCTGACACAGTTTAATCTTTTCTGTATATAAAGTGCAGTCACCATATAATTTCCAGCAGCGATGGTAAAAATGGACATGTTGCCCTTGACAGATATTTTTTCTCCCTTTCACAGACTGACAGTGACTGTATATACTCACCATCAGTAACTTCCAGCTGGGCCTTGGCCAATATGCTTCCAGCTACTGTCAAAGCCTGGCAAATGTAGAAGCCACCATCTGAGCGCTGAATGTTGGAAATGGTTAGATCTCCAGTTGGGGACACTGAATATCTACTGTTGGGTTGCTGGGGTTGATTTGGAAAAAGCAAATTCTGTTGAAGAGAAATAAAAAGGTAAACAATATAAATTAAAGAAAAGTTGATCAAGACTAAAAATAATAGTCTGCAGTGGCTAACATCAGCACCTATCAGTGGGAAATTTCTATAAATGATCATTTATTTTGTTTTTCTAATGTCAGATTTCTGATACTCTGTCAGTCTTATAAAGAAAGTCAAAAAGGCATGTAGTAAAGTAGCCCACATCAATCAATCAGATATATAAAATATCTTTTATCCATCTGACTACAGTCTACCGTGCTGCTATAGAAGGCATGTATAATGTAAGTTGTATAGACCTAAATTCTGGTGAGAATATAAGAATCTGGCTAAAAGCTGTAATTACTTTTAAAGCCATATGCACCCAGGGACAAATGCCCAGAACGCAAGCAGTCTGCATTCAAGGCATTCATCCTTGGGGGCATATTGCACTAAATGTAAGTAGCACTGTGCAAAATGCTACATTTTAATATATCATATGTATAATTTGCAGACAGCAGGCGGGGCTACAGGTTCCTTTTCCCACATTTATCAGGCTACTACTAATGGCATTTCTTAAGAAAGAACTCTAGACAGATTGCTTCTTCCAACATAATGTTGGAATCTTGTCTCAGAAGAAAATTTCACTGGTAAGGACACTCTGCTAATTCCTACTATAGTATAAAATGGACATAGACAAGGAACAATTAATTCCAGTGTCTGTATAGTAATAGAATAGCTATAATTATGATGGGTGTGACTTAGCACTGATAGGTCGAGCTTATTACCGAACAATGGTGCATTATTTATGTGTTGCCTTGATGTAGGAATAAAGAAGTGGAAGGCTCCATTGCATTAATTGTACAAAGAACTGTCACCTGGGATGCCTACTGAACTAATTAGTAAACACATTTTATTTGAATAAACAGCAATCAACACGAATCATAAAATATGAAAAGTCAAATGACAACCTTATTTTGTTTCATTTTCTAAATAAATTACATTAATGACATAAATTAATTTAATGTTCATTAAAATGAATGAATATACTTCCTACATCATCTGAGTAGATCATTAATTAATTAACATGTAAGAACACTTGATGGTCAGGAATGGTACCTGATGTAGAACATTATTTTGCATCTCTTGTATACAAATCAAGTCATTGAAATATTGACAAGTACATTACATGGCACATGAATTATGTCACATGGGTGTTTTGTGTTTACATTGTGGCAAGTACAGTTCTACCCTATGGGATGTGTTTAATTAAACAGCAAGCTTGTGTAATTAATTGAGAAGGAAAAAAGCTTCATCCAGAACCTAATAGCATTCAATTATGAGGACAAAGAGTACAATTCTACCTTAAAACACTGCACTGGCAAAACAAGAGCTATGGAAGATTATAAAATAGCGTATTAACACTATTCAATTAGCCTGAATTGCTTTAATCTTCCAAATAACGAGTTCCGTTAATTAGAAGCTCTTCACTTTATAATGAAGAGATGGTTGTCCACTTTAAAAGATTCATGCACACCACTACAGAACCACTTAACATAAACATTAGCCTGTTACCAAAATGAAGCTGACTCTGCATTGTTTACTACTATGCTGGTGTTTGCTCTTATGGTTGTTTTAATTTAGTCTGATGGAACCCAATGGGAATATTAATGTGTTGATTTTGAACATATGTACGTCAGCTAGTAAAATTCCTGACAGAGCCTATATTAATGGGTGTTGTTATGCCCCATGGCAGAAGGTTCCTCATGTACCCTTGGTAAATAAACAGTTTTCAATATAAGCCCCCATACCATGGTGGCACTTGGTCATCCTGTTTTTATAATGAACTCACAGGGCACCTGTAGGTCCACAGGTCAGAGGTAGAATTAAAGGGTCTTCTCCATCCTGGTCCTCGGGTTCTTTCCTCTGCACATCAATTTTAGGATAGCATAGGCTGCACAAGCAATATGTGGGTCCTTGACTTTTGCTGGGCAAAAGCTTAAACCAATAACACAGTCTGTTTATTGGAACCTTATTGTTCACAAGGGTCATCAAAGGGCAAGATACTCTCTATGGTTAGTGAAGGTGCCATTAATGATTTTTTCCTGGCTATTAAAGCTCTAATGAGCAAAAATGTGTTGGAAAAACAAGCACTGTGTTCACCAATGAGTTCTTCTATTGAATTTCCTCATGACACTATTGGCTGTTTGTAATTTGTATGGCCTCCTAACTAATGTAAACATTTTGCAGGTCTTCAGTTTTGCTTACAAACCAAAATCATGCTTCTAAGTTACTAAAATTCCATGCTAAGGCTCACATCGACACTAAGAGGAGGAGCTTGCCAAGCACCCTCCAACTGCCAAGTTTAAAGGGATTTACTAAGCCAAAAGGACCATCACACATTTCCATGTTTCATTCGCAAATCTGCTGCTGGTTGAACCTCATCAGCAACAGAATATTTGAATCCCAGCTCATGAATTCTCTTTCTGAAAACAGAGATGTGCAGCAGCATCACTGCTTCCTCACTAGTTGCAGAAATTCTGCAGTGTTTCAGACAGTTATGGCATGAGAAGCATCAGAAAAAGTAGGAGTATAGCTACAGATATATGATCCCTGCATAAGCTGCCTTTGAGCTCCAATCAAGTGACTTTGTCTAGGTTGAAATGATGTCATCAGTCTGCTGCAGCCAGGGAAAGCATCCCCTCAGTCGGTTAAAATAGTGAATACACTTGACATGTTGTGCTGTTTCACAACAGAACAATGACAGTTTAGTTGTGTTCTGATTTCACTTAGCAGAGAGGAGGAGAGGACAGAAAGGAATGTGTAGATGAGAATTGCCTGTGTTAAAAGTAGATATGCCCGAGTGTGAACTCATTAACCTTTTCAGCAGACTGATAAAACCAGCATTATCTACATTGTCCACATGCCCTGTTTCGTTTATTTCTTTATGAATATTTAAACATTTTTGGCATTTGAGTGATAAGTTGTGTCCCCAAGTGTTTTTATGTGCAGGTGTTATACAGCGTCGGCTGATTTAGGTACTATTTCTTAAAATATTCACAAAAGTAATGTGAACTGGCTGGTTGCAGGGAGATCCTGTACGTAGGGACATTGTTTACATTGATTTCTCTTTATCCACAGTAATTAGATTGCAACATTGTTACTTTGTAGCAAGTCACAAGTTGAGAGGCTGCAGCAGGAGCTGACACAGCCAAGAATTGCTCAAGCACAAAGATTCACATAACTGAACCACCATCTCAGTCCAGGAAGTAGATGCTGACCCTGGATGATGGCTGAACAAAGATGGCTCCCTCCTTCTGAACAGAAAAGCAGACAGTGAATTGTCAGCGGAAGTACTGTGATCTCTTTGAGAGGTAATAAATACCTATAAAGCCCCATACACACGGTCGGACTTTTTCATGGATTCTGTCCGATCGGACAAGGTTGTTGAAAAATCAGACCGTGTGTATGCACCATCGGACAGTGTTCGTCGGTTTGTCCGACGGACAAAGTCTTATCTCCTGCTGGAAAGATTTGCCATCAACCCGGTCCGATCACACCAAACCCGATCGTGTGTACGGTTGTCCGACCGGACAAAGTGCTACGCATGCTCAGATCACATTACAAGACCAAAGCTATTGGCTACTAGCCTCTACGTAGTCCCGTCGTAGGCAACAAACGTCACCACGTTCAAAATGATCGGATTTTCCGACAACTTTGTCCGACCGTGTGTACGCAAAACCAACATCAGACAAAGTATGACGGACATGGTCCGACGGACCTGGTCCGCGGATTGTCCGACCGTGTGTATGGGGCTTTAGTGTTATGCCCCGTACACACGGTCAGAAATTCGACGGAAAATGTCCGATCGGACCATGTTGTCGGAAAATCCGACCGTGTGTGGGCTCCATCTGACTTTTTCCATCGGATCCGTCAGATCCTGCTCTCAAATTTTGAGAATTCCGACGGACAAAGTGCCACGCATGCTCAGATCAAATTATGAGACCAAAGCTATTGGCTAATAGCCTCTATGTAGTTACGTCATACGCAACGAACGTCACCATGTTCAGAATGATCGGATTTTCTGACAACTTTGTCCGACCATGTGTATGCCACACCAGTGTCGGACAAAATCCGTTGGAAAAAACACCCTTATTTTGGTAAAGAAAAATGATACACATAGGATTATACATGAATTTCTTTTGAAAATTTAAGAAAATTCTCACCTGACTTCCATCTTTCTGCCAGAATACAGCTGGTTGTGGATTGCCCTTAGTCTCACAGGGGAAAGTCACTGTCCGGCCCTGAGCTACAATCTGATCACGGGGCCTGACAACAAACTGAGGAGGAGCTGTTGAAAAAAAAAATGATGATATTACAATTTCCAACTGCAAATAAACATTACAATGAGATATTATAAGATATAACCGGTCAGTAGTGAGCATTAACACATTTTTTTAAGGTGTACCTGTTGTCTACTAAAAAAGGTTAGCAGGTTTGTTGGGCTAGTGAAACTGTTTAGGAGAAATTCAGCTTTAGGCAGAATGTGGTCCTTTCCTAAGAGAACTGGGAGGACATATACTGGTGCCAAACAAAAGAATTTACTTGGGAAAGGTTGACATATGAGGCCTATTGTTGCATGAATTCTGAAATCGTATTACTTAATGGATCATTGTTGCCATTTAAAGAGGCCAGGTGACAAAGTCTCTGTAAGGACTATATTCCAATCCACATTTTAGAGCTACCTAAATTTGGTGCACGAGTCCCTGTCAGAACCAAAAGTGTTGCAAATGCTTCATGAATTTGGTGCAATACATTAACACGAGGGATTAACCTAGTGTACTTCTATATGTAATTTAAATATGTCAAGCAGACATATTTATCTAGATATCTAGATAGCGTCAAACTGTAGTAAGTTGAACATTAGAATTTCCTACAAAATAATTAACTGCACTATGTTTAGCAATGGGTATACATTAGGTAATCATTGAGCACAGCATGTCAAAAGTATGGAGCAGATTACATGACCACATAACAATAATTTAACACAGAATTTTTGTCAATGCTACACACAAGCACAGCCATGCTAGCATTGGCACCCAAGGGCAAACATTTTGTCTGTGTGACTCAGCATAAGATTAGTATTCAGACAAGGCAGGTAGTAGGTTAAAGTTCCACATTGCCTAATGCCTTTGATGAGCTACCTTAGAATGCTTTTAATTTAGGCTTAGTCTTCAGTTTGAGAGAGGAAATCAGCAGACATATAAAGCTAGTTGAAAAAAAAGTAAATTTACATTCCTCTACTTTGCTTTAACGGACATAAATGCTTCTTCATTATGTCTTGTTTTATCCGTACTGAGGAGTGCTATTGTACTAGCTTTAAAAATGAGGTGATTAACCTTGAGGTCTTTCATTGGCATACTGAAGCCCACCTCACACATGGCCTATGCTTTTTATTCATGTTCAACATGCTGATTTCCATATCGTCCCATTTGCCAGACATCTGCTGAAAGAAAGCCCTATCTGATTTTATTCCTATTCTAATGTATTCAGAAAAGGTGGTCAGACCCAAACACACTTATCTAAATAGTGCTGAAGATGGGAATTTTTTTTTTGTACTTTGTAGAAGAAATTATTCCTCCTTCTCTAGAGACCTTTAAAAGGAATAGATGAAAAATATCAGATAGGTACAATAGTAAAAGATAGAAGAGCTGGTCTACCATTAATATTACAAAATACTTCATTATTGGGCATACATTATCCATTATTGCAGTCACTGATATAATTTAAAATGTGACTGCAATTTGAGTGTTCGTATAGCAATGCATTTCCTATACCTTAACAGAATATCAACATTGTAATTGTTTTAACCCAATAGAGAAAATAAAGACTGAACTTCTATCAGTCGGCTAAATTTGGATTGGTCAGGAGCACACTCCTAGCCTATTGACTGAATAATGATGTAGTAGCAAAAAACTGATGAGGTCATTCCTATCTATGCTCACTCTGTTCTTCCCTTTCAGCATGTTCATAGTCGGCATATGGTACATAGTTGGTCAGGTTAAAAAAAAGACATATGTCCCTTAAGTTCATCTAACAGAAAAATGAATAAATAAAATAATTGAAAACCCTCTCTGTCTGTGACTCTTCCTCTCTCTGTCTGTGTGGTGCTCTATAGGAGATTACAGATTCATGTATATACCCTAGTTGCATTTGAAATACATGTAATTATTTCTAATGAATACATTAGTGCATTCATTGGTGTTTTTTTATCTGCTTGCAGCTCATCTTTAATTAGATATCTTTAAACTCTTTAATGATCTTGACAGACAAATGGTTAATACTATACAATTCTTCTGTCTATAACCCCTTTTCACGTGGGCGTCCTCCATTCCTTCTCAGTAGGGAAGCCTAGACTGACCCCCTGCTGAGTCAGATCAGAACATAATGAATGTCACTTATGCTACATACTTGTTTGTTCCTTTTTTACCTCAATTTTGTGACGGAGGAAAACATATCCATGTAATCCCTATGAGCAGCTGTACCTACACGGAACGCATTTATGTGGAAGAGGAATATGTTTGTAGAGGCCTGCACAGACCAAGCATATAGTCTGTGACATGAAGGATTCAACTGATTTTTTTAAACAGTTCCACAATTGTTTAATACCAAGTATATACATGCAAGGATCATTGCAAGAATTAGTAAAGGATAGGTCCTCTGAAATGGGACCAGGGGTGAACATGTAGTGTGGGACCCAATAACAAATAAAAATCCTAAACTGAAGGCCCCTAAAGAGGAATTCCAACTTATAATATGGTTTTCCCCAAAATTAGAACAGAGCCAAAATCTTCACATTGTAATTTACTATTGTTAACTAAATTAAGCTGTATAGCAATATAAAATGCAATCGATACTCAAGAATAATTTGTTATCACTTTAGAACTGTCCACTACTGACATCGATATGACTGAAATTTGAATGACTTTACTTTGTAAGTTTTCCTTGAATACACTTGTGTTCATACAAAGCAATTGGTGTATTTTAATTTTTTTTTGAAATGGCATAGCAATTTGCACAGTGAAAATGTATGCACATTCATCCTGTGTAAAAAAAAAAAAAAAAGGAATGTTATTAGGCTATTTTTTATGGCTGATAATTGTCATCCAACAAGTAAAAGTTATGTTCCAATACAAATGTAAGGCGTTCCAGCACAAACTCTGTATGCAACTGGAAGGCCACTCCTCGAGTCCTCGAGGAAAGATTCACAGGCCTAAGTTGTGCCCTGTATTGCCTTATAGGGCCTCAACATCCAAACTTGCCAGCCACACACCTTCATCAACTACTATGTCAGACGCTGAATTGGATACTGAGTATCCTCAATGTATGATGACAATTCATAGAAATAGAGTCATATGATGGTATTAGCTGGTTATGTTTTTGGTTACCTGAGACTATTGGGTGGCCTGGAGGTGTGCTGTTATTTGTGCCCTCTCGGAAGTGGTTCTCTTTTTTGGGAGCACTGTGGTTTAATTCTTTCTTTGAGGCACACAAGCTTTTTTTTTTTTCCATATGGTTTAATGGTGGTGATAGCATAGTACTGGTTACTCTGCAGACTGGGCACAGGGAGGATGGGAATTCCAAATAATTTCCCTTATGATGATTGCAATTTATTTACCCTGATGTTCCCATCTGAGTAGCCAGTAACTGAGAAACTTGGAATGCAGTAGGATCAGAGTACAGGGAGTATATTAAATCTTGTTTTTTCGCCAAGTATCAAAGGATTAGTTATATCTGCATTCTGAGATTGATTGTCAGGGAGCCAGATCTTGTGTCTGTGATTACCTGTTTATATCCCCAACCTGTGGAATATCCTTAATATAAAGCACCAGTTGGGGATTGAGTTTTCTTATTTTCTAATGGACAGTTAAATTAAAACGACCACCAGTTGATTGGTGCCTTTTTTTTATTTTTTGGAGTCCATATACCCCTCCCTATACGTTATAAGCACATATACAGTCTTTGATACAGATTTTAATTAAAGTCCTAATAAAGGTTACATTTTATTCTAGACTGTAGACTTCTAGACTTAGGATTGTATTTTCCAAAGTGGGAAAAAGTATTTATCCCAGTAAGCCTAATGTGAGTTAATTTTGGACAAATGTTTTTAATTGATTTAAAATGGAAAATACCACATTTGGCCATTAGATGGTGATGACGATTATAGGAAATTATAATACTTAGTGCCATCCAGTTGCCAAATACAGTATTTTCCACTTTTAAATAATTGAAAAAACATCCTGCACAGCAAATATCTAATAACAGTTGTGCATTGTACTCTATTTACACATCACAAATGTACATACACTTTCACTGGGTCAATTTCTATGAACATTTTTTAGAAATACATAAAGTCCCTGTGCACCTCTAACAATATATCCGGACAGATGAAGTATTATTACTAGTGATCCCAAACCCTCTTAGTAACACTTTAGGGATTCAATTCAGGGATTATCCCTAAAATCAGGACAGTAGGGAAGCATGGTTAACATAAAATAGAATTTGTGATGTGTTAACGTAATTTTTTTTAATAATAATGAATATATACATTTTATTTTGTGTAACTTCAGCAGCATTTTCAAATGAGAAATATGCTTACTGTAGGACAGTGTCTGTATGGATAGATATTTGATGAGGCATTTACTACATTTATATGTTCTGTCATGTCTGTAAATATTTTAGAAGAAGTAAATAATATATCACCATTATTAATGTATTAAACTGAGTACTACATGCAACCACACACAGGGTTGTTTCCTTTGGTGAAGATTTGTCACTGTCAGCTCCGTGAAGTGATAAATTGTTCACGTGACCTTATACAAAACAAATTAAAATACCATCTGACAACAACATAAATGGACATAATATTCAGTTATAAAATTTTCAGAATGCAGCAGGATCCATAACACAGTTTGTCATTTTTTTTTTTTATCCACGTGGCATTTAAAAAATGACCTACAGGCAATTTGCAAACAAAGTCCTTTCTTGTATTAAGAGAAGTATGGACTCTAGAGAGAGAGATATAATTTTGCCCCTGTCCAAATCATTAATAAGACCTCATCTGGAATATGCAGTTCAGTTTTGGGGACCAGTTCTCAAAAAGGATATCGGGGAACTGGAGAAAGTGCAGAGAAGGGCAACCAAACTGATAGGAGGCATGGCGGAGCTCAGCTATGAGGGAAGATTAGAGGAACTGAATGTATTCTCTCTTGAGAAGAAGAGATTAAGAGGGATATGACCAATATGTTTAAATATATAAGGGGACCATATAGTGAACTCGGTGTGGAGTTATTCACTTTACGGTCAACACAGAGGACAAGGGGCACTCTTTATGCCTAGAGGAATAGAGATTTCATCTCCAAATACGGAAAGGTTTCTTTACAGTAAAAGCTGTGAAAATGTGGAATAGGCTCCTTTCAGAGGTGGTTCTGGCCAGCTCCGTAGATTGCTTTAAGAAAGGCCTGGATTCTTTCCTAAATTTACATAATATAACTGGGTACTGACATGTATAGGTAAAGTTGATCCAGGGAAAATCTGATTGCCTCTTGGGGATCAGGAAGGATTTTTTTCCCCTGCTGTAGCAAATTGGATCATGCTTTGCTGGGGTTTTTCGCCTTCCTCTGGGTCAACTGTGGGTATAGGATTGGGTATGTGGGATTGTTTGATATTATTATCTATTTTTATGATTTAGATGGACTTGTGTATTTTTTCAGCCTGACTAACTATGTAACTATATATATATATATATATATATATATATAACACCAAAAATACAATAATGTTTTCAATAAAAAAAGTAATAAAATACATTTTTAAAAGTCTGTTTAAATGCATCTAGTGTCATTACCTAAATTAACTTTGTTATCAGCCCCCTTTAATGCCCTCTACAATATAGCTCAGACTGTTATGCCGTGTACACATGGCTGGACTTTTAGTCAGCAAAGGTCTGACGGAACGAATCCGTCTGACAATTCGATCGTGTGTGGGCTTCATCTGAACTTTTCTGTTGAAAAAACAGATGGACTTTAGATTTAGAACATGTTTCAAATCTTTCTGACGGACTCGAGTCCAGTCGAAAAATCCGTTCGTCTGTATGCTAGTCCGACGGACGAAAACCGACGCTAGGGCAGCTATTGGCTACTGGCTATGAACTTCCTTATTCTAGTCTGGTCGTACGTCATTACAGTCGAATCCATCAGACGTTGGTGTGATTGTGTGTAGACAAGTCCGATTCGACAGAAGTCTGTTGAAAAGTCAGACAGAATTCAGTCCGCCGAAAAGTCCGGTCGTGTGTACACGGCATCAGACATTTCTAGGCACTGCTCACTCCAGACACTACTATTCTTTGTACTCCACAGACAAATCAATTGCTGGCCAGGAAACACTTCCCTACTCCAGCTTCTGTAACTGTAACAGACTGAAGGTGTTGACTTATGACATCCCTCCCTAATAAAACTTGTTTTGGCCTCAAGCAATAGGCAACTTGTCTCTGCCCAGGAAACTGCCCTCTCTGACACCAGGTTTTTGTACCACCTGTAATAGGGCCCAGAAACAATAGTGCGCAGTTTTGCCTCTATAGGCATCCTGACTATGTCATTACTGTGATCTGTTAGTGATCGACCCTCTGTGACCAGGAGCAGTTGGTGACATTCTCTCATAGGGCTGGGGAGGACATGATTGAGCATGATCTCAGCGATACATATATGTAGCAGTATGAAATTTGGCCAACTCTATTTTGCCACATATATGAGTATGGAAGATGGGAAGGGGTTAAGCAAGGTCCTTATATTTGAAATCCAGGTTTTACTTTTTTTTTAACCTACATTGAGCCAACCTGGCTACATGTTATTATCCATGTGTAGTAGCCTGGGCTACATATAGTCAATACTGTTCTTTTCTGGGCGCTGCTGGAAAGATTTGCTGCCTGTACACTGATTGCTCCCCTGACTCCACAATTCAGAGTTTTGAACGTCTTGAATTTTTTTCAATGAATACATGGCATTCTCTGATTTGATGAAGTGGTAGTCATGACACCAAAGGCTCCTTCTCTGCCCCATAACCAATCAGAAAACACATTGCATTTATTGAAGAAGACACATCTTTTGATGACGCCCTGGAGGAGGGGCGAAACGCGTCGACGTAATTTCCGGCCAAGGATCTAACTGACGCCACTTCCTGTTCCCGTGGAGCGCACGCTGAACCAGCTGCAACCACGGAAGTATCTGAGAAGTTTGCCTTCCCCTTTGCATCCTGTAAGTAGCGCAGAGGGCGCATTTTAATATCCTTCTACAGCATTTACAATTTGCTCTCTTCTTTTACCGGTCCAACACCCCCAAGAGAATTACTGTGCCCTGTGTGCATATATCGCTCCCTGGATCCTCTGGCCTGTTTTCCTCAGCTTTGCTTTTTATGCCTGCTTGCCGTATCACAGTTTGTCTGCATATCTGCCCTCTGCTCTGCTGTCTGTCTACTGGTCCAGTGAGTCCATTCCAAGGAGGAGCCCATATGTACTTTGATTTTGGTTTCTTGGGCTAATTACTGAACATATTCACATTCATTTTATTTCTCTTCACGAATTTGTTTGTGGTTTATCACTAATTTGATACACATGGAATTAGTTTTATGGACATTTTTTATTATGTCACTTATTTAACTATTTTTAGTCACATATATAATAGTTTTATCTTACACAATTTTTTGATGCAAGTCAATTTGTGGGAATTTTTCATTATTTGATCACAATTTTGTTTGCCAGCGCTGTTTTATTGGTTTAAGCATATTTGAAAGTTTTAGCACTTTTTGTACCAGCAGCTGCACATTTTTTGTCTTTTTTTCACGTTTATATTGTACACGTTTATTCCAGCGCCGTTTTTTTGTTTATATATTTCTTAATGTAGGTGGTCATGACATCATAAGCCCCTGCTCTCCCCCTTATCCAATCATAAAAGACTTTGCATTTATTGAAGAAGACACAAGGCATTGCTTAATAGGGGAGGCATGAGAGCAAGTGGCTCCCTGCGTTCAGCATTCAGTATTAAGCTCCAGCAGCACCCAGAAAAGAACAGCACTGACTATAAGTATCCACCAGGCTACTACAAGAATTTCAACCTTCCCAGCAGCCCTGCAGATGTGACATATGGATAATTACACATCACTAAGCTGGCCTGATGTAAATGTAAAAAATAGTAAATTCCTGGAGTTTAGCTTTACAAATACGACGTGACTCTTGCTGCACTTTATAAATGGGAAGACTTCAGGGATTCTGCAAACAGTGGTTAGAAAAAGGCAAAAATGGTGTAAGTATGATAACAGAGAATCCCTGCAATTTTTAAGGTATAAACTAGGAACCCTAAAATACAACCTAAAAGCCCAGGTCCCAGGGTTCCAAGATTTCCCAGGCACAGCAATGTTTGCTACCTCTAACAGCGCACGTTTCAGTTCATAGCTGTGCACGCTAGCTCTTAATGGAGAATGAACACAATGTACAGTACACATCTGTACGCGTCTTTGGAAGAGTCAAACAGCATTGTAAATAAATAAAGAAGTCTTGTTGTTCCCGAGCGCAGCAGCCAATTAGATTTCAGCTTGTTTCGATTTATCATAGTAAGCTTCCCTTCCCAGAAAATGGTTTACCTGATGAAATATTTAATTCATGATGGAACATATGTGCCAGAGGGCTGGAGGGCTTAAAAAAAATCCTATTCCAGTCATATTTTATTTAGGAAGGCTAAAGATTTTTTTGCCGGCGACCTTTGGACAGGATGGTTAATTGCAAAATCATTTCAGTTTAGACAATTATGACAATGTTTTGCTTTGTAGACCTCAGCCATATGGGAGCTCTTTTCTGCTTTAGGATGGTTCATTACAATGTAAAATAGATTTATAAACTTGCATTTTTTTTTTAGAGAGCAGTACACAATGTGTTTAAGATAAAGTCAGCAAGAACTGAATGATGATTGTATTCTATCAATTGCTAGTTTCTTCTCTGCCAAAATATAGGTGTTCAAGTAGCTGCCAAATGTTGGAATTCTGTTTAAATGTCACTTCCAACCTAAAAGAGATATATGGCCAAAGCTACTTCTCTTGGGGGTCACAGGAGTGCACTTACTTGCGCTTTCCTGCTATCCAGAATGAGCAAACAGCAGACTAAATACTAGACTTGCTTAAGGCTCTGGAAAGATCTCGACAATAGTGTCAGGATATACCCAGATGCCTGACTGACAGCTGACTCCAGCTCCCAGCACATGACCATCATACCAAAAAACGAATTTATAGTAATACATAGTTAATAATTAAAGGAAAAGTACAGCCAAAGCTCATTTGACTGTACTTCTCCTCCACCCACATGCCTGGACCGGCACCAGTCTCAGTCTCTCAGGAGCCGCTGAGAGCCTGAGCTGGCCACTCCCTTCCCCTTCACAGCCCAACACTAAAGTGAGGGGGATAGAGCAGAGAGCTGACAGTCACCAGCTCTCTGCTCATGGAGCTCTAAAAACAGACCTATCAGCGACGTTTGATCGCTCAGTTCTCAGCCTTAGAGCCAGCGTGGGAGAGATGCAGCATCAGACTGATGCTGCATCCACCTAGGCAAGTATGATTCCAAAAAAAAAAAATCCCATATTTCTCTTTCAATCATTCTAATCCCCTCTATAACTCCTTTGCGACTGCCTAACACACATGTGCAGCAGCAAAAGGTTGGGCTTTAACGTCCACATGCCGTAGAAATATGTGGCTGGGCAGTCAATGTTTATGCTGAGTCAAAGACAGATTTGTGTCTTGACTAAAGAAGAGTACGTAAAGGGAATGGCTTCCAATCATGTGACCACTATGACAATGATCACATGATCACCGATCCTTCCTGCACCTGAGCATTCAGAACCGTTTATAAGGATACCGGGGTGGGAGAAATTAATGAATTTAAAAAAAGTATCGTTTTTTTTTTGTTTACCTTTTTTTTTTTCGGCCCAACCCACCCCCTGCCTCCATTCTCATCTAGACGACAATAACGTTAACCCCATCTCATGCAGCCTCCTGGGATATTAAAATCACATATCCTGGGAGACATCAGGTTCCACACAGTGGCTGCAGGTGGAAGGACTTGGCTGCACAGCATCAGAGGGAGGCAGCAAGAACCCAGAAGAGACAGCCAGCTCCTGATAACATAGGAAATAAAGATGTTTGCACAGGACTGGGTACGAAGCATGGGGTTGGGTCACAGCAGAACATCACTGGATTCACTGGGCATGTAAATGTGTTTATTGAGGATCACCCATTGCAAAAAAGGGAGGGGATGAACACAAACATAAGTTGGTGGGGTGAAGTTCATCTTTAATGGTGTTCTATTAATGTGCTAATGTTTTAAAAAATTGGATTTTAACATATAGTTTGTAACAAATATTTACCTAGGAGCACCCTTTTTTAGCTTATAACACAGTTTCTGCTGCCTGTTTAGTAGTGCTGGATAATGATTGTGCCTTGCCAATCCTCTTACAAGTTTCCTTGGTAGCCAGAGCCCACATGATCTTCGCTGAGGTTTAAGTAGAATGATGAGGATCTGGCACCTTTTTTTAATACACTCAAAGTTTTTCTTATATCACAGCATTAATGTGATTTCACAACTCTGACTTGTGCTCTGAATTTAGAAAAGGAACTTCTCCACCTTCCTTTGAGAGTAAAGCAAGATTTGAACGTGTATATTGCTGCTCATGCGGGATGTGAATGAAGGATGGAGCATTGTAAAAGCCATGCTAACAAAATAGAAGGATGGTTACTTACCAACAGGGCGAACTGAAGACATTACAATGGTGGTGAGAGAATATAAAAAAAAAAGGAAATTAAAAGAAATTCTGTCAGAACGTGTGCCATGCAATACTACACTTAAATAAAGTGACTACTATCCATTAAAATCATCTATGCATGCAAAATCATATTATGAATGCTCGTAACACAATCAGGTCGATTTTATTGTTTAACGTGGAACCAATTAAAAACAAAAAGAGTGAGAGAAATCTTTTGAGCTGAAGGTCAGAATGGCTTTGGGAAAATATTCATCTGTTGGTGATTATACACAGCCCCACTCAGAGACCATTAAAGCTGAACCCTTAATAAATTAAATACATATACGGTAACCGTTTTACTGACTTGGTGATTCTGTTCAGCAAATCTTGTGATCTGGACCTCCCAGCCAGGCCAGACAACCAGACCTCACTTTTCTCTTCTGTAGTAAAGAAATACAACCTGGTCCAGGATCCACCCCCACCTGTTGATTAAGTGATGAAGGAGCAGCAGCACAATGATGAGGTCATCCCTGTGCCCATCCATGTTGAAGGCATGTTCAGACAATACTGTGCCAAATCATTGGCTTAGAGGGTAGCCTGCCTGTCCCTCTCCCAGTCTGACTGTTGTTGAGCAATAACTGACAGGAAACCAAAGTTATATTTATTCACTTATTCTACTTGCATTAAAAAAGAAAAAAAAGCATGTAAAATATGTAGCTGGTCTAGGTTAATAGTAATATGTTTGTTGGTTCCCATTCTATGAGGTCATTTAAAGTATTCAATGACTGTCTTTTGATCCTGGGCCCATTCTCCCTGAATGTGAAGATGCAAAGTACCCAACAGTTGCTTGCGATGTTAAAATATGATCAAAATGGAAATATCAATGGTAAAGTTTAAAAATGTCTGCACTATTTAAAGCCCATGGAATACATAGTGGGCAACTCAGCAGAGCCAGATCATCCACAAGGCAACCTAGCCAGGAGCCCAAGGTCTGGTGGATGTCCAGCATCAACCTTTATTCTCTTGCAATAAAATGGGGGAAAACACAGTTGGTCAAAGCTGTGCACCTCCTTGTCACTTAACAAAACAGATGCACTTATAGTGCCTGATGGGGAAGGCCATGCCAATACAGACAATTCAAATTGATCAGCTTATCTGTACCTATTGCAATCCAATGCACACTGAACGGATGGGGGGAACCCAAGCTACTACCTTATCTAAAGCCCCTTTTTACCTTAATCTGTTCCTGTAAGACAAGGCAAATCACTATCCATCTATAAACACCAATTTGTTATTTTGAACCTGCTTTACTAAATGATTTTAAAATGGGATAACAGATTGATTAACATTAATAGATTTTTATTAATATTAATATTCATATTAATTTTATTAATAGATTTTTAGCTTACAAACATGAAATTCTAATATGTTTGATAGCTAATTAAGAGAGGAAGCAATTCCATAGGGACAAAAAAGCAGCCTTTTAGCGATCTAGCCTCTGCCAATTTAACAGAAAATTGGCAGCATCAGGATCACTAGCAGCAGAGTCACACATCTGACATCAACTGATTGAACGAAAAAAAAAATTGACTCATGTATGGGCTGTCTTACGCTCACTAACATTTGCACAAAATGATGCTTGTTCATTAAGTCATAGATCCAAGCGTCTGAATCTTCCTGTCCCTACTGGATTGTTTTGGTGGTATGGTATTATTACATCTCAAATAACAGTTACAGTATATATTATTACTTAAGGAAAGAAATGTTAAAGTATTAAGTAAGGCTTGGTGGCAGTTCAGTGGAATTTGTTTAGTATGAAAATTACACTCCCTGTGGCTTCGTTCCTCCTTTCTACTTTGGGATGTCCAGATCAGAATAACTTCCTGAACTCATGAGCCTGTACATCAATCTCATGGTTTAATGATTTTTCCATTGGCGTCTATAGTCCTGATATCCTCCAGAGGGCCCAGAGAAGCAATATGAAGATATTATTTAAACTTGATGAATAAAGCAGCTAGCTGATCACAGGTTCTGGAACTTGGAGATGAGTGCAATTTACAGACATTTCTTACCTTTCCTAGCTTCACCAATACCCACTGCCAGTAGGTGTACGGTGCTATCTTTTAAAATTATCAAAAGTTTATACCTAGACCACAGCCTTGACCATGGCCTTGACCTCCTTGGCCACACAACTTTATTTTTCTATCTTAATAAAATAACTAATTGTTCTGTTTTCAAGACTGTAATACCATCAGAAAAAATAGATTCCATTAAAAATAAAATATTCACACAAATGTTCAATTTGATGTAAGAGGTGTAAAAACCAAGAACATATACTAAAAATTGTATTATTAACCTTATAACAGCTCGCATGAAATCACTGAACATGCGCCACTAAGCTGTGAAATAGCGTTCCCGTCAAGTGGAGTGAAATTATTCTTTTCAATACCAGTCTGAAAGTGGGAAGAATATTTCAACCCCAAGCAGTTTTTTTAATTTTTATGTGTTCTGTTTTTGAAAACAAATGTCTGAAAGGATTTTAAAAATAGAAAGTACGTCTTTACCATTAATGTCAATAATAAACAAAATACAGTACATTTTGTTCACAATGTTTGTAAAGAATTTAATTTAATTAGCTTTGCAAATGTTCCTATCTTAAATCTGAACTCCTGCCATTTATTAAAGACACAAATGAATGCAGCTCTGTATTAATTAATACACCCTAAAATGTATTTTTAATGCAAGCAATGCAAGTAAATGATTTTAACTTTGCATTGGCCTCTTAAAGTCCCTCCACAGCAGAGCTTAGGATGGGGAAGCGAGAAGCAGCATATAGAGCTTGTCAGCTGAGCAGTGTAATGCCGCATACACACGATCGGACTTTTCGACGGACTTGGTCCGGCGGACAATCCGACGGACTTTGCAGCTGAGGTCCACCGGACTTTCAAATGAACAGACTTGGCCACACACGATCACTCCAAAAGTCCGACGGATTCGAAAGTGATGATGTAAAATAAGGAAGTTCATAGACAATAGCTGCCCTAGCGTCGGTTTTAGTCCGTCGGACTAGCACACAGACGACTGGATTTTTCGACCGGACTCGAGTCCGGCGGACAAATTTGAAGCCAGTCTTAATTCTAGGTCCGCCAGACTTTTGGGAAGAAAAAAGTTCGCTGGAGCCCACACGCGATCGAATTGTCTGACGGACTTTGGTCCGCCGCAAAGTCTGATCGTGTGTACGTGGCATTAGAGGTATGCTAATAGGAGAGCCAGCAGAGTGAAAGAGAGATGAGTTGTTCAGTGCACTGTGTTTTCATTATCCATTTACAAGGTGGGGTGGGAAGGAGACCCGTAAACAATACTGAACTGCAGAAGAGAAAACTCAAGATGCCTATGTTGTAAGACAGGACTGTACTGTGAGACAGATCTGTTAAATCACAGAACTGGATACAAAGAAATATGAATCCATTTGCAATTAAAACAGCTCCCTTTTATGTATTTCATATGTATATTTTGCTGCTTTGCGTGCCAGAATGTGTAATAGCAAAGGAAGGGAGGTACCCAAATAGATTTGAGGGCCACGGTATGTCCGTTGGTAGGTAGAAAAACGCAGGGTTATGCAGGTTCAAAAGTTGCAACTTCTGTTTTGTGTGTGTGTAATTCTGTTTGTGTTCCCAGTAGGGAGACCTGCCTCATTTTCTGTCTTGGTGAAAACAAGATGCCTAGCAATAGAATAGTGATAGAGGTACAAAACCTTTCCATCCTCTATGTCTCAGTGATCACAGAAACATCTTCCCCTTACTTACCATAGAGTTGTAAAAAGAAGTATAAAACATACCAGTTCAGGAGTTGGTGCCACTGGTCTGCACCCTTTTGATGAGCTATGGTGGATGAAGAATCTTCAACATCTAATGCACTTTCAGAAGTAGCAGATTACTGTACCTCCATTGTGTTATGTGTTCTCTCTCTCACCTCACCAGCTTCCATGCCACTACAGCTTTGCAGCAACACAGTAGTAATGTAGCAGACAATGGTGGAACAACAAAATGGAACAAGGGATGTAAGGTTCCAACAAACCCAGAAGTGTGTTGGATGTTGAAGTTGCTTCATCCAAAAGAGCTTTTTAAGACAACTAAGATTTGTAGCTCTACACATTGGGCTGGTAAGTATTGTTTTGCCTATTTTTTTTTTTTTTTTAAGTTTTTTCTTAATTTATTTCCTTATGAAAATTACTTTTAATTCAGCAAACGCAAATTAAGATGATCAAAAACACCAACTGTGTTAAATTGTTGAAGAGTAGGGAATGGTTACTATTTTGTTAGTCTGTGTCCCATTGGGGAGAGTTCCTTAACTTCCTCTCCTGAGGAAACAGTGAAACTAAATTATATTTTATGTACAAGTCTTTTAATTTTGTGAAAGTCTATGGCATGGCCATCACCCACTAAAAAAAAACAGAAAGTACAAGATTAACACTTACCTCTTACTGTCAGCATAGCGGCAGCTTCTATTTTACCAACCCGGTTTTCAGAAATGCATGTGTATGTGCCTTCATCGATGCTGGCCGCCTTCTTAATCCGCAAGGTATAATCATCCTTGATGTCATATCTAAATATCACAAGATAATAATGGGTGACATGATGTAGTATATGGATCAAAAAAAAAGCAAGTCTTTACCTAAAATGTATAGATTTATCACATAGGTACTCAGCACCATTTATTTTAGGCTTTAATAATTTCACACACTCATAAATCTTCATGACATTTTTATTACACCATACATTAGTTAAAAACTTTGAGGCCATAAAATTGGTCCTGCAGTGTGCTTTTGGTATTAGTGTATTATTAATATTATCACTTTTCTCTGTGCGGTGTGGCAATATGACAAATTAATGTGATCAGTTTTCAATATGTGACATGTTCTGCGCTGGTCCTGACACAGTAACCGTTATGCTTTTGTGGCTTTCCAATCTAGTTAATCACCATTGTCATCAGATAAAATCTTTATGTCCTCTTAGAAACCAGGATCTCATTAGTCTCACCTCGCTTAATGGAACATTGAGCGATATTAACATTATTTAGATGTTGTAAAGTAAACTTGGCTTAGGTGAGATTTCAGTTAGAGATGGAAGGATTCAGTTAGGTGCAGGTAGGTCTATCACCTGCTGGTTTCTAATGTCTGCCCACCAGAGTTTTTAGATCTGCCTCATCATCCCTGTTCACATCGTGTCCACTGAGCTGAATTTTTTTAGTACACCATCCCACACGAATGGTGTCATCTGAACACTGCAAAGGCTGGACTTGTGTAACTAGACACCTGCCTTGAACCACACTACTTAATCTCAAAGCCATCTGACATGGACCATGAACTCTCTTCTGGGTCACTGGGTAGCATCCCAGTCCTGCAAACATAGCATATCATATCTCAAGTGCTATTTTTTTTTTAGTACCGGTAGGCCTATTTGCCTTAGGGAAAAGGTGGTGGCTATAGGTGAAACCATGTGGAAGCTTCACTATTTTCACAGGACAAGACCAGTAAATGTTACACCTACATATACTACTATGTAACCAAACAGGGCCCCAGTGCTGCTGGATCCCGTAGCAGTCACATAGATGTCCTTTGCACTGAAGCCTCTGCCTTGCTTGGAAATTGCAAATCTGAAATTTTCTTAATATTCTTTTAGTAACCATTAAAGTGGATGTAAACCCAAAACATTTTTTTTCCTTTCATTTGAGCCCAGTCTTGCCACACAGATTTACTCCAGCCCTGAGAAATCCTCTTTTATTGTTCAGTTAAAAATATCTTGACAAAGTGCTGAAAAATTTGTCAAAAACGCCCCCTTGCTGTGAGTGACAGGTGATTTACATATCTCATGCACTAACCTGAGACAGGCACATACTGTGTAATTATAAAAAGTGAAAAATTCACCCCTCCCCCACACAACAATGATGGAAAGGAATGTTATCTGTGATCAGGTGACCTCAGACACACACACTGCACTATAACAATCATCAGATCACTGGATGTTCTACTCTGCCCAACTCTGACTACATACATCTCCCCTATATTCTTCTTGCTATTCACTCGAGAATACATTTTCTTTCACTCTGGTCTGTGGATCTGTGGTCTGTTCCTGTCTCAGGCTAGTGCATGAGATATGTAAATCACCTGCCACTCACAGAAAGGGGGCGTTTTTGACAAAGTTTTTTTATCACTTTGTCAAGATATTTCTAACTGAACAATAAAAGAGGATTTCTCAGGGCTGGAGTCAATATGTGTGGCAAGACTGGGCTCAAATGAAAGGAAATCTTTTTCTCTACATTATGACATCAAAAACATTTTGGGTTTACATCCACTTTAAGTGAGCACAGACTCCGAAATTTGCCATGAAATACATGAAAACAGAGAGAGATTCATGCTAATATAGTTTAGTGACCACAGAGAAAAGCCATTGGTCAGAAGTTTAATAAGTAAAAATAGAATCCTTAGAGTTTCAACGGGCAGTGAGTGTTTCTTAGACACAGGAGACAAAGGCATGATTTATATTTGTTTATATTGTATTTATTGCTTAAAAACATTCTGAAAGCTGAAATTGCTCTTTAAATGTAATGAGAAGCAGTATCAACTTTGGGACTAATTTGAGGCTTTGGTTGAATAAATGTTGCCCAGGTAGATAGGGGAGATCGTAAGAATGTCAGTAACTAACGGAGAACTCAGCAAAGAAATGTATTTCAATGTCACAAGACAGATATACAGTAATGCACACACCAAGGAGAAAAAACGCACATATGGAAACTCGAGGGATCTCATTTATTTACTATGGCCCCAGTAAGAGATTGGGGAATCAATGTAGATAACTCAATGTAAGCATCAAGTCGATGAATAAGAGCAGGGAAGAGGCCAGAGGAACGCTGTAGAAGAACTCACTGAGGATTTCAAATGTGAAGTAGATGATACAAAAATTGCAAAGCGCTGCCCTATCCTTCAACTGAAACTCTATCTAGGAAAATAAGAGCAGTGACCACCTACATAAAATATGGCATCTAATAAGAAAAGGCAAAACAAATAGCTATCTTTATCTGGAGAACCGGCCTATGGAGGAAAAACATAATTGAGTTCCACAAGACCCCATTAAATATTACATTTTACTGGGCTTCCTTTTATTTATAGAAAAAAAGAAAACTCATAGAGACCAGAGAGACGGGTAAAGACACAGAAGAGGCGAAAAACAAAACTAGGTTTATTTTCTGCATTACACTATATTGCTGCCATAATTTGTTATAGTACCGGTAGGCCTGGTTATACACTGATGAATACATTTAAAAATCAAAATACTATATGGTTAATTCACTAAAGACATTAAGATTGTTCATCCAAACAAAAAGTGAAAATCCACTTCAATTAAAAATACAAGTAAAAATAAAATATAATTTATCGCTAATTAAGCGTTATATAGGTTAAATGCATCTTAAATCTTTTTCAGAGTGACCATTCTCAACGCCTTTAGTAAATCAGCCATTATGTGATGCATAAAAGGTGATTTACTAAAGAAGTTGATGATCTATGCTTATATAAATCCCAGTAATGAAACAAACATAGTGAGGCCAAGAATCCATACTGAAAAAATGTATATATAAACGTTCACTTCAATTACTCAATCAGGATTAGGTAATCAAGGTTAAGAGGAATTTGCTATGTACATAATTGGGTAATTAAAGATAATATTCACACATTTCTGCACAGAGCAGGTAAGTATAACATGTTTATTATTGTTAAATGCTTTAACATTTACTGCGGCGGGGAGGCCCGGCTGCACGAAACAACGAACCTGTACGTTCTCTCTTCTTCCGGATTTGGAGCATGCGCGCTGCCGGCGACCTGCTTACGCTGTGATTGGACACAGTGGGAGCCAGTCAGCGGTCCCACCAATCATTGACAGGAGAGGCAGAACGGCAGTCCGACTATATAAACAAGACAGAACACCGTTCTGCCAGAGAGGAAAATGGAGATCTTGTGTTTCTGCTAAGCTTTTCTCCAGTTAAGCCATCCCCCACACTGTTAGAAATCACTCCCTAGAAGCACACTTAACCCTTTAATCGCCCCTGATGTTAACCCCTTCCCTGCCATAAAAGTATCCCATAGTTTGTAGACACAATAACTTTTGCGCAAAACAATCAATATACGCTTATTGGGATATTTTTTTACAAAAACATGTAGCAGAATACATATTGGCCTAAATTGATGAAGAAATTAGATTTTTTACATTTTTTTATTGGATATGTTTTGTAGCAGTAGGTAAAAAATATTGTTTTTTTGGTCAGCCTTTTTTTGTTTAGAGAGCAAAAAATAAAAACGCAGAGGTGATCAAATACCACCAAAAGAAAGCTCTATTTGTGGGGAAAAAAATGACATATTTTTTTTTGGGTACAGCGTCGCATGAATGCGAAATTGTCAGTTAAAGCAATGCAGTGCCGTATCGCAAAAAATAGCCTGGTCATGAAGGGGTGAAATCTTCCAGGGCTGAAGTGGTTAAAAAAAATGAAGCTTTACCACTGTACAGCTGAGTATACACTAGTAGAATTTTGAACGAAAACTTGTGTGAAAATTCTTAGGAAATTCTGTTTGAAAATTCTCAGAATATTTGAATGTTGTTGGAAACATCCAATCTTGATATGACTGGACTCTACTAAATGAAAACTACATACACTGTTGTTACTATGTTCGAGAAAAAAATTTCCATCCTGCTCCTTTGAATTTTTTTGTCAATGCGGTCAAAAAAGAATGTCGAATAAATCCCACTAATGATTAGAAAATCTAAAAAAATTTGCTTATAACATTCTTATAACAGAAAATGTCAAAAGAAGTTCTACTAGTGAATACCTAGCTTTATTCGTGGTTGCAAATTAGTTGACATGTTTTGCACTAGACTCTGTGGGCTAATTTACTAAAGGAGCAGAGACTGTTCACTTAGGAAAAGAAATGTTGCCTTAGTTTAGTGATTAAGGTCAACCGTGCTCACTTCAATTATCTAATCATTTGCAAGCATAAGTTTTGTTTAATGTTCCATGATTGGGTATTGAAATTTAACTTTACTTTATTTACTAAGAGAACTAAAGATTTACAGAATCAAAGGTGTTCGGTGAACAGTCTCTACTTTAATAGTAAATCACCCTCACACAGTGTAGTCCATGATGCATTTGTGGGCAAACATACCAGAGGCCCTGGTGCTCCTGTTTTGTGCTGATATTTAAATAAATTCATCCAAAGTACAGTATTGTGCAAGAAGCTTCTATTACAGAGCTTACAGAGTTTTCTTGCTGAAAACAAGCAATACCTACACCATTGGGAATGCTTCTTGCAGGGCTTATAAAGCTGACAGCTTATAGCGGCTTTCATACAAGGCCTTACTGGTCTACACTCACTAAATTGGATTCTGTTTGGTCATCGGTGGATTGCTACATTTTGCACTTAGCAATTTTCTTCTTCTGTTGTTTATGAAATAAACCCAATAACGTAACTTGCTGTGCACAGACTAGGCATGGCAAGCAGCAAAATCTGAAAAGGCGGGAGGGGCAGAAGGACACAGCAAAGTGAAAAATCACTAAAATTTATGGTAGTACATATCTACAAAGCATGTTCATTTCCCCATGTTTTTCCCTGTAGGCACAGCTTGTAGTAGAGTAAATTTTCACATTACTGTGTCAAACGTTTCTGTTTGTGTCCAAACATGAGACAAGCAGCATGGCACTACACGGGTTCATTTATGACCTCTGTAGTCTGAGAACTGACATTTCCTATGAAGAAACTATATATCCCACAATATATCCCACAACCTCGACGTCCGTTTCGTATTACACGTCTTCAGGAGGCGTCTCCTGAAGACGTGTAATACGAAACAGAGGTCGAGGCAGTACCTGGTCACGTTTATACAAACAACATCCGGTCTCCTTGGTTGTCGGCGCCACAGAGTGGAACGCACGCCGCAACAGTTGAGAACAACGAGAGAATCGTTCCCGGTTAACTACCAAGCGAACAGCCCCAGTGCCGGGTCAGGCACTTTTTAAAGTAAGGAGCCATTTACACTATGGAGATGTTTCTTTGCTTTTTCTCTATGCCCCATCCGAGTCTATAAAGAGGAGATCTTGCTGGATTTGGTCCATGCCATCTTGTATGTGAGCAGGCACAAACCTGCAAAAGCGCTGTCTGACTATTTTTTAATTAAATTAGTCACACAAGATCTGGTAAGGAGACTACATTCACAATCACTTTTGGGTGTTGTGTGCTAAAATCTGTGGTGAAGGAATATCTAAAAATATTTAGAAGACACCATTGTATGACTGAAGTCAAGTGGCTGAAATTCATCACAACTAGTTTGCATCTCAGTTGGTTTTTGGTGGACTATCATCTAAAAAGACTTTCTTTGATATATGATCATTGGCTCAGCAAATGTTTATTATGTAACTGTTTGCACATGTATCTATCAATGTTTGACTATTTTCTGTAGTATTCAACAATTTGTTCACTGGTTGTGGGGCACGCACAACTCTATATTTAATTATTAATTTTTTGTTAAGTATTGTTATTTTTGTGGTATAGGCAACAAAATATCACTATTATATTTAGTAATTAATGGTACACTAGCGCCCCTATTTGTCACTTTTCTCACTGCTACATTATGGCGGACACATTGGACACTTTTGACACTATTTTGGGACCATTGTCATTTATACAGCGATCAGTGCTATAAAAATGAACTGATTACGGTGTAAATTACACTGGCAGGGAAGGGGTTAAACACTAGGGGGCTATCAAGGGGTTAAGTGTGTCCTAATGAGTGATTCTAACTGTGGGGGGGATGGACTACTACTCACATGACAGCAATCCCTGCTCCCGATGACAGGGAACAGTGGATCCCTGTCATGTCACAAGGCAGAACGGGGAAATGCCTTGTTTACAAAGGCATCTCTCCGTTCTTCCGCTCCGTGACACAAACGCGGGCACCCGGCAGACATCGAGTCCCCGGGACCCATGGTCACAGGTTGCCGCTTCTTAAAGGGGACGTACCTGTATTCCCATTTGCCAAGCCGTGCCATTGTGCCTACGTATATCGTTGTGCGCTGGTCGGCATGTGGTTAATAAAAATTTGTATAATGTATGGCCTGCCATACGGACCAGTAGTATCTGTGTGAGCAATCAAGATAAGCAATTAAGATTACCCCCCTTATCAAAGCCATTCACACAAAGATTTGTAGTGTGGAGGAAGAAATGGGGTGTGTCTATTAGATAGGAGTGCATCCAACAGTGCAGGCAAATGCTGGTAAACATGGGACACACTAGGAATTGGAACTACAAATATATGAAAGTAAAGGCTGTTAATACAATGTGTTTCTGAATGAATACATCATTCCCAGATTTTAGCTGTGTTTCAATTCTCCAGCATCTACCAAAAAATAAAACATGAGTTTTGGGAGGACTGTTCCTTTAAATGTAAGAGAATGGGACATACGCACAGCAAAAGTATTGCCAGCTGAAAATATTATTAGGGTGAACTTGTCATTTATAAGCAGCCCCGTGTCTAATATAAATAGAATTCCCATTATACAATAAGCTGAATAGCAGACATAAAGCATGATAAATCACACACAGGTATGTAGGCCTACAAACAATCGCTCTCTCTGTATTGTAAGTGTTATTAGAGCATTTCTGGCCTCTCCTCAGCTTCTTTAATAGCCTGAAAACTGTAGACTGTGTTATCTGAAAGGATTTCAATAGTTCTTTTGTTTAATGGTTTAACGTACTCGGCCTTCTGTTCAAAGGTGCTTGTTAAACCTTTCAGAGATGCCATATTTTGCCAATCTGCTGGAGCCAAAGAAGGCTGAATAACTAGATATGTAAGTGGCGTGAAAAGCTGAAGGTTTGCATTTAATTGGAAGCAGAAGAAATGACAAAACAGTAGTAGTAAGGGCACAGTAACACACATAGGCTTATTTTGATTGAGAAATCTGGTAATCATTGCATTGTATGAATGCTCTCATTGTTGCAGCATGTGATTAATGACACTTCTACAATAGTATGCTGGCAGTCATTACAACACACACACTTTTCCTCTCTCTCTGTTTCGGATATGAAACGCTGATGAAAAATTCAACCCAATCAGATTTGGCCCCTGGACAACGTGTGCTATCATCACTGTACCGTGAATTGAGATTGATTGGTTACCAGCTGTGACAAAGTCAGTGAAAGAACCGTCTGAAGAAAAAAAAAGGACTAAAATTAAAAAAAAAAACTAAAAAAAAGAGAAATGCCATAACCATCTGTTCGTACAAACACAGCAAACCATTCAAGAAGTTGCTGAATGCAACGTGCACTATGGTTCTCTGTACATTGTAGATGTGCCATGTTCTATTTCTGGCAGTGCTTCATTTTTCTGGACACACGTGTTCTTGCTGTTCCTGAACAACTTACTTCTGCTTGGAAAATCTACTTAAAGTGCAATACTACTCTAGGCAACACACAACATCAGTCAGTGAATTACTAATGCTGTCCAATAATGCTCACACTGCACTCAAGTCTTCAAGTAGATCTAAACGTATACACTAGTACTACTTCATAAATATAAAGAAGCCTTGACGTGGACCTTGCACCTAAATAGCAAGGTCTGCTTGTTCACTGAAGACTCTTTTCCCACATCTTAATTTGCTGCAAAAAATGTCAAAAGACACTAGTAGGCAAAAAAAGTAGTACCTATCTTACCCCCGCTTTTGCCCAAGATGAGATGCTAAGGCAAGAATGACATCTCCAATCTTCTAGCGAGGTCTTCGGGAATGCTGAGTAACCAAAATCTCCCAGGAAGATGATCCTGCACTGTGCTATATATTCTAACATCTTCTTAGCTGGTTAGTAAGGCCCAGATTTATGTTCCTGGAAATTTTAGCTACAAAACCTTTGGCCCACAAACCAATTCTTCACCTCCTGCTAGGATCAACAATGTTACAACAAAGAATATTAACTTATTTTCCTGGTCCCAATCTGGCTTAGAAGATGTAGACAATGTGGAAATAAGGTTAAAGGAGATGGCTAGTTCGGAAAAAAAAGAGAAATGTCATAACCATCTGTTCGTGCAAACACAGCAAATCATTCAAAAAGTTGCTGAATGCAATGCGCACTATGTTTTACTGTACATTGTAGATGTGCCATGTGATATTTCTGGAAGTGATTTGTTTTACTGGACACACTTGCTGTTGCTGAACAACTAATGTCTGCTTGGAAAATCTACTTAAAGAGCAATTCTAGGCAACAAGCAACATCAGTGAGTGAACTACTAATGCTAACTACAACCTTTGGCCCCCAAACCAATCCTCCACCTCCTGCTAGGATCAACACTGTTACAACAAATAATATGTCCTTATTTTCCTGCGCCCAATCTTTCTTAGAATATTTAGACAATGTGGAAATACGGTTAATGGAGATGGCTAGTTCAGCTAATGATGTAAACATGCGTCTGATAAATATAAGGGGGAAAAGCCATCCCTTTTCTACTGCCAACTATAGGCACATGCCTTTTGTGCCTAATGAATTAGATGTTCTAGTTTTAGAGATATCAAGCAATATGGAAAATTGTATACTACAGTGTCTCAGGATTCCTAAAGATGTCTAAAGGTATAGGCAAGCACCCCCCTCATCTACCAACACGCCCCTGAAAAAATGTAAATGCCACTCTCCTTTCCTCTTCTTTTTACAAAAAGAGCTCATAGCCATCGCAATGGCGTGTGGTGAAAAAAGTAGGATGTGCATTACCTTTCTTACCGCAGCATATTGCAATGTACTGTACTGCATGACAATACACTGCATAAAGGTGAATGAAATGTCATTTTCTAATTTCAATAAAGTTATATCTTAAAAAAAGGTAAACAGTATGATGCATGGAAATCAGCGCACCCACACTGTTTAATTCCAAGTGCACACCAGCGGCCGTGTTATAACATGGCTGCTGGTGTGAACCGCCCCTAAATTATTTGTGTGACCAAATAAACATTAATATAATTTTTTACCCAGGGGATTGGTTGCTTTTATTAAAAGGGATGGGTGTTTTCTAAATCATGTTCTGCCATTCTAAACAGCAAAGCAGCTGACTTGTGAATTTCTGTAAATGCCAAACCTAAAAATGCCCACGGACTTTGCAAAACAAAAAGCAATGTGTTCCCAAGTATTCCACCAATTCCACTTTAATTTAGTTGTATAGGCAGTCCCTGAGTTAAGCACAAGGTGTAGGTTTGTGTAGGTTTGTTCCTAATTTGAATTTGTACGTAAGTTGGAACAGGTACATTTTTTACATGTAACTCCAGCCAAAAAAAAACTTTTACGTTTTGGATAGCATAGGGAAGAGTTAATGGTGATGTGGGATCGCTGACAGGTCTGCTAGACAGTAGACATTAAATGTAACGAATATCGACACTCTACAATAACGAATTATCTGAAAATGTATTAACGTTACATAACGCAAGTCTATAGTCTATTGTTCACCAATCACTCGGAGGAAGTACGAAATACGAAATTTCGTATTCATAAATGAAATTTCGTATTTCGTACTTCCTCTGAGTGATTGGTGAACAATAGACAATAGACTTGTGTTATGTAACGTTAATAAGTTTTCGGATAATTCGTTATTATTCGTAGAGTGTCGATATTCGTAACGATTCGTAAAGATTCGTAACAATATTAACGATTCGTACGATATTCGTACGAAATTCGTATTTCGTACGAATCCGAATTACGATTTTTTTTTATACGAAACGTAACGTAACGAAACTAAACAAATTTCTTGACCAATGTCTACTAGACAGTAGGTGGCCTCATGCAGTGAGCAACAAGATGGCCACACGGCGGTTTCTGGGACCAGTATGGCACCACGCTGCCTCTGTTCTTAATTACGAGTCGGATGTAAGTTGAATGTTTGTAACTCCAGGACTCCCTGTATTGTCCTCCACATAGTTCCAGTCTAAAGCAAAATCCCTAGTCTATTATTGAAAACATTATTCGAGATTGTAAAATTTAAAACAAAAGAAAAGTTGAGCAAATCTCCCCACAACAAATCATTTCAGTATATCTGTAAACTGACTGAGTTTATACCATAAGGAGATGGAAACCAGAAAACCCTTCCTGGCAGAAAGTGCCGCACCACTCTGTCACCTCTGCTTAGCAGAACTATGGTGGGAGAATGATTAAACACACAAATCCCGGTTCACTCAGGGGAGATGAGACAGATCATGTGTTAATACTAAGTGTGAACACTGATCTCTCTCTTCCCCTAGTCAGTCCCATCCCCCCTACAGTTAGGACACACCTAGGGAACACAGTTAACCCCTTGATCGCCCCCTAGTGTTAACCCCTTCCCTGCCAGTGTCATTTAAACAGTAATCAGTGCATTTTTATAGAACTGATCGCTGTATAAATGACAATGTTCACAAAAATGTGTCAAAAGTGTCCGATTTGTTCGCCGCAATATTGCAGTCCCGATAAAAAGATCACCGCCATTACTAGAGAAAAAAAATTATAATAAAAATTCCATAAATCTATTCCCTATTTTAGACGCTATAACCTTTGCGCAAACCAATCAATATATGCTTATTGCGATTTTTTTTACCAAAAATATGTAGAATACATATCAGCCTAAACTGAGAGAAAAAAATGTGGATATTTATTATAGCAAAAGGTAAAAGATATTGTGTTTTTTTTTTTTTTAAATTGTCTCTCTTCTTTTGTTTGTTTATAGCGCAAAAACGGGGAGGTGATTAAATACCACCAAAAGAAAGCTTTATTTGTGGGAAAAAAAAGGATTTGTTTGGGTACAGCATCGCACAACCATGCAATTTTCAGTTAAAGCGATGCAGAGCCATATCGCAAAAAATGGCCTGGTCATTGAGCAGCCAAATCTTCCGGGGCTGAAGTGGTTAAGCTACAGCACAGAGTCCATCTATATAAATCTGATCCTGCACCATTTTCACTGTGTGTTACTGCTTGGTGATGTCTCATTGGTGGTAAAGATCTTAATATGTTTTAACAGTTTGTCACAGGAGACTCAGTTCAAGAATCGGTCAAGGAACTGTACCTCCGGCGACTGCACTGATTAACTATATATGTATTTAACCAGTCAAGGTACTCTACCTCAGGCAACTGTACTTATATACTGTATATATATATATATATATATAAATCATTATATATATATATATATATAATCATTGTTAACAGCAAATGATAAAATAGATGATGATGATGCTTAATGAGAACTTTAGCTTTACATTATGTTTAAATAAATAAAAAAATTCTGCAGAATCAGAAACCACTTGCAATGTAATGTATATGTTATATATTATTATTATTTTGCCGGGGGGGTGGCGGCAAACAAACACCCCCACTCTCCCGCTTGGTCGGGTCACCCGCAACCTACCCCTCTCCCGGGGGTCTCACGGTTGGTCATCCAGCCCCAGGCGGGCAGCACTCCTATGGGCGGTGGGCGTCTCTTCCTCCTCTGCATCATGGCGGCTTCTGGCGTGCGTCTCCTCCCTCCTCCTCCTAGGCATCCAATAGGATCGCCTGTCCTTTCAGCCAATCGGGTGACGGGTCTCAGGACCCACTTCCTGATTGGTTGGGAGGAGGATGGTGTGAGAATATCGAATATTAATTTCTGCACCCTGAGCCCACCCTTTTTTGAACCCTATTAGAGCCTCTGGCTCTAATCACGTGCTTCAAAAAAAAAAAACAACCCCCTATTGAAATCAATGCACCGTATACCTGCATGTAGATTAGGGGGCCAGATGCGTGGATAGGGGGGCAGCGCCGGTGTGCCCCTAATCGATGGGCCACCACTGGAATTAAGCTAAGGGGAGCGATGTGTTGTATGTTTTATTTTGTTGCTATGTAGGGAGAGTGCTGCCACCGTAGCCTGTTTTTTCTGTTCCTTTAGTACTGGGGCCGGATGTGGCCATTTGTTTGCATTTATCTGGCCCTTGAGGCATTATTCCTTTTACTGACACCATCAATGGGGCATAATTCCTGGCACTGACAACAACAATGGGTCACTATACCTTCCATTGACATCAACAATGGGGCATAATTCCTTCCACTGACAAAAGACATGGGCCACCAATTCCTTCAAACAACACCACCTATTTGGTATTGGCACAGTCCGGCCCCCCTAAAGTCTGCAGGACAGTAAATTGGCCCTTTCTTTAGAAAGTTTGGAGACCCCTGCTTTAGTTTGTTCATGTGTTCCCCTCTCCTGTTTTGTATCTTTTTTGTAGTCCCTCCACTTTTAGAGACTCCCTGTTCTCCTAAGTTTTAATTTCACCTTCACTGAAAAAATGGGGCTTAGGGAAGTCATTTTCTTCCTACACTTCAAAAATTTAAAAAAAAAACATCCTTTTTAAATTACAATTTTTGGGAGTAAAACTATGTATAGCAACACTATGCCTGCCCTTTACACCCAGTTGCTCCATTCATAGAAGCCTTCTATAAAATTAACAGGATCTATGAATTGAGAATGGACATATGCTTGATAGTCCCCCCCCATTCATAGATTATGTTTTATTCATGGAAGCTGTACTATGACTTCTATGAAGAGAGCAGCTGGGAAGAAAGGGCGCCCCCTCTTTCCTCCCATACATAGAGGTTGCCATGAGGCAGTAGGTAGCAGTAAGGGACACACTGTCTATTGGCAGACTCTGAACAGCTGTTAAAGTGGGTCCCTTTGTGTGTATATATATATATATACACACACAAACCGGCCACTTTATTAGGTACCCCAGTTCAATTGCTTGGTAACACAAATTGCCAATCAGCCAATCGCAGGGAAGCAACTCAATGCATTTAGGCATCTAGACGTGATGAAGGCAACTTGCTGAAGTTCAAACTAAGCATCAGAATTGGGAAGAAAAAAACATCTCTAGGGTTTACAGAGAATGGTTCAAAAAAGAAAAAAATATCCAGTGAGCGGTAGTTGTGTGGACAAAAATGCCTTGCTGAGGTCAGAGGTCAGAGGGTACAGCGAAGCCCCACTCGTCTCCCCCTCCGCTCGGCGGTACCGGCATTTTAACTGTGGGCGTCCGGCTGTGGCTTCACAGCCGGGCACCCACTGTGCATGCGCGTGCCGCGCCGCGCGCCGTGACTGGTCGCGCAGTCACGTGCCCCAGATGATTGACAGAGAGAGGGGGAGAGTCGCTCTCCCTTCCTGCGCTAAGGGAAGTGACTCAGGAGCCCAGGCACTGAAGGAGGCAGACTACGAGGGACCACATAGCAACAGGCATTATAAGGTAAGTAAAAAAAAAAAATTTCCAAATTTTTTTTTTTTTTTTTTCAAGCAGATTAATGACATTTTTTTTTTTTTGGGGTGGAACTCCACTTTAAGATCTGTTCATTCACTGATAACGATATTCCTTAAAGTAGTAGTTTGGAATGCTTCCAGTCTGACCACACAAGGGATTTATTATTACAACACTAAAACTCATCATTTGAATATCAAAAAAAATAGACTCCTCGTTTTTTTTTTTGGAAAATAAAAATCTTTTGAAAGTAAAAAAATAGACTCCTCAACTTAATGGTCAGTTTTAGAAAGGGCATATCAAGTACTTCTTTACTATCTACAGAACAAAAGCATGCAATAAAGTTTGCCGGGTCCTTGCAATGTAGTTAATCTAAAAGGATTTGCTTGCTGTTGTTGTTTTATGTTATTTATCCATTTAAAACTGCAGCTAGTACACTGTATAAGAAAATGTATGCCTTATACAGGTCTTTGTACTATGAAATCAAATTACGTAATTGTACTAAAGGATAAATATCCCCATTACTCTCTTTCCTTAACCTCGTTCTGTAAAAAGCAGCAGAAGATCTCTTCTGTAAAAGTAAATTTAATTTAGGCTTTTACATTTCCTAGTACAACAGTGCAGGGCGCCCGTCAACATTTCTCGTGAGTGGTCAGCCTGGCACTTCCTGCTCTTCAATGTAGTCATGAATTCCTAAAATATCTACTAGTACTGCAGAAAACTAGAGGCTGCAATTTTATTTTAAGAAGACCCACACACAGGCTTCCCCGACTATACATTCCTGCTGAACATGTACAAGTTTTGTGAGGCCCTTATGAAGAGCTGGCAGTGCGGGTTTCCTCTCTACGCAAGGTTAAAATAGTTATTACGGTGTCCTAAGTTTCCTCTTTAATTGAAATTCTCTTCAGTGAGCAAAGAGAAAAGATTGTGTTTTACATGCTTTGTAATTACAGCAGGCAGCTGCCCCCTGAGACATGTAATTTTTCTGAACCCCACACTTAGCATACATTTATAGCAATCCGATCATTAGACGCTATATGGAAAGAGAACTCCTACTAGGCTTGCACTATGTCATGTACTATAGCTCAATAAAAAATAACACAGACAATGCATCAGGTCATAATGCTGTGTCTAATGGTTGATGGCTGTTGCTGCGTTTACACATTTTTATGAGTTTTTTGAGCACTGCTAAAGGTACTTATTGACTTAAAGCGGAGGTCCACCGACCGTTCCTTTTTTTTTTCAACCATGCACACAATCAAATAATTGCAATGTTACACTCACTCCTCTAGTGATTTATCTCCCCGATGTCCGGTTTCCATTAAAAAACGAAGTTATAAAAAAATGGTATGGCTGGTTTCATTTTGCTTGTGGGCATGTTAAGCCCACAAGCATTAACTTCCTGGTTCCAGTGAATGTTGAGCTACCAGCATTCACTGCTCGTTCCAGCGCATGCTCAGTTGTAACGGCGCAGGGCGCCGTAAACTGAGCAGGCTGCCATCACAACGGGCAGTGTCATCGGAAAGTTCCCGCCCTGTTGTGATGGCAACCAAAAATATACACAACAAACACAGACGAAGCAAAGGTCAGTACCGGGAGAGAGAGCAGACGATTTTGCTCCTGGAAATGCTGACACTTGGCTCCCAGGAGACATTGCGCGGCCAACGAAAAGGAATGTACACGCCTACTCCCGCGGGAGTAACAGACAGGAAGTGCCAAAATAAAGACAAATTATAAGGTAAATACAGCACTTAAAAACACTTTTTTGTCATTTGCGCATCAATGCAATGCACGGAAGGGGATAGCATTAAGTCAGTAATTTGTGTGGACCTCCGCTTTAAGGTAATGGTTGCCCTGTATGATAAATCAAGCAATAATCTTTAAAGCTGAACTCCAGGCAAACAGCTACATACACAACTGAAATACATAATATAGTAGCTGGTTTACCTCAAAAAAGATTTGTATTTCTGTCCATCTCCGTTTGGGATGCACTTAGGTCTCATTCTCATGGGCATGCTAAACCACACACCTACAGTATGTGAGGGCCGTGTTTGCCCGCACAGGACACACAGGTGTTGCACGCATCTGTGTGCAGGCAGTCCTATTCATGTCAATCAGGATGCAGCAGCTGCATGGACAGAACTTGACATCTGTGTGGGTGCATATGAGTGCATGTCCCCGGGAACACACTCCTGCAGCAGCTGTATTTGCGGAGCCATTGCTTTCCAATTGACATGAATTAGAATGACTGCATGTGGATACACATAACACCTGTACAACCTATGCAGGAAAACACAGCCCTTACATGGATGTATGCTTCAGTAGACCCGTGTGAAAAAAGCCTTACAGGTCTTGTGACTGGACAGTGAAAAGAGAAGCAGCACACTAATGAGCTTATCTACCTCTCACTATGGGCCCTTCTTCTACAAGAAGACTAAGGGGATCCTTTTACTGCTTCTCTCTCTCACAGTCTAAGCTCTACCATACAGGGACTGAACGAGGCTAATACCAAGTTGTATTTAGGTACTGACAATGCTTGCATTTAAATATTACATATAAAAGCAGAGTAGGTGCAGGTCCAAGCATCTGGGTGAATCCCAATCATATTGTCTTGATCTTTCCAGAGCTTGGACCAGCTGAGTGATATCAGCCAATGGTAGATTTTACCCAGCTGTCGGCTTGAAACCGGTCACAGGAGTGCAGAATGATGTGCACTCCTGTGATCTACAGGAGAAATATAGCCAAAATTGCTTTGGCTATACATCACCTTTAATAATGTAGTGATGAATACAGAATTGTATTAATTTGTGCCTTATTCTCGTCTGGAGTTCAGCTTTACGAAGCAGGAAGCCACTCACCCGCCAACCTTAGAAGTAACATTTAATCGCACAATTTGTAAACCTGTTCTGATCATTATCATCTGATAAGACAATGATAGAAGCGATTGTGTATTCCTCCCTCCCCTATTCTCCATGACATAAACTTGAATGGTCAGTAGGACAGAGAGTTCATGTTTATGCAAGGACCTATTACCTGCTCAGATCTATGGCCAACCGAAGGTTGGCTACTGATCGTCAGGTATCTCTCCCTGAAAATAAAGGTAAGTAAGACATCTGCCCATTCCCAAAGCTGTCATACTGGCACCTCTTGGCCGACATATTGCATGCCCAGTAATAATCTTGTTTCCTTTTCTGGATAGAATAATGGTTCCCCTGTGGGAACACTAAACTCATAATTATGGTGGAATCTGACCTAATTATTATGGGGTTTTCAAGTATTATGCATGTGGAAATACTATTAGGTGGATTAAGTTTAGGGTGGACTTTATCTTATAGTCTATCATTTTTAGTTTGCCCAATGTGCTTAATATTAGGAATCGATTTAACATGATGTAGCAAACTGTTCTTTAAAACTCACCTTCCCCTTGGCAAATCGGCATCATCTTTTTTCCACCGGACAGTTGGCTGTGGATCTCCGAGGACTGAACACCGAAACTCTACAGTCTCATCTTCCAAAACAATTTGGTTAACTGGCTTTCTGACAAACGTTGGTCGTTCTAGCAAAAATAGAGAAAACAGAAAAGAAATGTTTTTAGATGTTGTTTAACATCTACAGTATGTAAAATGTCAAATGCTGCTAATTACTATATACGTGAAAGAGAATTTGTCACTTTGCCCTAAATTGCCAAACAGGCCATTTCTCTTAAAAGAAGAACCCCACTCATTGGTTGATAATCACATTTACCATGCTCCACCGTCCGTCCTTTTCTCCATCAGAGCCATCTACATATACAGTGGTGTGAAAAAGTGTTTGCCCCCTTCCTCATTTCCTGTTCCTTTGCATGTTTGTCACACTTAAGTGTTTCAGAACATCAAACCAATTTAAACAATAGTCAAGGACAACACAAGTAAACACAAAATGCAATTTGTAAATGAAGGTGTTTATTATTAAAGGTGAAAAAAAATCCAAACCATCATGGCCCTGTGTGAAAAAGTGATAGCCCCCCTTGTTAAAACATACTATAACTGTGGTTGTCCACACCTGAGTTCAATTTCTCTAGCCACACCCAGGCCTGATTATTGCCACACCTGTTCACAATCAAGGCATCACTTAAATAGGAGCTGCTTGACACAGTAAGGTCCACCAGAAGATCCTTAAAAGCTACACATCATGCCGAGACCCAAAGAAATTCAGGAACAATTGAGAAAGAAAGTAATTGAGATCTATCAGTCTGCAAAGGGTTATAAAGCCATTTCCAAAGCTTTGGGAATCCAGCGAACCACAGTGATAGCCATTATCCACAAATGGCGAAGACATGGAACAGTGGTGAACCTTCCCAGGAGTGGCCGGCCGCCCAAAATTACCCCAAGAGCGCAGCGACGACTCATCCAAGAGGTCACAAAAGACCCCACAACAACGTCCAAGGAACTGCAGGCCTCACTTGCCTCAGTTAAGGTCAGCGTTCATGCCTCCACCATCAGGAAAAGACTGGGCAAAAATGGCCTGCATGGCAGAGTTCCAAGGAGAAAACCACTGCTGAGCAAAAAGAACATCAAAGCTCGTCTCAATTTCTCCACAACACATCTTGATGATCCCCAAGACTTTTGGGACAACATTCTGTGGACCGATGAGACAAAAGTGGAACTCTTTGGAAGGTGTGTGTCCAAGTATATCTGGCGTAGAAGGAACACTGCATTTCAGAAAAAGAACATTATACCAACAGTAAAATATGGTGGTGGTAGTGTGATGGTCTGGGGCTGTTTTGCTGCTTCAGGACCTGGAAGACTTGCCGTGATAAAAGGAACTATGAATTCTGCTGTCTACCAAGAGATCCTGAAGGAGAATGTCCGACCATCTGTTCGTGTACTCAAGCTGAAACGAACTTGGGTTCTGCAGCAGGACAATGATGCTAAACACACCAGCAAGTCCACCACCGAATGGCTGAAGAAAAACAAAATGAAGACTTTGGAGTGGCCTAGCCAAAGTCCTGACCTGAATCCTATTGAGATGTTGTGGTATGACCTTAAAAAGGCCGTTCATGCTCGAAAACCCTCTAATGTAACTGAATTAGGACAATTCTGCAAAGATGAGTGGGCCAAAATTCCTCCAGGACGCTGTAAAAGCCTCATTGCACGTTATCGCAAACGCTTGGTTGCAGTTGTTGCTGCTAAGGGTGGCCCAACCAGTTATTAGGTTTAGGGGGCAATCACTTTTTCACACAGGGCCATGATGGTTTGGATTTTTTTTCACCTTTAATAATAAACACCTTCATTTACAAATTGCATTTTGTGTTTACTTGTGTTGTCCTTGACTATTGTTTAAATTGGTTTGATGTTCCGAAACACTTAAGTGTGACAAACATGCAAAGGAACAGGAAATGAGGAAGGGGGCAAACACTTTTTCACACCACTGTAACTGGTGTTTTAGGAATGAGGGATCATGTAAACTCCTAACATGGTGCAGTGTATGGGCATGAGTAGCCAGTCCTCAGGAGTGAACACTGTCACATTGAACACTGTCAAATGAAGAAGAGGAGAACACCAATAACCTTGTAAACTCCAATACCGTTCAACATGATGCTAACACAGGGTTCGGCCTGCCGCGCCAAATATGTTAAAGTGGAGCTAGAATCAAGTAGTTGCAATACTCAAACAGCCTCCCCTCTCTGTGTCAGTGCGCTAAGAAGGAAATCACTAAATTCTAAAAATGCATAAGAACATGTCAATGTGCACTGTAAAATGTGTACTTGTATACTTTGAAGGGCACATTCACCTGTGTTTTTTGTGCATTAATGTAATTCAATGTGCATTACAATGTGCTCTTTCATACACTTCCAATAAAAATAGAAACGTGTGTTAAAGCAAGTGTAAACTCATCCGAAATACTGTACAGAAATGTTTTGTTGACAGCTGGTGACTTTTTTTGTGGCTGTGTGCTCCCCCTGGGAGCCCTGGTGTCCTATATTGGTTATGCATAAATGCAGATCTGCCTGTTCATAGACCCTGAAGACACCATCAGTGTAATCCAGACATGAGAAACAGGAGTGGGCAATACATGTCTCTGGTGGTTTCAAATTTCTCAGAGGGTTACTGTAAACTTAAAAGAACAGGTTGTGCCTAGGCACTATAACCTGTGATGGTTTACTCTGCTGCTTACATTTATGAGTTACATGTCAAGCATGCAATGCTTTTGTTACATTAAAGCAGTGGTCACCAATCTTTTGGACCTCACGGACCACTAAACTCACAATTTTGAATCCCGCAGACCACTAACATGAATTTTACATACCCACTGCTGCCTTATACACGCAATGTTCTGTCTCTCTGCCCCCCCTGCCCCCCTTCCTCACTCTGCATCGCAACTGCTGCCTTATACACACAATGTTCCGGCTCTTTGCCCCCCTCTTCCCCCCCTCAATCTACATCACATTGCTGCCTTATACCCACAATGCTCCGGCTCTCTGCCCCCCCTTCTCACTCATCATCACGCTGCTGCCTTACACAGACTCATCATTGGACCTAACCTCCTTATCCAGCCATGTACTCGAGCTCCGTACTCCCTCCCACAGTCTGTGATCAGCACTGCCATTGGAAGTCCCCTCCTTCTTCACCTCTCGCTCTCTGCGCTACTCCTGGCCCCTCCCTCTGAGTTCACAGGAGCCGGAACTACAGAGGAGGTCTTGGGTATCAATGCGCACAGACAGTATTAACTGTCAGCGCTCATTGAGAACATCACTGGAAACAACATTGGGCAGTATACATCCGCCACAATGTTGATTTGTGGCAGACCCCTGGGGACCACCAAAATGTTCTCATGGACCATCAGTGGTCCACAGAACACTGGTTGGCAGCCGCTGCATTAAATTATGCTAATGCATCCCTGTTAGCTAACTTTTAGACGTTAAGTATGAGTCTACTTCCATAGACAAAGACAACAGCTTAGGAGACAAACTGCATTTTACAATGTTGGCAAAATAGGTTAATAAATACTGAGATAATTGAACTAGTAGCCATTAATGTTCTATTGTGCAAAGAATACACACCTCGGTAACTGCATTTCCTGTTAACCAAAAAAGGTGCTGTGATATAAGCTAAAACTGATACTGTCAGCAGACAAAATACCAGCCAAGTTAGCATTATTAATAGACTTCAGTGGACCTTTGGGGTCATACATTTACATGCATAAAAATACCAGGGTGATGGTGTTGTCACAGCCAGTACAGCATTGTTTTCCTTGATGTAGTCTTCTGTCCACCTTCTCCAAGGGAAGGCTGCCTGCTGATACTTCCAATGTCCACCAACTGCTCTCCATAAACCTGATAGAGCATCAGTGTTTTGGAACAGGACTCAAAGTCTAAATCAGTAACTCATGACCACTAGGCTGTGAATTATGTCTGGCTGCAACATTATGGTGTAAATTACTTCCACAAAGTAGGACAAAATATGTGGATAACATACAATAATTTTGGAAATCTGTAGTTGAATAGTTGGAAAGTTTAAATACATAATAATTTAATAGTACGTTATAACTTTAGTATGAATTTTATAACTCCAGCCATATGTGCTATACAGTAAAACTTTACTAACTATACTGAACCAATTGAATAGCTGATACGTATGAAATTTTAAGAACTGGCTGTGGAGGGATTATCCAAATGTTTCTAGCAATATACCCAGAGACAGGGAAAAATAGATTCTTGGAATAATGTATACTATCTTTCTGTTGTCTGAAGGATTACTTCATTTTTCGCCAGCTCTTTTATCTGTATCGATTTTTCTAAGTCTGTCAAGAACATTTTGACTAGTGTTTGAAGTAACACTACTTAATGGTGGATGCCACTGACACTTCTTCAGCCCTGCGTGTCATGGGGTTATATATGTTGTTTATTATCTAGGTACTTTAACAAGGACTTTAGAGGCAGAGCTCTTTGAACATTGGGCCTTGATAAACATACACACAATACATATAATAATTGATAGTAAAGGTAATTGGTAGTTACAGTATATCATAGAATTTATAAAGGTAATTGGTAGTTACAGTATATCATAGAATTTATAAAGGCACTAAAATATATCACAAAATGAGGATCATTAACTGAAAATAACAAGGACAATTGACCAAAAAGTCCCCCGGATGAAGCATTGAGAATTGAGCATTGTTAGATACTGTTAAACAGATTGAGAAAATCAGCCAAATGCAGATAACACATACATTAGCTTATTTAAAAACATGTAAAAAAAACAATATGTAATCTTTGCCTGATTTGGAAGGCAAAGAGATTACTAAATGAAATGTGTGCAGAACCGCTTTAACAAAGCATACACTTTTGTACTTTATTATCATATACATACACAAGGGCACAAGGGCAGCCGTATTTGCATATCACATAAACAATGTTACATGGTGAGTCCACTGAAAAGTAATATTTTAGTTATAGCTTGGGACTGGTAGACTAAGTCAGCTACTGGATTCATACAGTATACTGCATGCTTTGGATATTCAACAACAAGATACCCTCACCATAAATGTCAGCACTGTTGCAGTCCATATGAGAGTTTTGGGATGGGTGCCCAAGAGATGAAAAGGAATTGAATTTTTGGCTGATTTAACTCTAAAACCTCTACCAAAAACTGAAATATTGGTTTCGGTTGAACTGAACGTTCAAATTCACATCAAAACTGATGGTAGTGTAAACTTTATTAATCGGAATGTGTACCTATTGAAAATATATCACAGTTAATATTTAAGAGGTACAGTTAAAGTGTACCTGAAGCCCAAAAAAATAGTTTTGGATAGAGTTTGAGCCTTTGTCTAGTTTTTATTACTACTCTCCCTGTTAAACAGATTTATCCTCTCAATGTGTTCCGGTAGCCAATATCAGGGGAGTAAAAATTATAGAAATCCACAATTTTTTGTTGTCGCCCATAGGGAAGATATTTCCTCTGGCTTCCTGTTATGTCTGCAGGACAGGAAGTTAAGGATAATCTCATGATTGAGACACAAATGGGCAAAAAATAACTAGGTGAGTTTAACTATACCATCCAAAATGAAAGAAAAAAAAAAAAAAGATTTGGCTTCAACTATACTTAAAGGCCAAATGCACATTTATTATGAGCTGAGTAACATGCAACCACAATAAACTTTAATGCATCTGTGGTATAACCCACATCCTTATATTAGAAAAAAAAGGCCCAAGTGCAGTTTTAGGCACATTTTAGGCATGTTTTAGGCATGTTGGCAGCCAATTTAATTACAACTGGCTGCCTTAACAACATACACATTAACAAGTAACATAACACACTTAACATGTATGCATTACCACAAAACACGTATGTAAATGGAGCAAAAGTTTTAGATGGATAAGAAAAATCTACGTATTATTATTGCTTTTTGTGCTGCTTTACTGAATAAATCCTGTTTATTCTCAGTGTTATCTACAGTAGTGGTTCTCAACCTCAGTCCTCAAGTTCCCCAACAGGCCATGCTTTCAGGTTTTCCTTTATCTTGCACAGGTGCTTTACATCAAAGTCAATGGCTTGGTATTTTGGACAGCTATTTTATCTAAGAGAAATTCCCAAAAGATGGCCTGTTGGGGGTACTTGAGGACTGAGGGTGAGAACCACTTATCTACAATTAGTGAATTTGCCATCACTGTAACTGATAGAAATATTTGTGTGTATCCAGAAGGCTGTGAGCAACCCGTTTGCTGTTGCCAACCATGTTTATTGCATTTCCGACACTCGCTTGCCACTGAAGATATTTCTCAGCAAATATCACATAATTCGTGTGATTAGCCTAGAACGGTAACATGCAGTTAGGTATGCTTTAACAGTAAAAATATTAAAATGTATCAAATGTAAAGAAAAAGGAAAATAGCTTACCGAACACTGTCAGCTCTGCTGGGTCACTGTCTCTTTCTCCCACCATATTAGCTCCAACACAAGTGTACATTCCTGCATCACTTTTCCTTGTGTTCGAAAGCATCAGTTTTCCACCTCGAATCTTGAATGAAAAAGAAAGGATACTGCTTTAAATATGTTCATTACAGCTTACATTCACCTCTACAGGTCTCTTAGGCCACCACCAATCCCAATGGAGCAGTAAGGCATGTTGGAATTTTGGGGTATAATTTATCATTACTAAGTACTATAAAGTCAACGTAGCATCAGAAATGTTTTGTTACGTTAAGTGCATGCATGCTAATCATGTGTAATTACACCGATCAGCCATAACAATGACCACCAACAGGCTGTCAGGTGAATAACACTGATTATCTAATTACAATGGCATCTGAAAGTGGGTGGGATATATTAGGCAGCAAGTGAACATGTTGAAGTTGATGTGTTGGAAGCCCAAACAAATGGGCATTGCAGTTTGTTGTGTATGGGGTTGTGTAGCCACAGACCAGTTAGGGTGCCCATGCTGACCCATGTCCACAGCCAAAAAACCCTACAATGGGCACATTAGCATCAGAACTGGACCAAGAAACAATGAAAGTAGGTTGCCTGGTCTTAAGAATCACATTTTCTTTTACATCATGTGTGGATGTTACTTTGACACATTCCACCTACCTAAACATTGTTGCTGGCCAAGTTCACCCCTTTATGCAAACGGCATTCCCTGATGAAATTCCCTGATGGAAGTGGCCTATTTTAGTAGAATAAAGCAGCCTGCCACAATGCAAAAATGGTTTGACAGGGGTTTGATGAACACAACAACAAATCTGAGGTGTTGGCTTTGCCTTCAAATTCTCCATATCTCAATCCAATTGAGCATCTTTGGGATATGCTGGAAAAACAATTCTGGTCCAAGTCTGGTCCACTTCACAACTTACAGGACTTTGATTTACTAAAACTTGAGAGTACAAAATCTTGTGTAGCTCTACATAGAAACCAAAAAGCTTCCACGTCTTTTGTTGTCAAAGATTGATTGAACAAGCTGAAGATAGAAACTGATTAGCTACATATGCACAGCTGCGCTAGATTTTGTTCTTTCCAGTTTTAGTGACTCAACCCCTAAGGATCTGCTACTGAAGGCTTTTTGCCAGATACCACAGCATACCTTCAGAGGTCTAGTGGTATCCATACTTCGATGGGTCATGGCTGTTTTGGTGACAAAAGGGAGACCTACTCAATATTAGGTGTGTGGAGATAAAGTTACGGCAGATTGGTGTATAAGGACTAATGCAGACGGACTTTAGTCTTGAGTCAATGGCATCTGTGTTGCATCAGACTGAGATTCATCTAAAATCATTTCGAATTTACAGATCTGTGGTTAACCTCCTTCTGACCATCATCTGGTTGGCGCGCTCCCGATGGCACGGACAGGCAGAAAGGAGGGACTTATATATACGCCCTCCTGCCTGTACTGCCATTCTGTCGACGTACATCTGTGTGCGCCGGTCGGCAAGTGGTTAAAGGCTTTTAATATCAGGACACTTACCTGTCTATGGATCCAGTGGCGTCTTCACCCGAGACAATTTTTTAATTAATCTTTGGTGCTGCCTTGCGACTTCACAGCTGGTTCCCTACTGTGCCCCGCTTTGTGAATGGCCCAGCTGCGGGGAAAGGAGACGAGGGGCCGAACCTCTAACTGACTTTGCCCTGGCAAAGTCAGCCAGAAGTAGGAGCGTGTACCTGTCAAAACCAGGTACCCGCTCCCCTTCCCCCAAAAGGTGCCAAATGTGGCAGTGGAGGGGGGAAGAGGCAAACAAGCAGAGCTTCCCCTTCTGGGTGGAGCTCCGCTTTAATACCTCTCACAGGGTTCAAAGCTCTACCTCTGACAATGCCTACATCTGCTATTCTGCCCATAAATATGGAGTAATCTTTGGGATTATCCAAGGTCACTATCTACTATCTAGACTGAGATGTTAGTTGTGAGATGACACAATCATGTAAATCCTGGTGCCTGCACCATTCTGGGCTATGTTCACACATCCAATACACGTAAGCCCCCACTAAAGACTTTCAACATCTGACATGCTACAAAGTTACAATGTGCAGTTCGGATGATCACTGGGTGAGGGGAGACTTATGAAATGCTCTCTTCTGCCTGTAGAAGATGATATTATCTCAGCCTAGGATTTTAAATGATAAAAAGTATCAAAATGACATGTGTATTGTGACATATCAGGAAATTATATGTGTAGACTTGAGAGCTACTAAAAGGTTCACTTTTACAGATACCCGGTAACATCATTAGAGATGGTAGTTGTCTGTAAGAAAGAAGAAGGCTAAGAACCTAGAATGTTGAAAGGGAATCTATAATATTTTCAGTATGTTTTCTTTTTTAAAGAGGATGTAAACCCACTCATCATTTCCAAATGACTTCCATAGTGCTGATCTATAAGGATTTACATGCCTCATGAATGTATCCTTACCTATGAAATATCTCAACTTTAACTGTTTGTAGCCCTGCAATTCTCCAGATTCTGTGGGCAGGTCTGTTGTCCAGGGCTCGGTGGGTGGAGTCGTGATGTCAGTAGACTCCCCGCCCACCTCTACACTCCCCTTGGCCAGGCATCAATATTTCTTACACTGAACTTTTGCTGGTCTCGTGGATTATGTCCTATTATCACTAATATCCAGTCAAAACCCAGGAAAGTCACCACATGACTTCCGCATGCCCAATCATGCTGAGGTGTGGAGCAGCCAATCCTGGGAGAGCTGGAGCAGAATGGAGGGGGGATATGAAGTACACAGAATGCCTCTCTCACACTTTTGCATGAGATAAGGAAATCCCCTGTCACTCACAGCAAGGGGGAAGAAATGGACACCTACTGTATTTCTCGGTGTGTCTGTTTTTATCTTACTGAAGAAAGATAAGAGGATTGCTCAGAGCTGGTTGGCAAGACTGGGCACAGATGACATGACATCCTCTGCTGTAACCGATATGAGTCTTAATTTAAAAAAATGTTTTGGGGTTTACATCGGCTTTAAGTTCAGGAATAAAACATAAAGCTTTGAAAAACGATTTTATTTTTATTTTTCAAATATAATTATGAAATACTGCACATTTTTATTTCATAGTTGCTATTTGCATCTAGCTAGTAAGGTCAAGGTTGCTAATTCAGGTTTTCTACTTGAATAGCCTGGAGTGTGAATAGATTTGAATAAAGTAAAAATTGGATACCAGTAATGAAATAACGTATATGAAACATTTGCATATTAAGGTGAAAGAAATGAATGATGATAGAGCAGTGGGGTGCAGAATTCACTCAAATATCAATTTCTTTTGTTCAGACTATATTGAAGCTGAACTCCAGGCACAAAACTTTCATTTAGATATACATGCAGTTTGTGTGCATCAAACATCTTTACAAATCCAGTAGCAGTGGCATCATTACTGGGCTGTACTTAGCCTGTGGGAGGGACCCAGCAGATCCACCAAAAATAGTCTGCCTGCACAAAACGACAGGAGGGGGCGGAGACAAGACCAGTCACCCTGCACAAGGGGAGAGAGCAGCAGTGACTGGTCTTTATTGCAGGAAGCTCCTGCACAGAGGCACATTTTTATACTGAATTACTGCACAGATATGGAATAATTACACAAATTACAAGAAAGAATACAGATGCCTCTTGTACTTAGACAATATTTGCCTGTCCTGGAGTTCAGCTTTAAGCTGCTAAAATGGATCTGTAATTAATTACTACAGGTCTCAGCAAACTCTTTGAAATATGAGCTAAATATATAAAAGTATGTATAGGAGAAACAACCTGTGATGCCTTGTCAGGCCAGCAGTGTGTGTGTGTATTGTATATGTATATATATATATATATATAATATATATATATATATATATATATATATATATATATTATTTTTTTTTTTATTATTATTATTATTATTATTATTATAGAGCAGCCAAGTTACTTACGCTAATCCTCTCGTCTCTGTCATCTATCCGAACTTTGTCCTTCTTCCAGTATATGGTTGGCTCAGGGTGTCCTCTAGGTGGCTGACACTCCAAAATGGCGGGCTCCCCAGCTGCCACTACCACATCTGTAGGATTCAGTCGAAAGTCGTCTCGAAGCACTGTTATGACAAAGAAAGGTACATCAGAATGGGCATTGCAACACTACAAGTAAGGTATATTAAACCAAAAAAAAAAAAAAACAAGAATTAGCAGTTCATATTTAATATTATTTTCCTACCCTGGAGACACTATGATAGAAAATCTTTCCAAAGTGAGGGTAAATCCACTTTTGAACAGTTGTCACTGTAACAGAGGTCCCTATTGGACAATTTCCTTCCCAGTGATAACTTAAAATGTTTGATCTTCCAACAGTCCCCCACACCCTACCACAATTTCTTAGTGATGATAGTGACCTTGGAACAGGTTAGCTAAGCACAATCCCACCCTTGCTCAAGATAATCAAGATATATAGTTCCTGTGCTAAACACTACTGATATTTTATGTTAGCTGACATCTGGCATGACACAGTCATACCAGAGCTGCCATGGTCTCTGGCATTGTCATAACAAATATATATATATATACATTTACAGTATCAATGAAAACACAAAAAGACTAGAGTAGAGTGTCGGCGCTCAGGCTGTAGCGTGTATTGCAGGTCCATAAGAATCATAAGCTGGCAACTCAATAGCCTCTTCATTAGAAAACATTATTGCACTACAGCAATGGCGAAATCCATAAGATGCTAACGCATTTCAGCCGATGTTATGAGGAAGGCTTTGGCCCAAATGTTAGAGAATGGAAAAAAACTGATGAGGGGTCCAAAGGGACACCTTTACAAGTCCCCTTTTAGAATAGGGAATATTGTTAAATTAAAACAAATGAAAAAAATAAGAAGATAGTAAATGTCCCACTGCACAAAATTATTTGCAGATCCTAAACTGTCAGACTGATGGCAGAGTACTTTACTTATCTCTTGTGGTCTCCTTTAATAAAATAGCTGGGTTTATATTTAAACTAGGTGAACTGCGGATTAGATTTACAATCATCTGCAGACTGAATCTAACGCTCCTTAATTATGCCACAGAACTGGCATACAGTAAAACTCTGCAAACAGTTGCTTCTTCACTTGTTCCAATTTCTCCAGCTCAGCCTAGACATGGCCAAGAATGCCGAAAGCAATACATAAATCAGCACTTCATTTGAAAATAAATTAGGTAACATATGCTAGCTTCTTATGTAAATGACATGTTTTAAAAGAGGGATTAGGACCCTCTAGCTGGCTATATCTCTCCAGAATGATACCCACTTCACCGCTACCACTGTAAGTGCATTCCGCTTTGCAAAATAATTGGCAAGCAGTTTTGTGAAAGGCAATGAGGAAATAAGGTGTTGCGGCGGTATAAAAGCAGACCATGCACAACAAATAGTCATAAAATGATACATAAATAAATGCATGATAAGGGGGCTCTTCAAACTTGCAATAGCAGATTACAGATGGCACAAGTGACGGCTGTGTTGTAGCAGAGGGTAAGTGTGGATTGGTTTCGTGTCTAAAGCTGATTCTTTGATTTGGTGTCAAAAGTTACTTAGATCCATAACCAAAAAATCTCCAGCCTTCTGTGATGTTTTCATCTTTCGTTAAGCGTCTTTCAGTCAAACAAATTTGTGGAAGAGAAATAGCTGAGTGCTCAAGAGTGTTTCTGCCAGTACCCTCCATGAGCCCAAGTCATAACCTTCATTGTACATCTGGTCTCATGTCAAGCCAAATGGGCAGCTGAAGCTGTCACCCCATTCAAGGATAAAAATGCAAAGTCCTTCTCCCCAGCATACACGCTACACATCCTTCAATCAAATTAACTCCAGCTTATAATTACTGAGCCTGGTAATTAAGGGAAGCAGTACAGTCTAATTGATAGGCAACTGCACTCAAAAGAGATATTTGAGTTTTGGATGGGCAGTAGTGACTTGAATCACCTGCCCGATTTATGTACTGTATCTCTCAGGCCTTTCTTTGGCACAATATTCCTGGAATACCAAATAGACGTAATAACGGGTGCTCTGTTCATCTTATTACTGTTTATGTAACTCAGGGGCTTCTAGCATTATTACATATAAGCAATTTAACGTAGACTTCCACCTCTTTTTAACTTAAAGCGTAACTCCACTTTTGTTGAGAAAAAAAACATTCCCCTATATGATCTATGTACATTACAAGGATTTTAACAAACTTTTTGTTGCAGATTCCTACTTTTGTGTTTATCTGTATCCATGTGGGAAAGTAAATCTATCGGATTGGTTTCATGATTATCAATCAGCTGTGCACCTGCAGGGCTCTAATGAGGAAAGCTGCTGTGTCTGCAGCCCTTTAGAAGTGGTTTCCTATTGAAAGTATGTCACCAAATTCAATTTTTGTTGCAGGGGATGCCTAAAATCTGACTTGTATCTTAATGCAGACTTTTGGGAAAATTTGTGAGCCAATCACACAAGCAGGAAATTATGTTTATGGTGGGCGATGTGTACACAATCTGTTTACAGAACACCTCCAGGTAGCCATATTGCATTGTATCTTCATAAAACTACAGAGCTGCAGGTGGAAAAGGAAAAGTAATTTGTTATTAACATTCATTTACAATATGACTTGTGTCACAATTGTATACGCTATATTATTTTTTCTTTGCTTTTTTTTATCCCCATAGAGGTGGAGTTACCCTTTAAATCTTGGTCTTTACCCCCTGGCATAATCACAGATTTGTTTTACATTTTGTTTTTTAAGATACCTTATTTGAAGTTGCCGTTCATGTGCATCTGTATTTCTTCCCTAGGTGAGAATGATGTAGCCCTCATCTGCCTGTAGCCTTCAGGGATATTTATGTGACGCATTCCAAGAGGCTTTAAAGGAGAAGTACAACCAAAGCTTGTTTAGCTGTACTTTCCCTGTGGATCACAGAACTGCAGTTCATTCTGAACTGAAGCCCGCTGTCAGCTGACGTCACAGAGCCGGTCCAGGCTTGGGAAAGATCGTGACCATATGGTTGGGATTCGCCCACAAGCCTGGACCAGCACATGGCTCAGCCTCTCAGCAAGCCACTGAGAGCCTGGGCCGGCAGCCCCTGCCCCTCCACGGCTCAGCGTTCCAATGATCTCGGGAGGGGGGAGAGCAGAGAGCTGGTGACTGGTAATCATCAGCTCTCTGCTCAGGGAGCTCTGAGAAGCGATCAGCAGTGTTTGATCGCTCGGTTTTCAGTCTTAGAGCTGGCAGGGGACAGATGCAGCATCGGACCAATGCTGTATCTACCTAGGTAAGTATGGTGAAATTTTTTTTTTAATCCCCTACTTCTCTTTTAATAGTCTCCAGCAATCTAGAGCTCATATATATCATCAGGGGGTCAGGTCACGCATCCCAGGAGCCTTTAGGAAAGTCTATAGCGTATGCGGATGTATAGGGGTGTCATCTTTGAAGAAGAACACCAGGATTAGCTTTAAAACTATAATTTTAAATTTACACTGGACCATCTTGGTTAGCTGCATGAGCATCAAAGTCTCAAAATCAGCATAGTGGTTCATATCAAATTCTAGAAAGCCCTTTCCTGTTCTGGCAGTGGTTAATTGACTTTCCCACTGGTACATTGAACACTTACAGAGTCACTAAGTCAGCACTTCCACCAATCAGAAAACTTGTTGTATTGTTTTCAGTCAATACAAGGTGTCCATTGATTGGGTCTCAACAAATTAGAGAATGCCTTGTATTCACTGAAAAAGTTGTTTTAACACTATCGGAACAGGCGCCAAGGATTATGTGCTAAGAGTGGGCTCTCTGTGCACTCTCAGCACAATGACCAAGCTTTCATGGACAGATCCTGGTCTATAGTAATGATCGTTAGCTGGCAGGACTGGCTAACAATCATGTGACTGTTATGACAGAAAATGACAGCTGTCATCTGGTCGGGCAGTCCTTTCCTCTGCTCCAACATAAAGCAGTTGATTTACTAAAGTCAAATAGACTGTGCACTTTGCAGTTGCAGTCTGTAAGAGCAATTGCCCCAAAGCTTATTAAATGACCAGGAGCTCCGCTGACTTCCATCATCCAATCATGTGCAAGCAAAAATGCATTTTTTTTTTAAATTTCCTTGCACATGATTGGGTATTCTTTGCCAAGTAAAACTTTACCTCATTTACTAAGCTTTGAAGTAACTGCATTGGGGACACAGGCTGCATTGGGGACACAGGCTGCCCTGGCGGGCACAGTCTGCACTGGTCGGCACAAGCTGCATTGGCAGACACAGGCTGCATTGGCTGCACAGGCTGCATTGGTGGACACAGGCTGCATTGGTTGGCACAGGCTGCATTGGTGGCACAGGCTGCATTGGGGACACAGGCTGCACTGGCGGGCACAGGCGGCATTGGCGGGCGCAGGCTACATTGGCGGGCGCAGGCTGCATTGGTGGACATGGATAAAGTTGTTGTTAATATTTATTTTTATAACTTAATTCTGCATAAAACATTAAAGTGTCATTTCATGGGATAATTTATGAGGGTGTGTTTAGGGGCGGAATTAGGGACGAAGCAGGGTAGGGGTTAGGCGGGGCAATTGGTGGTGAGTAACCCTTGAAGCCTGGCTAGTAGCTCAGGACTTGAAAATGTTGTGCCCTGCCATAGACCCTGTTAAACGGACGATGAGACAAAGTGGGAAGAGGTTTAATAATTACACAACTGCATGAATGTTTGTCTTTGATATGAGTCCAGAGTTCGGGTTTTAAGACACAATGGGGGTTATTTACGAAAGGCAAATCCACTTTGCACTACAAGCACAAACTACAAGTGCAAAGTGCACTTGAAATTGCACTGAAAGTGCAGTGGCTGTAAATTTGAGGGGTAGATCTGAAACGAGGGGAAGCTCTGCTGATTTTATTATCCAATTATGTGCAAGCTAAAATGCTGTTTTTTATTTTCCATGCATGTCCCCCTCGGATCTACAGCGACTGCACTTCCAAGTGCACTTTTAGTGCAATTTCATGTGCACTTTGCACTTGTAGTTTGCACTTGTAGTGTCGTGCAAAGTGGATTTACCTTTAGTAAATAACCCCCAATGGGGTTGATTCATTAAAGGCAAATAAACTGTGCACTTTTGCAAGTGCAGCTGATCCAGAGCTTAGTAAATGAGATACAGTGGTTGATTAACTAAAGGCAGATAGACTGTGCAAAAGCCTCACTTTGCAAAGAATAACCAATCACATGCAAGGGGAACAAAAAAGCATTTTTGCTTGCACATGATTGGATGATGGAAATCAGCAGAGCTTCCCTCATTTACCAATTTCTGGAGCAATTGCTCTTACAGAGTGCAATTGCACTCTGTAAAGTGCAGAATCTATTTGTCTTTAGTAAATAAAGCCCAAAGCTTCGCTTTACAAAGAATACCTAATCACACGCAAATGTGAAGCAACTGCATTTGCAAAAGTGCACAGTCTATTGCCTTTAGTAAATCTCTCCCAATGTTTCCTAGTGTTCCAAAAGTCATTCTGAGAAAACATAGATTATTGTGCCAATAAATACGATTATTCCCTCAATGATTGCAGAAATATTCTGGAATATTTTCATGGGCTGAGGTGAATATTTGTGAGGTAAATATGTGTCTAAAGCAAGAAATGTTTAAATAAACTGTCCCAAGCACCTGTCACAGTAAACGAATCATTGCTTCCAGCAAAGCAACTGCTTGCAAACACCTGCCAGACTAGGCCCGAATCCAGGCCTTGGCTGCGTCGTATCATTTAGCAAGAGATCGTACACAACACATTAATATGCTGATTTGTTTTTGTTTTTATCCCCTAAATGGTTTTAAGTATGTGTCCATTATGGAACAATATTTGGTATAAGAGTTAGTCATTTTCTATTTTTTTGCTTTCTGACGAACGGCCATTGCAGCCATCACAAAAATATATCTCTATAGGATTTACATTTACATGATGATTACAAATAACCATCTGTCTGCTCCTAGTTTTTCAATCTGGTCTGCGTCCCACGAGCCCCTCTTTTATGGTCAAAACAGCGAAGCTAGAAAGGGAAGAAAAAAAAAAGCGCTGTCCTGTCAAGAGGCGAAGAATAATTGCGTATGCCTCCCAAAAGATCCTGGCTTTTTTTCCACAACACAAAGAATTGCTGAGATTTGTAAAACCTGGAATATTTTTAGATGTCAGAAGGTAAACAAAATGACACTCGCCATACTGACTATGCAGAAGCATTATCGGTTTCCAGATGGCTTAGAGTAGGGAGAAATAAAATCCTGTCAGGATTGAAGTGCACCTGTCATGTCCATGAGGGAGGCGGCCATCGTGCCCCATAGTTACTAAGGCTACCAATAAGTTCATTGAGCTAAACCTCTTCTGTAGAAAGAAAATTGTAATAATGTCGGTCTGGGCAAAGGCAAATTAAAATGTCAGTGAGGAATTTGCTAATATATCCACAATATGGGGAAAAAATTATTGTAGAACCAGTGAATAGAATTTGTGTTAAAATATTTAAAATATTTTTTATTTTTTAACTATTAATAATTTTTTTCTTTCTTTTATATAATTATATAATTTATATAATTGATAATTTTATTATATAATTATATACTATTCATTAATATATAATTAATTAAATAATAGAATAAAAGCACTTCAGTCCTCCAGTCTCAGCTTCGCCATTATGGTGTCTGCGCAGATATGCCCAAGGGGTCTGTGAATGCACAGGATATTTCCTGCACGTGCGCAAGGACAGGGACGTTTTGGGAATTTATAAATTTAAAAGAGAGGAAAAGAGGAAGAAGCAGGGCACGAGGACATTAGGTTTAGGTTGAAGGCCCACTTTAATATAAAAATCTTAAATGGTAAAATATATTAAAATTAACGTAAAACATATTAAAGTGGTGGGCCAGCTGGAAAAAAAAATTAAAAGTCAGCAGCTACAAACACTGTAGCTGCTTGACTTTTAATAAGCACACTTACCTGTCCAGGGTGCCCGCAATGTCAGCTGCCCGAGGCCGACCCTTCCCTCGGCTCTTGGATCACAGTGCCGCGTTCCAACTAAGGGAAACAGGCAGTGGAGCCTTACGGCTTTACTGCCTGTTTCAAACTGCGCATGCGCGACTCATGCAGCGCTTTGTGAATGGCCGGCTGTGTTCTGGGACACACACAGTTCCCAGAACACAGCGCGCCACCTTCCCCAGAAGACAACGCGAGGAGGAGAAGGCTGAAGATCACTGCTGTGTAGAAAGTGACAGATTAAGGACGATCTGCCTAGCAACAGCCATTTCTGGTAAATAATAAAAAAAAAAAAAAAATGTTTTTTTTCAGATTTTTAGGGCCATTTTTATGAATTTTTTTGTTTTGTTTTTTAGAGCGGCCCTCCACTTTAAAACAAAAATATTAAAAAAACAAAATCCTTAATTAGAACGTTGGCTTCTAACTAAAAAGTAGCTGCAGTACTTAAAGGGTAAAAAAAATAGCAAATAAAAGAAAATAATATAGCATATACAATTGCGACACAAGTCATATTGTAATTGAATGTTATTAAAAATGACCTTTCGTTTTCATTCTGCGGATTTTTTGTGAAATGCAATACAATATGCAATGCAGAATGTGTACAGAACGCATTAGGAAGAAAAGCTCTGCCTCTATCAAGATGACCTCCACAGTGTTAGACAAGGCATGGTGGGTCAGTAATGAGGGAAAGGTAATTCGCATGAAAATCAAAGGCAATACCGATGACTAACTCTTTGCACACTTCTTGCCTTTTTTTTTGAACACCGCTTCCAGAGTTCAGTTCTTCTTTATCCGCTTGCCAACCACCAGCAGTACATTTACTGCAGGCAGCTCCCTCAAACACCATGACATACCTGTACACATCGCAGTCAAGTTTTTGGTTTAGTGCACCCCCTGTTGGTCTGTGCTGTGATTGGACACCGCACGAATTTGTCAGCAAGTTACAGCCAATCGTTTTGGCTGGATTTCTCCCTGCCTTCAGTTACCATTTTGAACTGAAAGCAACGAGAGACCCAGACAGATCTGTAAGTAAAAGCAGCACACATACACTTGCATACACTTGTTACGCACACAGTTAACCCCCTGATTGCCCTCCTGATCACTTCGATTACCCGCCCAGTGTCATTAGTACAGTGTCTGTGTACAGTATTATCACTGATCACTGTATTAGTGTCACTAGCAATATCAGTTAGTGTCCCTCCCAGCCAGTGTCAGTTAGAGCCCTTTCACACCGAGGGCGTATTGCAGGCGCTATAGCGTTAGAAATAGCGTCTGCAATCCGCCCTCAAACCCGAGGGCTTTCACACTGCAGCGGTGCGCTGGCAGGGCATCACAAAAAGTCCTGCCAGCAGCTTCTTTGGAGCGGTGAACTCACCGCTCCTCCACTGCTCCTCCAGCGCTGCTCCCCATTGAAATCAAAGGGGCAGCGCTGTAATACCGCTGGCAAAATGCTGCTATTGCGGCATTTTGCCGGGGGTTTCTAAACCTTTCTCGGCCGCTAGCGGGGGGTAAAAGCGCCCCGCTAGCGGCCGAAAATGCGCCGCATACCGGACGGTGAAACGCTGCTATTTTTAGCGGCGTTTTACCGCCAATGCTATTGGCGTTGTGGCGTAAAAGGGGTCTTAGTGTGCCTGCCACACTATCACAGTCATAGCATAAGCCGCTGATCACCGCTATTACTAGTATAGTGTCTGTATGGATCTTGATCACGATCAGAACTATACTAGTGTCCCCAATAGTATAGTGCGCTCTAAAATTGCATGACCGTGTAATATGACAGTTAAAATAGCGCGGTGCTGAATAGCTAAAAATGCCCTGGCCATGAAGGGGTTAAAACCTTCCAGAGGTCAAGTGGTTAACAATACAAGCCACTTCTAGTGGATTAGGTGGAATATAGTATAATATAGTATAGTACACTTCCATCCATGTCAACTCACCCTAAAATCAAGGGATCCCCCTGTTTTTATTTCTCTCCCAGGTTGACACATAGGGAGTTATTTACGAAAGGCAAATCCACTTTGCACTACAAGTGCAAAGTGCACTTGAAATTGCACTGAAAGTGTGTCTCGGAAGAGCAGTCACTGTAGATTCCGAGGGGGACATGCAAGGAAAATCAAAAACAGCATTTTAGCTTGCACATGAATGGATTATAAAATCAGCAGAGCTTCCCCTCATTTCAGATCTACCCCCTCAGATTTACAGTGACTGCACTTCCAAGTGCACTTTCAGTACAAATTTTCAAGTGCTTTGCACTTGTAGTTTGCACTTGTAGTGCAAAGTGGATTTGCCTTTCGTAAATAACCCCCATAGTATCTCTGTTTCAAGAGTAGGGTACTTATGAATTGCTCAATGTAAACAAAGTTTTGGTTGGAGACAAATTTTAACCCCTTTATTACCACCTAACACATGTGCTGCAGCAAAAGGGTGGACTTTAACGCCCACACGCCACACATATGGATCGCTGGGCAGCCAATATTTCTGTGATGAAAGTACACTCACAGAGACCGAGCTGAGAAAGACAGCTCTTGGCATCCGCTATGATTGGCAGCCAAATGAATGGTGGTCACACAATTGGCCGATCTTTCCCACACCCGCATTCAGAACTTCTTAATGGGGACGCCAGGGTGAGCTGTTTGGGGCTATAGATTTGGGTAACTGTACAAAACTAAGGAAAACAATGATATGTATACAGTACAGTTGAATCTGACTCTCGGCAATCCTATGGGCCAGCTCTGTGGGCACCATTTCTGATACCCTGAAGAGCCTTATTCCATAAGTTTCTTTTGTTACATTTTTGACAAGGTAAATTACCAGACCTTTCCTCAACCCCCTATTTGCCCAGCTTGGGATTGGCATGTTGAATGTGATAACACAATGAGAATTTGTACACACATACTAGGGCCAAATTAGACAAGAGCCAATTAACCTACCAGCATGTCTTGGGGGTGTGGGAGGAAACCAGGAGAAGGAAGTGTCACCAGCACACCAGGATCTCCAAAATTAGGTCCAAAATTTGAATCACATAATATCAAAACAATAAATAGAAGCAACGTTTCGGGGGCCACGCAGGACCCCTTCATTAGGCATGTGACCACGTGCACGTGATGAAGGGGTCCTGCGTGGCTCCTAAACGTCTATTTATTTTTTTATACTAAATTTTGGACCCAATTTTGGAGATCCTGGTGTGCTGGTGACACTTCCTTCTCATGATTGCAGATGGTTCCAGCCATTGGTCATTTCAGCACCCAATTTAAGATACAGCCGTTTTTGCAGGTACGTGTACGTTGGAAGCATTGCGTGGGAAGAAAGCGCAAAGAAAGAGCACCCCCACACAAACACAGAGAGAACATGCAATACCCCCCCCCACACAAACATGGGGAGAACATGCAATACCCCCCCACACAAACATGGGGAGAACATGCAAACTTCATGCAGATAGTATCCTGGCCAAGATTTGAACTGAAGACAATGCTGCAAGTCAGAAGTATTAACCAATAAGCCACAGTGCCGTCCAAGCTATGTTATAGATTCAATTATATTTGATTAACTTGCATCTGTACTAGAATGGAAAGGAAGATTCGTAAAAAAAAAAAATTAACACCATGGTTATGTTGGTGCCCTTTGTTTTGTTTGGGAGCAAGAACACAGTGAAGATCTATTTCTTATTCCGGTTATTTATTTTTTTCTGCCATTTCTATGATGTACTCGCAGTTCCGTGAGCACTGTTAATATATTCCAGCCAATAGTTTAGTAAGATACTATTTCAAGACCTTGTCAAAACAGCATCGCTCAATAATTATGCCACGCAAGTCGTTAGAGGATGTAGCGATAATCATAACACCAGTATAAAATTGCTTGTTTTCATTTTCAATCCTATTGTAAAAAATGGTAAAGAAAAGAAAATTCAATGGAAGCTTAATTATATAAGGATTACATGCATGCAGTGGCTTCCGAATGGCTGTGTTTCCATATGTGGAACTGTAATCAGTGATGTTCAAAATAGCAAAGATGACAATTATTACATCACACACATTCATACATAGAACAAAGGATTTTTACAAATGATATTCTCAGTGTAAAATGTAGGCCGTGACCGGCATTTAACAACATGACAACACCGCTGGTAAAGTATAAGTAAACCCAATCATTAGAGTGATTCTAAACCTACATTATTTTCTTATTTAAAATAACTTAAAATGTCATACCTACATGCTCTGATCCTCCTCTTCACGGGTCCCCTGTCAGCGCCTAGGCCCCTCCCCCCTGCAGAATACCCTCATAGAAAGCTGCTTGCTATGGGGATACTCATGCATGCTCGCTCCTGAGCTCTGCTCTGTGTGTTTATTGACACACAGAACGTGACTAAGCTCCGCCCCTGCTCCCTTCTCACTGGTTGTGATTATCATTGGCTCCTGCTACTGCCTCCAATGAAAAGTGAGACAGTCGGGAGAGCCGATGCTTTTGTATTAAGATTGGGCTGGGAGGGGGGTTGACATGCTGCTTGCAGAAAGTTTTTTTACCTTAATGCAGAGAATGCATTAGAATATGAGATGAAAATGTAACTTTAAAAGTCATTTTGAAGTATTTTTTAAATCTGCAACTTTTATGCCTGGTGATCCTGCTCTGAAGGCCCTTCAGAAAAAAAAAGGTCCTGTTATTGGGTGACAACGCTCACTCCCTGTCTCCTAATTGTCTCTTATGTTGTCACCCTATCACATGGACTTCCAAAACACACATTGCATAGGCATAGTCCACTGTTGAATGAAAGACACACTTCAAAATCCTCTCTTCCAAAAATTTTTTATTGGCTGTCAATGATACAACTGCATCCATAGTATCCCCACCCACAGGCCAACCTGATTGGATATGGAGCTGAAAGGAAAGGTCAGACCCTGGCATTACACCTAACACACTGGTATAGATAGATGTGTGATATGAAAGATTTTGGGGAGGGGCATGGGGGGTGGGGAAATATTTCAAGCTCAGTTCTAGAAAGATTGAGTTTTTAGGGAGGGGTTTGACATCCATACTGATATGTCAGTTAGTAGATTAGTGATGCACAAGGAGACTAATGCCGCGTACACACGATTGGAAATTCCACCAGCAAAAGACCGATGTGAGCTTTTGGTCGGAAAATGCGACCATGTGTAGGCTCCATCAGACTTTTGATGGCGGAATTTCGGCAGTAAAAGATTGAGAGCATGTTCTAAATTTTTTCCGATGGAAAAAGTTTCTATCGGAAATTCCGATCGTCTGTAGCAATTCCGACACGCAAAATTCCGACGCATGCTTGGAAACAATTTGACGCATGCTCGGAAGCATTGAACTTCATTTATGCGTCTCGTCGTAGTGTTGTTCGTCACCGCGTTCTTGACGTTCGGAATTTGGTGTGACCGTGTGTAGGCAACACAAGCTTGGGCGGAAGTCCTTTGGAATTCCGTCGGAAAAACCATCTAAGGCTTTTCCGACAAGAATTCCGCTTGTGTGTACGCGGCATTAAGGGGTATTCTGTGGATCAAAAATCTCTTTAAACAATCAACTGAGCTAGAACAAGTTTCTGAAGGAGTCCATTCCACATTTTCACTGCTCTTACTGAAAATAAGCCTTTCTGTTCATAGTGGTTAAACCTCTTTTCATCCAAATGCAAAGAGTGCCCCTATGTCCTTTGTAATAGACACCAAGTTCACTATAGGGACCAATTATGTACATGGTGATCGAACCCCCCCCCCCAAGCGCCTCTTTTCATTGGATAATAAATTCAGTTCAGCTTATCTTTCCTCATAGCTTAGCTCCTCTCTGCTTCTTGTCAGTTTGGTTGCCTTTCTCTGCTCTTTCTCATATAAGTACTAGTGATTTTATGATATAAAGCAATTGTCCACTCTGGAAAATAAAAATGAAAAGTCAGCAGCTACAATTCTGCAGACTTTTAATAACAGGACATTTATCTTTCCAGGGATCCTGCGCCATCCTCACCCGGGCAAGTTTTTTACTAGCCTCCGGGTTTCTGGCACCTGTCTCTTAACTGTGGGCAGCGGGCTGTGCTGCATGCGGCTTCAAAACTAGGTACCTGCCCCCCCCCAAAAAAAAATGACCTGCCAAATGTGGCAAAGGAGGGGGGGGGACCTAAAGTGGAAATTCCCCTTTTGGGTGAAGCTTCACTTTAATATATGCACGTTTGCAATTTAATTTTCTACACACAACAGTTCATTTTATGTGATAATTTATTAATTACTTGTACCTACAAATTTACAAATTGTTTTAAAATGGTATATTTTTGGGATATTCAGTATTTATATTTGTAAGTATGATCACCAACCTAATGCTGATTAAGTCCTCCTTTTGGCACTAAAACAGCCCTGACCCATTGAGCCGTGCCGTGACTCCATTAGACCTCTGAAGGTGTGTTGTGATATCGGACACTAAGCCACTAGTAGCAGATTCTTTAAGTCCTATAAGTTGGGAGGATCCAACTTGTTTTTCCAGCACAGCCCACAAATGTTTGATGGGTTTGAGATCTGAAGAATTTGGAGGACAAGTCAACACCTAAAAACTCATTGTTGTGTTACTCAAACCATTCTAGAACCATTTTTTGCAGTGTGGCAGGGCTCAATATCCCACTGAAAGAGGCCAGTTCCATCAGGGAATCCTTTTTTCATAAGAAAGAGGACTGGCGCCTTCTAAGTTTTGCAGTTTAACAGGGATTTATTGCAAATAAAATAAGAACTACTCACAAGTGTAGTCTAAAATCAAGCATGTACAGTAGCTCTGGCATGTGGGATGGTCCTTAGCAGTGCAATCTGGGGGATCCACAGGGGATGTAGTTATCTGTCAAGTTGTTCGGATAGTCAGCCTTCCCAGTCCATGGAACGCACTTGCAAGGTGGGGATGATGTCACTTCCTGGATGCAAAGTAGGGACGTCTCGGCATCCGTGATGCATTTGCAAAGCATGCGCTCCTTCTTCAGGCCATGATCAAAATTTTTAGACTGCACTTGAGAGTTTTTATTTGCAATAAATCCCTGTTAACCGATTCAGCCCCGGAAGATTTTACCCCCTTCCTAACCAGAGCTCTTTTTGCGATTTGGCGCTGCGTCGCTTTAACTGACAATTGCGCAGTCATGCAACGTTGCACCCAAACAAAATTGACATCTTTTTTTGCAAAAAATAGAGCTTTCTTTTGGTGGTATTTGATCACCTCTGCGGTTTTTATTGTTTGCGCTATAAACAAAAAAATGAGCGTCAATTTTTAAAAAAAAAACAATATTTTTTTACTTTTTGCTATAATAAATATCCCCCAAAAAAAATATATATATAAAAAAAAATGTCCTCAGTTTAGGCCGATATGTATTCTGTATATGTATTCTATATATCTTTGGTTAAAAAAATCGCAATAAGCGTATATTGATTGGTTTGCACAAAAGTTATAGCGTCTATAAAATGGGGGATAGTTTTATGGCATTTTTGTAATTATTTTTTTTTATTATTAGTAATGGCAGTGATCAGCAATTTTTATCTTGACTACGACATTATGACGGATACATCAGACACTTTTGACACTATTTTGGGACCATTGTCATTTATACAGCGATCAGTGCTATAAAAATGCACTGATTACTGTGTAAATGACACTGGCAGGGAAGGGGTTAAACACTAGGGGGTGATCAAGGGGTTAAGTGTGTCCTAGGGAGTGATTCTAACTGTGGGGGGAGATGGGCTACCACTCACATGACAGCGATCACTGCTCCCGATGACAGGAAGAAGTGATCTCTGTCATGCCACTAGGCATCTCCCCGTTGTGCTGCTCCGTGACACAATCACTGGGACATCGAGTCCGCGGGTCCTGCGGGCATGGTCATGCTGTACGCTAGCCCCACCAATTAAAGGGGATGTACAAGTATGCCCATTTGCCCACCGCTGCCATTGTGCCGATGTAAATCGGTCAGCAAGGGGTTCACTTGTTGTTTATTATATCCATCGACTTTCAGGTGCCATTGTAAGGAGATAATCAATGTTATTCACTTTACCTGTGAGTGGTCATAAAGTTATGGCTGATAGCCCTGATGAAGGGGGAGTTGTGTTGCTCCCAAAACACGTGGGCTGTCTTTATGTGACTGTATTGTGAAAAATTAAATGGACTTTAGACTTTTTCGAAAAGGAAAAGTATTGTAGAAGATGGGCCTTTAAATGGTAGTCCCCATGGTTGAGATAAAACATATATGTACACCAATCATAATTATAAAGATAAAAAAAAGTTTATTTATTAATCCACAGGAGGTGTGTGTCTGGGTCTCCCTAGAGCCCACTAGTCCACCTCCTGTGGAGCCTCTTTGATGCCTTGGGTATTAGTGCAGATTTCTCCATACGCGACGAACCGGATATTCATTTGAATACTTCCTGTTTTGGGGTGCATCGATTCTGAATGATGTTGTATCTAGACACTCTACACTCCTAGCTCCCTTTTCACCCACTAGAGCGTGAACCAATGTGTTTTTTGCCACCCCTGTATGCAGATGTTTTGTGATTCACATATGGAGGATTAAGCCTTGAAGAAGTGGTAATGCCCGCGAAACATGTTGGCAGATCCCGTACAAGTCATGTGATATCATATCTGTTACTTTTGTGATGTGTTCTCTACATATATTTGGGCTTTAGGTGCCCTTTATGCCTCTTTTTTTATGAACACTATATGGGCTTTAGGTCCCCTTTATGCCTCTTTTTTTATGAACACTATATGGGCTTTAGGTCCCCTTTATGCCTCTTTTTTTATGAACACTGTATGGGCTTTAGGTGCCCTTTATGCCTCTTTTGTATGAACACTAAATGTATTAATAAATAAACTTTGTTTTATCTTTATAATTATGATTTGTGTACATATATGTTTTATCTCAACCATCGGGACTACCATTTAAAGGCCCATCTTCTACAATACATTTCCTTTCCTAATTTATGCCGGGCTGGTGTCCCCTAGGTGTTGAGTGTGTGGGACATGGGTTTTCCTCTCTATTAGGCTCTTACTCTAACAAACTTTTAGACATTAGACTCTTTCATCTTTTGGTTTGGCATGCATTTGTATGTCTACATAAAGCTCTATGTCAGTTTTAAGTTTAGTTGTTTAGAGGGAGCTTTCCTAATACCGGGACGTAGATAAGGAATAGTATATGACTATACCACACTGAAACAAATGTTTCCAGTGTATAAATAAAAGATGGTTATAACATTGGAATATGCTGCTAATTACGTCTACACACTAGAGGTCAGCTGAGGTCGTAATTATCCTTTGGCACCTGTACCACGGTCTGCTTATTACCCCACATCATCCAGGAACTGCCATTGTAGGTACAGTACACAATTACACTTTGAAAGATTACCAGGCTTAATGTTCTAATCTCATTTCCATAACATAAAGAAAAAAAAAAATCCCCGGCTCCTTCCAGGATATAAATAGAAATTTAAGCCCAATGCTATCTACATGCATGATTTGGAAATGCTTGCATTGCAAATTTCGTCTCATTATATGGTGTGAAATTTATCATTATTATGGAAGGAGAAGTAGAAACCTTATGTAGGGGCTTTTTTTGACAGATTTAGGACACATAACATTTTTCACACAAAGGGCATTTATTAATTTTAAAGCAGCAGACTACGTTCTGAGAAATGAGTCGTGAGCGGCTTTCTGGGTATCTGTGGAATACAGCTGAAGACCTTGTTCACGTCTTGTCATCGTTGTATCATGGACGTCGTGCCCAAGAGATCATTCACCATATGTACCCTAAAGTCTTGCTTTTATGAACAGGTAAACTGGGATATGCCACTAATAAAGTATTAAAGTAAACCTGTCACATGAAAAGCGTTGTAGAACAAAATGAAATAATGCAGAAATTGAATTGACTGTTTTATTTTAGTATTTAATGCTGTCATTGCTGAGTAATCGATAGTGGAATTTTTTTTTTTTTTTTTTACACTGCTGCACTTTAATGCACACATTCCGATGAACCCAAACGCACGTGTTGTGGTTTCTCATAAAAGACATAGTGCCTGTTCTCATCTAAGCACTTCAGTGCAAAACATTTTAACCACTTGAGCCCTGGAAGGTTTTACCCCCTTCTTGACCAGGGCATTTTTTGCTATTCAGCACTGCACTAATTTAACTGGCAATTGCGCAGTCATGCAACACTGTACACAAATTAAATTTATACATTTTTTTCTAACACAAATATATCTTTCTCTTGGTGATAACCCCCCCCCCCCCCAAAAAAAAAAGCGAAAACATATCCAACAAAAAAAAAAAACACAAAAAATCACATTTCTTCATAAATGTAAAATGTAGGTCAAAATGTATTATATCAATAAGTATATATATATATATATATATATATAATTTGGTTTGTGTGAAAGTATAGCGTCTACAAACAATGGTGTATGCATGGAAATTTACACAGCTATGACGCTAATGGCAGTGATCAGCAATCAGCGTGTGATAGGGCGACCTGCCCCCTTGAGGCACTATCGACTGGGGGCATGCTGGGTCATTAACGTCATAAGGGGGTGGGGTCAACCAGCGACATCATCGGATGACCCCGCCCCTTAGTTATGTAAGAACTACTAGACAGCGGTAGCCTTTGTCGGGTGTGGATTTCTTGTTTTTCTCGGGTCGGTAAAGGTGTTCACCGAGATTGATGCTGGATTTACTTCAGGGGACTTTATTTTAGTTTTTTGTTTTGTTAGTTTTTGACACTTCCTTTGTTAAAAAAACAGTCTCTATGTTTTTATTTATTTTTGGCACTTTTTTTGGTAAATGAGTAGGGGTACTATGTACCCCTTCTCATTCACATAGGAGAGGGATGGATCGTGGGGCCCCTTGTTAAAGGGGGGCTTCCAGAATCTGATAAGAATCCGCCCGAAGACCCCCACAACCACTGGCCAGGGTTGTGAGGAAGAGACCCGTGTCCTCATCAACATGGGGACAAGGTGCTTTGGGGGAGAGCCCCCTTACCCCAAAGCACCCCCCAAGTTGAGAGCATGTGGCTTGGTATTATGCAGAAGGGGGGAACTATATGTCCATTTTTTTTCTGCATTGGGGGGCCCATTGAAGTCAAAGGTAATGCATGAAACTGCATATCATCAATACGCTTCCCAATGCACAGAGGAAGTGCACATGGGCACATGACAATGATACTGGCTAATGCTACAAAAAAGCACCTATATGCAGATGCATAGATCTAAACCAGCCATCAAAGGATCTAACTTTGTCACTTTCAGGCTTCAGTATATTTGTTCCAGCAGCCAAACAGTTTTCATGGACACATATACAAATTGTGGGGGAGGGGGCTCGTTATGAGGGCAATTAAAATGTATGAACTTGCATCATCAAATAAGGGCAGACTCTGCAGGCCACATTCAGGGCAGCTCAGCTTGAAGTGGACTCTTTGCAAAGCACTGGTGGGTGTGAAACCATTTCTATCCATGTAAAATACATGGGGCTGATATTAGAAAGTGATTAGCAGGAATTCAGAACACATGCTGGGCACCTGATTAGACAACTCTATCATTTTTTTTTTTTCCATTCCTTTAATTACTCACATATGAATTATACAGGTTCTGAGACTAATTAAAGAGCAGTTCCAGAAAGTGTGTGGGATTAAACAGTGAACTGCAAATGTTATCTAGCAACCACTGCACCTGTGCTAAAAAACATTCTCTCAATCACTCAACAAAGCTCCAATGAGCATCTCAAAGAGTCACTGGGATTGTACTTGAGCTATGGCATGCCCACTTTTTCTTTTTCATGTAAGCCAATCTTATTCAAACATTTCAGACAGGTTTGAATCAGGTTGGTGGCTGTGATAAATTCAGGGTCCTGCCTTTTATACCAGGCTGCCAGTATATGACATCTAGAATATTTGTATTCAACTCATCAATGGATCATGGGTGAACAGGATCAAATTCATATGGGGCGCAATAGTTCCTTTAAAAGTGGACCCAAACTTTGAAAACCACATATAGAATGTCAAGAAAGAGTGCCAGAGAACTTTGAGCTAAAAAAATATGGTTTTGGTTTTTGTTCAGCAGTCAACATGTAGTTTGATGGTATCCCACTTCTTCAGAGTTCAAATATTACATAAACTTAGAAGGACTAACGCTATTTTGCTCCTGGGCACTTTCCTACTTTTTCATAATGCAGCATACACACAGTCGGAATTTCCAATGAAAACAGTCCGATGGGAGCTTTTCATCGGATTTTCCGACCGTGTGTATGCCCAACGGTCTTTTTCTGTCGGAATTTCCGACGGACTTTGAATTGAGAACCTGTTCTCAATTTTTCAGACGGAAAACCTTTCTATCGGATTTTCCGATCGTGTGTATGCAATTCCGACACGCAAAATTCCGACGCATGCTCGGAAACAATTCGACGCATGCTCGGAAGCATTAAACTTCCCTTTTATAGTGCTGTCGAACGTGTTTTATGCCGCTGTGTTATTGAATGTCGGAATTTGGTGTGATCATGTGTAGGCAACACATCTTGAGCGGAATTCCGTCGGAATTCCGTCGGAAAAACCGTCAGAGTTTTTTCCGACGAGAATTCCGATCGTGTGTACGCGGCAACTGAAACAATCAAGGTGATTTTGCTATTTTGAGTCCACTCCCGTTTATGCAATATCTGAGCCCCCAGGAAGGGTACCTTCCCAGATAGCAAGCAATTGTGCTGCAGGTTTTAAAATGACTTACTAAGCTATTGCTAGACTTGCCAGGCTTCACAAGTTTGTTGCACAATTGCAACAAGTCTGCATTGCATGACTCCAGATCAACTTTCTTTGCAAACATTCTGCAAGTCTGCTGCAAGTTCTGGTTCAGTTGTGTTGTGCAATAGTCATCCCACCACAGGGGGTCACTGTGGCTGAATGTTCATGCTGTGGACTTGCAGAACTATTGCTGTAGACTCACCAGTGCAACTTTGCTCTTGCTAGAGACTTGTTTTGCAAATTTGCTACAAATTGGAAAAGTGTCCACTAGAACTTGTGCTTCAAGTGCTCTGCAAGTGTACAAGTTGCCAGTGAAAATGTGCAGCATTTTAACAGACTTACAATTCAACACTGCCACACATTTGTGGCAATTTATCCTTGCTATCTGGGTTTGAACCCCCAAGTCAGTTTGTTTTTTTTTATACTTTTTTGCTGAACAAACACAATGTTAAATGTTTTTGGTCTGGCACTCTTTTCGGACCTTGAATATGTGTATATAAATTCTTTCCACACCTCTCTTTCTTTAGCCTAAAATTAATATTGTGCAAGCCGTCTACAATTCTAGAAAGGGAATAAGTATGAGAACTTAAAGCAGTATTAAACTACAAAGCAAATATTAAACTACAAAGCAAATATTTCCAACAAGCTGTCCTGCAGATGTAGCATTTGGTGGACTGAGACAAACCATTTACCACTGACAGGTGCTTAAAATGATGAGCTTTTATGTACTAATGTAAAATCTTTATCCCAAAAGTAACAACACTGTTGCTGTAACTGCATAAAATGTAGTGCTAGCTGTAATTTGGCTTAAATTTATATAGTGTATCTAAATCTGCTAGTACATCTAACACTACCCAATCAGGAAGGAGAATCTCGGAATGGCTGAGACACTCATGGACATAGCTGGATAGAGAGGGACCTCAGGTAAGTATTGGGGGGCTGAGGGGGCTGCTGCACACAGAAGCCTTTTTATCTTAATGCATAGAATGCATTAAGATAAAGTGATTCTAAAGGCAGAAGATCTTTTTTTTTTTAAATCTTAATGCATTCTGTGAGCACCATCTCGATCCAGCGATGTTCCACAAGAGCCTTTGCTGTCTGAGACTCTCCATTGGCTCCTGCTGCTGTCCATCAAAGTCAGTGAGCCAATGAGGAGAGAGAGGGGGCAAATTGAGATGTGGCTTTAACCACTTCCTACCCGCCATATAGCAGAATGACAGCCGGAAAGTGATTCTATTATGCTGACTGGGCGTCACATGACGTCCAACAGGATAAGCCGCTCGATCCGACACAATGCATTTCTGAGCTAAGTAAAAAGCATCTGCCGTAGGCTCTTTACCATGTGATCATCTGTGTCCAATCACAGCTGATCACAGCGGTAACCAGGAAGTGTCGGTAATCGCCTTTCCTCAGTTCGCGCTGAGAAGGCACGAGTAGAGGAGAGACAGTGCAGACCCATCAGAAATGCCCACCAGTACCTGTCAGTGATGCCCACTGGTTACCAAGTGATGCCCACCTGTACTCACATTGTATGCCAATCAGTGTCTGCGCTGATAATCAGCGCATCAATGATCAGTGCTGCCCATCAGTGCCCTTTCAGAAAGTGCCACCCATCAGTGCCGCCAATCAGTGCCTGTCAGTGATGCCCACCCGTACCTGTCAGTGATGCCCACTGGTTACCAACCAGTGATGCCCACCTGTACTCACATTGTATGCCAATCAGTGCTCACCTGTACCCATAAATGATTCCAATCAGTTCCAGCAGTAATGCCTGTCAGTGCCTCCTCATCAGTGCTCTCTATCAGTGTCATCGAACAGTGCTGCCTATCAGTATCCATCCAGTTGTGAATGGGGATTAACCCTGTAAATGCGCCGTAGACAACGTTGTAAAACGTTCTTTTCAAATATCTCCTAAACCGTGCAGGTTTAGGAGATATTTCTTGTACCTACAGGTAAGCCTTAATCTAGGCTTACCTGTAGGTGCAAGTTGAATTTTTTGCCAAGATTTTGCCGCGATTTTAAGTGGTATCAAAATCGGACCAAATTAGTGCAGGGACTACTTTGAAGTCGGAAGGACTATACAATCACTTTAATTGGTGGCTTACTATATCTGCCTGGAGTTCAACTTTCCTATATTGTTCATTTAGTCTACAATATTGCTATCTTGCTTTAATATTCACTTTATTGTAAAAGGAAACGTATAATTTAGGTATAATGGCTGTGAAAACCTAGTTGAAATGTTTTTTCATCAACACTCAAAACTAGTAAAAAAAAAATCTGACTACCTTAGCTCAGCTATTTGTAATTTCCGTATTTCCCTGTTGTAATGCCATTGTGTGCTATATGTTCCATAGATTGTTTAATCAAATATATTTATGTTTCAATGGCTTGGTTGAATTCAAACTTCTATCTCTCTTTGCAACTCTGTACATTTAGTAAACTCTCCTTTTCCCTCCCCCATGCGGTAATGAAATCTGAAAGCTGCAGTTAACATCCAGCAATCTCATTACCCATTTACTATAAATCTTCAAAAGCATCACTGTGTTTTGACAGCTAACCACAAGGAGAGGAAGCAATAAGCATATCCAAGCAGTTTTGATGAATGCAAATTTCCTAAGGACTAAATTTAAACGATCTGAAATTCTCAACTACACACTGTATGCCATCAGCTGGAAGGTGATATGCTCAAAATATTATACACCTTCGGGTACTAAAGGGGACCCATTTAATTTTTAGTTGCAATCATGGTGTGCGTTTGGAAAATTGCAATGTCTGTTTGTACAAATAACGAGGAATGCTTAGTCATAGTCAGCGATTCTAAAGCTGGTGAAAAAAATAAAAAACTTTTGTTTTGACCTCTTCAAAGTATTTTTACTCCCTAGATACATTCAGGTATAATTATCAGTGATTTCTTTCCTCTGGGGAAATCAAACTGCCCACCAACTCTACTATGCCCCATTAGTAAATAGGAATCACAGATGTAATTAGTTGGATCTTCCTATTGGATAGTCATTAAAAGACCTTGGGGAATTTCAATGAGAACGGTATTAATAAAACCAATTTTAAAAACTGAAGGTTGAGCCAAGTTTAAAATATGGGATAATCAACACTACAGTTAAAGGAAACTGCCATTTCTAAACCACATGTTTAAATGTCAGTTACAGGGCTGTAATGATGATCTATGGCCCTAATACTTTAAGGCAATGACCCAAAACATGTATAGTGATAAGGAATTCTGACTTTCTTTAAACTTTTATTTTATGAATGTTTTTGGACCTTTGACTTATAGGCCATCTCTCTCTAAGACGGCTTTCACACCAAGCCGCTCATAGATTTGAGGCTCATTACGGCCGCTAGCGGGGCACTTTTTCCCCCCGCTAGCGGCCGAGAAAGGGTTAAAACTGCTGGCAGTACGCCGCAATATCGGCGGTTTGCTGGCGGTATTGCAGCGCTGCCCCATTGATTTCAGTGGGGAGCAGCGGTGGAGGAACGGTAAACACACCGCTCCTTCACCGCTTCAAAGAAGCTGCTGGCATGACTTTTACTGACGTCCTGCCAGCGCACCACTCCAGACAATGGAACAGCAGTTTGAGGGAAGATTGCAAACGCTATAGCGCCTGCAAAACGCCCTCAGTGTGAAAGGGGTCTTAGTAAAACAGTGGAAGCAGCCATTCTGTCACCTGGCTATGGAAGAGATTTGGAAAATGAGGAATATTAATTAACTCACATGTTTTACCCCACAGAAGACATTAAAAAAAAATGTCATGGTCTAGAGAAACCATTCCTAATTTTTTTTATTGGGAGTCAGTGGAAAAAAGTACCTTACATTATGTAGTCAGTGGAAAAACAATATATTACCCCAACATTTCAGATTTCTGATATGTGTCTGGTTTACTATGTGTTTGTACTAAAAAGTATCCTGTTCATCCTTTGTGTCCAGTACTTGGTTATCTTGCCAGTCCTCCTGCTTTCCTATTTCAAACTGACCACACCAAGGCATGGGAGCACAGCAATCCCAGTGTGGTCAGTTTCTTTCATTGCATTCAACGTGTGAGCACAGCCTACCCGTACTCCTGTGGTAAGACTTCTGCTGACACACCCCCTCTACACAGCTTGTCACTATGAAGATCAGTGTACTGCTGTTTCTCTGCCTCCTGCTGACATGCCCTTCTACAGTCTCCACCCCACCTCTCCAAGCCTCTGTCTTCAATACATGCTGAGTTAGAAGTTCTGACTCTACTTTTTAATCATATTCTTGTTGGGGACCGTCTCTAAGTTACAAGAGGAAATATATTAATTGAAAAAATTAAAGCAAAATTCTTCTTTATGTCAATTTGTACCTAGCTGAGAAGTAGCTAAATATCCTTTATTGTAACCACCAGGTTATATCTAATTTGTAGGCCCACCATGGATATAATACATATGCATTCTGAATGGTAGGACTTGTAAAAATGGTCTATTGGACTTCTCACAAGTTGACTTGGGGAGCCTGGATCACCACTTGTCCCCACTGACCTGTGGTCAGTATGTAGATCCGGCTTTTATTTACAAACACAGGGTGCATGGGATTTTTAGGGAATTCCCCACACCCCGTTATGCCATAACCCTAGAAAGAAAATTGTATGCATAGGAGCTTTCCTAAGATGGAAACATAGTACATCTGTACTAAGGCTATGACATTACAGGGGGCAGGAAACCTACCCTATGATCCTCTGTATCCTCTGTTTAAAAATACAATTCCCCATTGGAAATACCCACTGAATCCTATTCACATACTTTGCTTTCTGCAATGAAGGAATGTAATACAGTAAGTTGTTAATAGTCAATGATAATCAATTGGATTTCTGCGTCAGAGTACAATATTACAATGGAGAACATGACTAGCTGCTATAGACAACACCCTGTCCATTCACACACTTCTAATACAGAAGGCCCAATGTGTTATGGTGTTTCTTGACAATGCAGATTATACAACCTCCTTTAGAATCCCTAAGAAGCATGAACTGTCTAATTATATAATCTTCACTTTATATTCAGCCTCCATATGTCTGTGTCCAACAGCGCATTGGACAATCTGCAGTCTTGTTAGTCGCACATTTGATTTATTTTATTCTGTTTAGAGGAATTTCCAGTGCTGGAATGGTGAAGTATCATCTTGGTGAGTTTGGAAAATAGCCACTTGTATACAATTTGGCACTTGAAACAACACAATTTACGAGTGTCTAACTTGAATTTACTTATAAATAACCTTCTCTAGGTGGCGGACCTTTGTGTGCTGATATACTGGCTGCAAACTGTCAGTCGAAACAACAAATGTGCCTTTTAACTTAATGGCTTCTGGCCATGTTCTTCAACAATGGCTTTTAGGAGAATACCTTTAAAGATAAAATATAAGGCAGAAGCCACTTTTCTTTGTCTTCAATGATAACCTTACATTGACCTACTTTCAAAGTCAAATATTTTGAACAGTTAAAAGTGAATTCCAGGAAGGCATATAAAGGCAATCTTAAAATGAACCTGTGCTTTGCTCATGCATGGTAAAGCAGCAGGTTCACATTAATGTCTGGCCCATGTCTCTCAAATACTCACCTGCCCTCACTGTTCCCTACCAAGAGAGAAAAAAATGATATGTTACGTCCAGGGTATACAGGATCATGTGATCCATATACCACCTGATACTACCTTGCAATTGGCTTTTCAGGCCCCAGCACCCTCCTTATTTGTAACCTCCAAGTAGGATCTATCAGGAACTTACACTGCGCTTCTAATCACTTACACTGCTGAACAGAGCAGCAGGGGAGAGAAGGGTAGTTACAAGATGCTGTGCAGGGTTGGTTAAAAAGCTTGTTTTTCTCTTCAATATTCACTTTAAAGGGGTTGTAAAGGTTCACATTTTTTTACCTTAATGCATCCTATGCATTAGGGTTAAAAAAAACATCTGACAATACCGGGCTCCCAAGCCCCCCCCCCCCCCGTTTTACTTACCTGAGCCCATTCACCTGCTGCGCTCACCCCCGATGTCCTCTTCGCCGCTCAGCCTGGCCATTGATTGGCTAGAGTGGATGGCTTGAAAGCAGTGCAGCCATTGGCTCGCGCTGCTGTCAATCACATCCAATGGGGCCAAGTGATACAGTGAGCGGCTATAGCCGCCGGCTGTATCATGGAAGCGCGCCCACAAGAACTAACCACCACGCGAGAGAGCTCGCATGAGGGTGCTTAGTTCTTGCGGGGAGGAGCTGAGACAGCCGCTGAGGGACCCAAGAAGACCAGGTTCGGGGCCACTCTGTGCAAAATGAGCTGCACAGTGGAGGTAAGTATAACATGTTTGTTATTTTAAAAAAAAAAAATTGTCTTTACAACCCCTTTAAATCCTAGTTAGTTCTCCCTTTTTTTTGCAGAGCAGTTTCCTACATCTTATAAATTGCCCCATACCCTTCATGTACAGTGGAAAATCGAATTACGCTGCTCACAAATTGCCGAGGCAGGTGGCATGCAAAGGACAGCACCATTCTTGTTCAAGCTTCATCCTGGGTCAGCATCCCGGACCAGATTCTGACCCAGGGATGATCTATTCACCTAAATCTTTGTTGTAGTAGTCTTTATGTAATGGACTATGTGCACACAAGACTCACAGAAACCAGCCCATTGCTGCTTTCTATTAACTTGTGAGCTGCCACATATCTGCAGCAAACAATTTGAGTGAGTGATCACTGGGAGAATAAGAAATAAGGAAATGTTTCCAACCATCTAAAGGGTAGTATGATGTCAGAACAACTGGGAAATACTACAATCTGATAGGCAGTGAAAGGGAGCGAGGGGAGAAAATGTTACGCACAGGCTTCCCCCCCACTGAAAACAAAATTAATAGTTTTGAATGTAGTTTTTTTTTTATTGTGCTTTTTACAAAGAAGAAAAAATAAATAAAAAATGTCTATCTACTTTCATCCTATTCTAATTAGTGCTAGCAATTTACCTTACCCAGTCTCATGGGTACTCGTGCAACTCCAGCGTGTAAAAATAACTAGTTACATTTAGTGAGCCCGGACCCCAAGGTTATATTTACTAGAATGTTAATTGTGGTGATTTAAAAGCTCCGAGGATCATTCGGTGCAAATCTGCATAATTTCCACAGAAGTCAAAATGGCATTTTACGCTTCAGTAAGTCTAACATTCAGAATCCATTTTAAATGGAATAAGCCATGGATCAGAGAAGGACCTCAATGGATGTAAATGGAAGAATGAGAATGGGGAAGTCACAGTCTATTCCGAAGTCACACAGGACTCTTTTATGTGCTCATTGTATTTGTCTGTTTAATGTAGCATTTACTGTAAGTTTTCTACATGGTTTAAATAGTATTTATGACATAATGTTCAAACACAGACCTGTAGCATGTAGAGGAACCACCTATCTGTAAATACAGGTATGGCTTTGTGTTGTACTAATGCCCAAATGACTGAATTTTAGTGTGCTGACTGTTTCTTTAATTTAACGTGCCAAAAATGTTAGGACATTTAAAGCACAAGAAAAAAGTGTTGGCGCAGTTTATCTGTTGTAAATATTATCATTACTAACAACTGTACATGGCAAACCCTCCAGACTGCTTATTCCAGACTATGTGTAAGTCATATTTGTTTAACTGCTTCAGCCCCCCTAAGATTTTACCCCCTTCCTGACCAGAGCACTTTTTGCGATTCGGCACTGCGTCAATTTAACTGACAATTGCCCGGTCGTGCGACATTGCACCCAAACATTGACGTCCTTGTTTTCCCCACAAATAGAGCTTTCTTTTGGTGGTATTTGATCACCTCTGCATTTTTTATTTTTTGCGCTATAAACAAAAAAAGAGCGACAATTTTGAAAAAAACACATTATTTTTAACTTTTTGCTATAATAAATATGCTCCAAAAATATATAAAAAAAAAAAAAACGTTTTTTTTCCTAAGTTTAGGCCGATATGTATTCTTCTACATATTTTTGGTAAAAAAAAAAAAATCGCAATAAGCGTATATTGATTGGTTTGCGCAAAAGTTATAGCGTCTACAAAATAGGGGATCGTTTTACGGCATTTTTATTTAAATTTTTTTAGTAAATGGCATTAGTAATGGCGGTGATCTGCGATTTTTATTGGGACTGCAACATTATGGTGGACACATCAGACACTTTTGACACTATTTTGGGACCATTGTCATTTATGCAGCGATCAGTGCTATAAAAATGCACTGATTACTGAGTAAATGACACTGGCAGCGAAGGGGTTAACCACTAGTGAAGGGGTTAAGTGTGTCCTAGGGAGTGATTATAACTGTGGGGGATGGGCTTCAAGTCACATGACAGCAATCACCGCTCCCGATAACAGGGAGCGATGATCTCTGTCATGACACAAGCCAGAGCGGGGAAATGCCTTGTTTACATAGGCACTTCCCCATTCTGAGGCTCTGCGACACAATCACTGGGAGACTAGCGGGCATCGATTCTGCCGGTCCCATGGGCATGGTCATGCTGTACGCGGCGTGCGCGTGTGTGCCTGCTATCCCCGACTCTAAAGCCCCATACACACGCGCGGATTATCCGAGGACCAGGTCTGTCGGATCATGTCCGTCGTACTTTGTCCGATGTTGGTTTTGCATACACACGGTCGGACAAAGTTGTCGGAAAATCCGATCATTCTGAACGTGGTGACGTTTGTTGCCTACGACGGGACTACGTAGAGGCTAGTAGCCAATAGCTTTGGTCTTGTAATGTGATCTGAGCATGCGTAGCACTTTGTCCGTCGGAATTCGCTACACACGATCGGATTTGGTGTGATCGGACTTTGTTGTCAAAAAATCTATCCAGCAGGAGATAGGACTTTGTCCGTCAGACAATCCGATGGAAACTGTCCGATGGTGCCTACACACGGTCGGAATTTCCGACAACATTGTCTGATAGGACAGAATCCATCGGAAAATCCGACCGTGTGTATGGGGCTTTAAAGGGGACGTACAGGTACGCCCATTTGCCCACCGCTGCCATTGTGCTAAAGTATATCGGCGTGCATCGGTCGGCAAGTGGTTAATGTGTCTCCAACGGTACTTAGTGAATGAGTTGAAGCTCTACTGACTTTCATCATCCAATCATGTTCAAGCAAGAATGTTTTATTTTTAATTTCCATGCACGTTATTAGGTATTTTTTCACCATATTCATTTAATACCAGGAAAACTTCCCTTGCAAAGTGAACAGCCTTTAGTAAGGATACTTTGACACTGAGGCGTTTTACAGGTGTTTTTGCACTAAAAATAGAACCTGTAAACTGCCTCTTCTGCATCCCCAGTGTGAGAGCCCTAGTGCTTTCACACTGGGGCGGTGCACTTGCAGGACAGGAAAAAAAGTCCTGCAAGCAGCATCTTTGGGGCGGTCCAGGAGCGGTGTATACACCACTCCTAAACCGCCCCTGTAATTCAAATCAATGGGCACCGCTGCCGAACCACCTGCAAACCGCTTCGGCAGCAGCACTTTGCGTGTGCTTTTAACCCTTTTTCGGCCTCTAGCGGGGGTTAAAAGCTGAAAAGCGCAGCTAAAATGACGGTAAATCGCCGCTAAAAAAAGCAGCACTTTACCGTCAACGCGGCCAGCACCTCAGTGTGAAAGTGGTCTAAATCAAACCTACGATCAACCCTACAAATGAAACCTTGACCAAGCTGCTATTCTTTCCCCTACTCTATCCAAAGTTTTAAAAAAATGTTTTTGCTTCAAAAACTATAAATTGAAATGTTGTTTCTGATAAACCGACCCCTAAAGCTACAGCTCATGCAATACAAGGGAAGGCAGTTTGTTAATGAAACTAAATTTCAAAGTCTAAGGATATGTAAATGGAAGACATTTGTCAATTGTCCACAGAGAGGGGAACTGACTCTTCCACACTCCTACAAAATGGCCGCCTTTATTCTGCGTTATTAGCAGGTATTCTATACAGACTATTAGTATGTGTAGCGCAAAAAAAAAAGTTTCATCTGAAAAATTAGATAACAAAATTACACCAATTACATACACCAGTAAATATAACGATCGAATGTTGACTGATTGTGCATCAAATTGAATTATACTCCTGCCTAAACAACGTAATTAACTCTTAATGAACTTTTTTCTCCCAAGAAATTCAATTCTGTCTGATCTTAGGGTTTATGCTAATACACTGTTCATTAAAATGATAGTTAAAACTCATTAACATGCATACTGAGAGGTAACAGCTTCATTACTGTAATATCTTGTAAAAGCTTAAAAAAAGAATGTTATATTACCATTTAAGTGCTTCCAAAATGGAATACATTTGCATAGTGATCAGATTTACAGGATGGGATAATCTATAACGAGCAAGCATTGTAATTAAAAATAAATTTACCACAAATAATTTCCGTGTCATTGATATCGGTTATTATTTTCAAGTTTTAGAAGTCTACTTCCAGAACAAAAATTGTGGGAGTGTCTGTTTTCTTAATGGTGTCCTGTCCCATCTGGCTCGCCAGAATTGTGAGGAAGGCAGTGAGCAGAGGGTATTAGCGTGTTGTGCATCTCACGCCCCCTTAATGTTTTGAAAACATTCCATTTGGCAAGTTTCCTAAGTTGTTTCCATGGTAACTGCATTCAGTCATGCACTGAACAACATGGCTGTCTTGAAAAAGAGATACTACCAATGTATCAAGGGTACATTGTGCAACATACAAGGGTTCATGGCATATATTTAAAGTTTTTGCAAAAAAAGAAAATACTTTTGAGTAAAACACTGAAGTTATTTTATGTTTAACTATACAGTATTTCACAAAAGTGAGTACACCCCTTCCATTTTTGTAACTATTTTATTATACCTTTTCATGTGACAACACTGAAGAAATTACACTTTGCTACAATGTAAAGTAGTGAGTGTACAGCTTGTATAACAGTGTCAATTTGCTGTCCCCTCAAAATAACAACACACAGCCATTAATATCTAAACCACTGGCAACAAAAATGAGTACACCCGTAAGTGAAAATGTCAAAACTGGGAAAAGTATCAATATTTTGTGTGGCCACCATTATTTTCCAGCACAGCCTTAACCTTGTTGGGCATGGAGTTCACCAGAGCTTCACAGGTTGCCACTGGAGTCCTCTTCCACTCCTCCATGATGATGTCACAGAGCTGGTGGATGATAGAGACCTTGCACTCCTCCACCTTCTGTTTGAGGATGCCCCACAGATGCTCAGTAGGGTTTAGGTCTGGAGACATGCTTGGCCAGTACATCCCCTTTACCCTCAGATTCTTTAGCAAGGCAGTGGTCGTCTTGGAGGTGCGTTTGGGGTCGTTATCATGTTGGAATACTGCCCTGCAGCCCAGTATCTGAAGGGAGGGGATCAGGCTTGGCTTCAGTATGTCACAGTACATGTTGCCATTCATGGTTCCCTCAATGAACTGTAGCTCCCCAGTGCTGGCAGCACTTATACAGCTCCAGACCATGACACTCCCACCACCATGCTTGACTGTAGGCAAGACACACTTGTCTTTGTACTCCTCACCTGGTTGCCACCACACACGCTTGACACCATCTGAACCAAATAAGTTTATCTTGGTCTCATCAGACCACGGGACATGGTTCCAATAATTCATATCTTTAGTCTGCTTGTGTTCAGAAAATTGTGGGCTTTCTTGTGCATCATCTTTAGAAGAGGCTTCTTTCTGGAACAACAGCCATACAGACGAATTGGATGCAGTGTATGGCATATGGTCTGAGCACTGACAGGCTGACCCCACACCCCTTTAATCTCTGCAGCAATGCTGGCAGCACTCATACATCTATTTCCCAAAGACAACCTCTGGATATGACGCTGAGCATGTGCACTCAACTTCGACCATGGCAAGGCCTATTCTGAGTGGAACCTGTCCTGTTAAACCACTGTATGGTCTTGGCCACCATTCTGCAGCTCAGTTTCAGGGTCTTGGCAATCTTATTATAGCCTAGACCATCTTTATGTAGCGCAACAATATTTTTTTTCAGATCCTCAGAGAGTTCTTTGCCATGAGGTGCAATGTTGAACATCCAGTGACCAGTATGAGAGAGTGAGAGCGATAACACCAAATTTAACACACCTGCTCCCCATTCACCCCTGAGACTTTGTAACACTAACGAATTACATGACACCGGGGAGGGAAATGGCTAATTGGGCCCAATTTGGACATTCTCACTTACGGGTGTACTCACTGGATATTTTCTCTTCTTCAGATCATTCTCTGTAAATCCTCGAGATGGAAAATCCCAGTAGATCAGCAGTTTTTGAAATACTTAGACCAGCCCATCTGGCACCAACAATCATGCCACATTCAAAGTCACTCAAATCCCCTTTCTTCCCCATTCTGATGCTCAGCTTGAACGTCAGTAAGTTGTCTTCACCACGTCTAGATGCCTAAATGCATTGATTTGCTGTCATGTGATTGGCTGATTAGCAATTTGTGTTCCCAAGCAATTGAACAGGTGTACCTAATAAAGTGGCTGATGAGTGTATACTTCCTGCCAAGATAAACCCCCCTCCCCAGTCTTGCCCCCTAGGCAACGTCTTCATTTATTTTTTAGAATTCCAGTGCCATCTTTGTTCAGGCCTTATGCAGAGCCAGCGTCTACTTTATATTAAGCCTTTATATTATTTTTTTAACTTTATATCTTTATTTCGTTTTTCGCATTTGCCAAAAATACACAGTCTCATACAACATGATTACAAATTATGCACATTCTCATACAGCTTAATTACATTAAACAATAAAAAGCACTAGGCAGTTTGTAAGTTCTGTTCCACTCACACTACCCCATCTACTCCACCTTTCTCTCCCCCTCTGCACCATACATCCACCATCTTGCTTTTGCTCTACTTCTATATTCCCACGTTGTACTCCTTCATCTGTTTTTGTCAGACTGATTTTACTTTAAATTGCTTTTCTCATTCCACAGTTTCCATACCATTTTTTCCTTAAGAATCACCCTCTCCATATTCTGTTCCCACTAATAAGAGGATGGGGGAGTTGGAGACTGCCACTTCTGGGCAATACGTTTTCTGGCCTGGAAGAGGCATCGTATAATCACTAACTGCACCTCTCTTGGCCTACCCTCTCCCTCAAACCCCCCCAGAACACACAAGGTGGGGTCCAAATCCAGGTGGGTATTAAATACCTGGACAATCCTGTCCACCACCTCCTTCCAGTATCAATATAGTTTTGGACATCTCCAGAACATATGGATAAGGTCACCATCCAGTCTCCCACATCTGGGACATGTATCATCTTATCTACGGCCAAACCTAAAAAGTTTATATTCTTGCACATGTGCTCACATGAAGTCTCACACAACTCAGCTACCTTTCTACTATTGCTCACCTTGGCAACTGCTATTGTTGAAACAGTCCTAGTGAGTGATTATAGATGAAGAAGAGACTGAGAAAATGTTTACTCCTGCCTGAAGCAGACCAATGACATTATTTTACCAAGATGCCTTGACATTGACTTGAGTACAAAAGCTCCTTCTAAATGACAAAAGATACTTTCTTTTTTTACTTTTTTCAACATGGTTGCTGTACATTGTGACACAGTAAATGTATTAATTTAGAATTTAGAATTCACTTTAGGGGTTACTATTCGCATATTATTTGAAAATATTTTCTCTTCTGTTAACATCCGATGCTTGTTAATGACCATCGGCCACAGCTGAGAGTAGTTGAGTTCAAACTCAGCATCTCATCATTAAAAAAATGGAAATAAAAAACTGCTATACATTTTTTTCCTCCATTGAATCGCCACATACCTCTGAGCATTTACACACTGCCTAACAACAGAGAACAATGACAGCTGCTAATGCAGCCTTCTCCTGCAAGGTGATGACAGTTATGATGGCCCCGTGTTTATTACTAATGCATGACAGTGAGCATGTCTTCAGCACTTTCCCATAGGAGCATACAGACATTTTAAAATAATGAGCACGCTTGGTGCGATTCTTGTGGAGCATGAAATAGCAAAAGCGTGTAACAAAAGTTTACAGTTATGCTCTATATTACAATGGGCCCAGGAAACATCTCTCACCTATAAAATAAATAAAAAAAAAAAAAAACAATGGAAAACATGAAATTAACTTTATTTATTCATATATGTTTTAATGGAAGTACAAAGCAACAGTGTTGGGTAGCCAACATGTAACAAAAATGTAAAAAAAAAAAAAAATAGTGCATAGAAATAAATTTTAAAATAAGTACTTCCTCTCTTCACGGAAAAAACCTCCTAAAACAACAGCAATTTTGTAAATCAAATATTTATTTATTTACTTACAGTATGCCAGGTATACACTAAAATATGTTTTATATGTCTGCTTTAACACTTACTGGTTCCGCTTCCTGTATTGTCATTTCCTGCTGTACTTAAAGGAGAAGTACAGCTAAAGATTGTTTGACTGTACTTCTCCTGTGGATCACAGGAGTGAAGTTCATCTTACAGTCCTGTGACCCGTTTTCAGCTTCACCCGACTTCAGCCCGCTCTCTGCTGATGTCATAGAGTCGGTCCAGGCTCGGCGTCATCACGACCATGGAGTCGGTATACACCCAGGTCCCTGGACTGATACCCGGCTCAGCCTCTCAGCGAGCCGCTGAGAGGCTGAGCCGGCCACTCTTGCCCCTCCACATCCCAGTGCTCTAGTGAGCGAGGAGGGAGCAGAGCAGAGAGCTGTGGCAGTCACCAGCTCTCTGCTCAGGGAGCTGTGAGAACCGAGTGATCGGCGGTGTTCAATCGCTCGGTTCTCAGTGTAAGAGGCGTCGGGGGACAGATGCAGCATCAGACCGATACTGCATCCACCTAGGTAAGTATGAATGCAAAAAAAAAAACATACTTCTCTTTTAATAAATACCCCCACCTGAAGAATCTATTGAGTTCATTTACTAATGGCAAGTAGACTGTGCTCTTTGCAAAGTGCAGTTATACTCTGCAAAAGCAATTGCTCCAGAGTTTAGTAAATGAGCAAAAGCTCTGCAGACTTTCATCATTCAATAATGTGCAAGCAAAGAATATGTTATTTTTATTTTCCATGCACGTGATTGGGTATTCTTTTCATATACTAAGCTCTGGAGCAACTGCACTTACAGAGTGCAACTGCACTTTGCAAAGTGCACAGTCTATTTTCCTTTAGTAAATTAACCCCTTTGTATCCAACATTACATGCATTGAATAACTGGTATTTCTGTGCACTCTGTGTGGTCCTTCCAATCTCTATGTCACTACAGGACACAGTAATGATGTAAAGGACAGTGGTTGGAACCAGGGCACAGGGGATAAGACATATAACATCCTGAAGTATGCTGGATGCTTTATCTTGTAATATGCAAACATTAATAAACCTTGTTTAGTTTTGAACACCTTATTACAGCAACTGCATTTGGCAAAGAATGTGATGAAATTGTTATATTTATAGCCTTGGCACATCAACCAGATGCTACAAAAGTTGCTACAGTGTTAGAGTTCATGTTTTACAATGCTGCAGGTTTTAGTAAAACAAATCTGTTATGACACAAAATGCTATAAGAAAAGCTAAAAAGATTTTGTTCCCAGGTAATAATAAGTTAAAGTGCATAAAATATGTAAATAAATAAATCCCGTTTAGCTGCTATGTATTAAAACAAGTGGTATATAATCAAAACACTGAGTGCTGCTATATAATCATAAACCGTACTGCTTTAAACATTCATAGACAAAGTATAAAACATGATCATAACAGACATGCTATAGCAATACAAAATAACAGTGCTCCAACCGGAGAATATGATGTTGCTGGGAATGACGTCAGCATGCAGACTACACCTGACCAGTTTCATGCTAATTCACCTCCTGAAGATGTCCAATCAGGACGAAACCGGTCAAGGTGTGGACTATGCGCTGATGGCATTTCCGGCAACGTCATATCCTCCTGTTGGAGAACACACTGGTTTCCTATACATGCACATCCACTGACGTTTTTCTTCCTCATTATGCAAGTTATACATATCCAATGTGAGTATGAATTATTTTACTATATTTCTGTGTGTTTTAAAAGCAAGCAAATGGTTTTACGCTATGAGATTCTCCCTGGTATTATATTTGCATGTATGAAGGTACACTATCTGAGAAAGACCCATAAGAACAAGCCACTGGAGACTTAGGGGTATATACCAAAACACAAGCGCTGCTGACCTGACTAGTAGGTCAACAACTTGTGGTGAGTGTCTGTCTATATGTGAACACTCAAGGCCCTGAGAAGTGGAGCACCTGTTTTGTTTACACCTGCACAAGCACATTATTATCTGGGACTTTTTACTTGGTTTCTTCACTGTTTATATGATTACTTAGCCTTAATGCTATTTGGTATTGCTATAACATGTCTGTTATTATCATGCTTTATGAATCTTTAGAATAGCACAGTTTACAGTATTTATGAAATTAACAAAATGCTATAAGCCAACACTTTCCCTAAAAGGAAGGCACCATGAGTTAGGCTGGGTTCACACTGCTGCGGTGCGGGAACGCTGCGAATACACTGCGAGTTCCCGCACCGCATGTCTCCCGCCGGCAGTTCACACTGCCCTATGCGAGCTGCTGGGGGTGTCAATGAAATGTTAATGACACCCCCATAGCAGCTTGCATATCGCAGTGCGATCTGCAAACTCGGACAGGAATCGGATCGCATGGTGAGAACACCATGCGATCCGATTCTGCTGCGGAGCGAAAAAAAGGGTCCTGTCCGATTTTGGGCCGAATGCGATGCGAATTCAGCCATACTATCTGTATGGCTGAATTTGCATCGCACAGAGATCGCATATGATTTGAACTGCAGTGCGGTGCGAATCATATGCGATCTCCCGCACCGCAGCAGTCTGAACCCGGCCTTAAGAAGACATTCGCTGTAGAACACTGTTTAATCCCAACCAACATACCAACATGTAAGTAATAGCTTTCTGATGGGAAGTGATGAGCACACATCCCACAATGCAATGCTACATAGATGTCTGCCTGGCATACCGACAAGTCTTTGCATTGTCACATGGGAAGTTGGGATCAGGTGTGTCTATGCTCTAACTTTCAGAAAGTCAATACTTGCTGCGAAACTTGCCATAAATTTTACAATAGATAAATGTAGATGTATTAAACCATTAACCAACGTTTGTCACATGTCTATTTTTAAAGCTGTTTTTCATTTAACTTTGACATGTCAGTGTTCATTTTGAAGCCTTAGGACCCTTTCACACTGACGGACCAATCTGGTTGGCCTGTCAGTTTTTCAGGAGACCTGATCGGACCATCCATAGATTTCTATGTGGAGTGGACACTGACCTGTCATCAACCTGCTCAGCAGGGATCAGCGGGAAGATTCCCTGCTGAGCAGTAGGATCTGCTTGATGGAGTCCACCCCGTATAAAAGGGGCCTCCAAGTTGAAGTTAAATCAATGTATTTTTTCCTGGTTACTCCTTTCCTTCCTTATCAATGTGCTAAGGAAATTATTAAAGGGTAACTCCACTTCTGTGGGGAAAAAAATAGCAAACATAGAAAAAATAATATAGTGCACATAATTGTGACACTAATCATATTGTAATTGAATGTTATTAAAAATTACCTTTCGTTTTCAATCAGCAGCCGCTGTAATTTTCTGAGAATGCATTGCAATATGGCTACCTGGAGTTGTTCTGTACACAGAGTGTGTACTGACCACTCCCCAGAAACATAATTTCCTGCTTGTGTGATTTCTGGGGAGTGGCTCACCAATTTTCCCAGAAATCTGCCTAAGATACAAGTCAGATTTCAGGCATCCCCTGCAACTAAAATGTCCTTTTGGAGAGATACTTTCAATAGGAACATGTCTAAAGGGATGCAGGCCCAGCAGATTTCCTCATTAGTGCCCTTAAGCTGCACAATTGACAGTTAATTATGAAACCCCTCCCATTAGACTTACTCAGAACAGAGGCACAGACAAATACAGAGAGATTTCTTCAGAATAACAAAAGGTAGAAATCTGCAACAAAGTTTGTCATAATCCTTGCAATCTACAGAGATCACCCAGAGGGGAATGTTTTTTTTTTTCTCAACAAAAGTGGAGTTACGCTTTAACAAAAACAGCATGTTTCCATGATATAACTTATTTTAGACCCAGTGAAAACTTCACTGGGTTTTTAGCCTTCTTTATGCAATGCAAGGAGATCATGGCTGGCTACTGTACATAGCTTCTTGAAAACAGGAATGAAACAGATGATGAGATTACATGATTTATAGAACTCCAAGAATGCAAAAGAATGAAAGGGGGAGCCCAGTGATGTGGAGGAAAATGGTAGATGAAGTTGGATGTCCTACAGCAAGGAAATTAGGCATAGGTCTTTCCGACTTGCTGCAGCTGTTAATACACACTGGATATGTTTACAGTGTGCAGCAAAATCAGAGTAATTGCAGTAAAGGAGAGGAGCCTGTACAACCTTGCAAGATGGGAGGTTAGGTTGGAGTTCAGCTTTCATTAAAAATGTAGTAGTTAAATCAGGTAAAGTGTGTCTAATCAAAAAACAATTATTTTGTTGATTTTTATAAGTCACTAGAGTATTAATATAATTTTATGTGAAACATTACAGTATAGGATCATTTGTGCGCTACACGAGACCCAGATAATCAGAGCCACTCATGAACAATCTTGATTAGAGCACAATATCAAACATTCAAACAGCCTGTCTGTGTCCATCTCCTACAGAGCGCAGTTAGCACAGGCAGCGTCTTGCCCAACCCCTGATGTCTTTAATTGACCCCGCAGAGAGTGCTGTTCAAGCAGTGTTAATCGCCTCTGCTGACTGATCACACATGCTATGGCTGTAACATGGTGGACCTTGAAGTTAAAAGTCTAATAAGCAAATATAATCTTTTCTCAGCAGGGGTTTTAGCACATGTCCAGGACCCACCACAAAATGCAGAATATTGCTGTGTGTTAGGACTATTTATAGAAAGCACTAGTGTATTAAACCATATGTAGAGACATATATTAGAACCACAGAAACTAAAATCGGCTTTCATTTGACTATACACATAGGGGTAATAAAATAATAATTATTTGTAGTTGCCCTTGGACACTTCCTACTTTTGCTTTTTGCTCTGTTAAAAAAATAATAATAATTTTAAAAGTTGAATAATTTTAAAACTCTAATTTTAAAAAATGTTTGGCAGTTAGTATGTAAAAATATTTACATGGTTGTTTTTTACTCATAGGGCCTGAGGAACACATTTGTAGGCCATCGTTGGCACAAAAAAAAGGAAAGGGATAAAAGATCAATGCTCAGCCACCCATCTCTGCCAATAGGCCCAGCCATGGCTCAAATTTTGGCAGATTCAGGAGCCAGCTAAAATTCTCTATGCGGAGATCTACTAAAACTAGAGAACTCAGAATCTGGTGCAGCTGTGCATAGTAGCCAATTACCTTCTAACTTCAGCTAGTTTAATGAAGCTCTGATAATAAGACCTGGAAGCTAATTGGTTTCTATATGGAGCTGCACCAGATTATGCATGCTCCAGTTTTAGTAAATCCCCCCCATGTGTATTGACATCTTTAGGCTTCATGTACACTTGGCCGTGATGTATCACAGCCATGGAAAACGCAAAGTGCGGCAAAATTGCACTGCGGTTTTGACGCGGTTTGCTTTTTTTCTGCGGCCAGTGGTTAAAATGTTTCTATCCGGAATGCAATTCTTCCACGTTCAGCACAGGGAGATTGGGGAGGTTGGACCTCCCTTAACCGCAACAGTTACTAAAGCTGTATTTTTCCAGACTGTGTGAACATGTTCAATCCCATGTCACATTTGTATTACTATATCACAACTTCTCTCTATTTGTTTTGCTGACCATTGCCGCAGAGATAGAAAATGATGGAAGACCGAAAATATTATAGTTGTGACTCGAAAGGAAGCGGAGGATAAATCTTTCAATGGCAAAACCTATTTTATCATGGCAATTCTCCCTTACTTCCCATTGTCTGTCTGGAATGGAAAGTGAAGGAAAATCTCTCCAACAAGACACAACAAAAAAAAAAAACCTTATAAGGAGTTTAACTGCCCCCTACCCTCCATCCTTTAAAAAAAAAAAAAAAAACTATAGATATACTTTAGGGTTTGTTTTTTTAAAGCAGTGAATGTAATTTTCACTTCCATGCCCATGTGTTTGAAATGACAGCGACTGATTTTCTACCAGAAAATGGTTGGTGAAAGTGACATTCACTACTTTATAAATAGACCTCTAACATACAGTACCTCCCAACTTTCTGAAGTGAGAGTGAGGGACACCATCTAGTACAAAGTATGTAGACAAAGACATACTCCTGCCAAGAATTAACCCCTTGCCAATGCCTCCCAGTGGCCCTTTAAATGAATCCTAATGCTGAAAGGCGAACAAGTTCCTGATCTTATGACCACCATGACAGGCTGTCACAGTGGTCACATAACCATTTCATGGCCTATTCCACTGGCTCCCAATCATTAGCTCTGACCAGGAGCTGTTAGTGACATGGACCCATTAATGTGGCAGCTGGCCATTAAGACCCACACCAAGCTGCTTTATACAGTATATGCATTACATAGGCTTGAACAGGTTAATATATATAACATGGTTGGTTAAGCGGGTTTCTCAACCTTTTATTGGTCAAGGCACCCTTTAAAATTCTGCACAATCCTGAGGTACCTAAAATGTAAAAAACAAAACAAATTGATTTACATAATGCAGCAACAACCACACATGTAGAACACCCAATGTCAGAGTTGATTTATTCTTCCAAATACACCTTTGCACACTGGTACTGACTAATATTCCAATGTTTCTCTTCTTCAGTTTCTCTTCCTTCCTCAGCTAATATGACTTCAGTGCTAACAGAAAGGAGCAGGGTTGGGGCAAACAAGGGCATCTTCAGGTGCCCAATGTCCTCCTTATCAATCAATGATGTAATTGGTTGTTAGGACGCCAGCGGCTAGAAATTTGTAACAGTGCACATTAAAAATCTGTGTTTTTGTGTAACTAAAAGGCAGGCTTTATCCACCCACTGGCTTGTTTACAATTTTTGGGAATTTTTTTGACATTTTGCCAAGGCACCCCTGAAGAAACATGAAGACACCTCAGGGTGCCTGGGCGTCCTGGTTGAAAAAGGCTGGGTTAAGCCCACAAGTGCTTTTTTACCACACATCTTCCTATATACTTGGCTTTAACATAAGAAATGTAATAATTTACAGGTTAAATAAAGAGTCTAGAGAAGCAAACAATTTACATAACAGTAATTCCTTTTTAAAATATGTTAGATCAAAAAGAAGGACAAATGAGGAGAAAAGAGAGGCAGAGGGGTTTGATTTAAAATGAAGGACCATCCCTTCAAATGAGGGACAGTTGGTGTTATAATGTCTATCCCAATCTCCATACAGACCATCACTACACTGCTTTGTTCTTTAACAAATATTAATTTCTGTTCTACTTCACTAACTAACCTTCATGTACACTTTCACCCCTCTTTGGGTTCTGCCAGCACGCTGTTTATTTTATACACTTTCATCGCATCATCTGGAGTGAAATGAATGTCCACTTTGGTATTTTCAGAAGCTCCAAATAGAATGCCTATGGTTTTAATGCTCACTGTGCTACTAAATGCTAAATTAATATAGCTGATGACTGCATTACATTTCAAGCTTAAAATCCGCTTACTTGGGTTATTGGAGATACAAACATCCCGTGTTCACCTGCAAGTGATCACCGGGGACATGCCATGCTGTTTGCTTTTCATTACATTCTCTGCTGGAAGCGAATGTATTCATCATACAATACAATTTTGCATCATTGCAAGAGATATTCATTAAATAGGCTGGCACTATAATGAGAACTGTATTCCCATTACTGGACATTAAACAGTGGGAACAACTGATTACTAAAGTATTTTTTTAAATCTTGCTAATTTCTGATTCCCTATTATGGTTAGGCATTTTTGACTTTCCTTTAAAACATCCCCCTGAAAATAATTTACATCACCATGCAATACCATGCTAGCGTTTAGAAGTAATTTGACAATTATCACCGTAACACATAAATATGAGCTGAGCTGCACCTGTAAACTTTTGAAACTTTAACTAATTTGTGGCAATAACTTTTTCTCTGATTTCTAGTCCACATTTCCTTATATTCATATTTTGTCAGCAATACTGTTTGCAGGTTGCACAGGATATATAAATAAAGGGACAGAAGTATAGCCGCTATATGGCATTAAACTGGCAGTAACGCATACAAAAGTAAATGACGTTAAACTGTCAGTAAAGCACAAAACTATATGGCGTTAAACTGTCAGTAACGCACACAGAACTATATGGTGTTAAACTGGCAGTAACGCATACAACACTATATGGCGTTAAACTGTCAGTAACGCACACAAAACTATATGACATTAAACTGGCAGTAACGCACACAATACTATATGGCGTTAAACTGTCATTAACAAACACAAAACAATATGGCGTTAAACTGACAGTAACGCACACAGAACTATATGGTGTTAAACTGGCAGTAGCGCACACAGAAGTAAATGGCATTAAACTGGCAGTAGCGCACACAAAACTATATGGCGTTAAACTGGCAGTAAAGCAATCAAATAGACGGTGTTCAACCGTCACTACACGCTATCTAAACTGCCCCTACCCTAGCTATACACTAATGTAAAGATTACTGACATGGTCTCACTCTACTGAAACTATCTGAGCTGTCTCTATTCTACACTAATGTATGTATGAATGACACGGTCTCACTACACTACAGTGAAACTATCTGAGCTGTCCCTACTCTAGCTACACACTATGCAAAGCTGAATGATGGTCCTCCTCACTACACTCAGACTATACTTAGACAGACACTAAACTAATATTCTACACTGACAATTGAAGCAAACTAGCACAGTAACACTAATTAACTAATAGCACTGAACAGAGCCCTGTTCTATCTCTCTCCACGCCAAAATCACACTGAAAATGGCTGCCATTGAAAGAATACTTTTATACTGTGGGGCGGGAATGAGCCATGATTGGATAAAGTCATGATGACATTGTACAATCATGACTATGACAGTGCTCTGTGCCCTGATTGGCTGAAGCTTTCGCTGCAATCAGGGTTTGCAATGCACTGTTCAGCGCCGCAATGCATTGTGGTTGGTTGGGGGGGGACGAATAAACAGCCAAACGACCTGTTTGTTCGGCTGTTCGTCGAACGTCCGAACAGCTAATGTTCACCCCGAACTTACTTGTTACTTCAAGGTTTACTGATTTTCACAATAATATCATTCTTCTCTCCTGTTAATTTTCTAAAAAATCTTATTTCCTGAAAGATTTTATAGCCCTGTCCACCTCCATGCTCATTAGCTGATCATGCAACAAATAAGCAAAAAAGAAAAGACATTTTCACAGTAAAATTAAATAACCAGATCTAGGACTATCAATGCTGATCCGTTTAACCTCACATTATTCCAAATAGAAAGATAATTTCAGTTATTGAATTGGTTGCTTTCAGAAGGTTAGCAGGTCATATCACGTTTGTATTCATTATGTCTATGATCATGTACTGTAGCAATCCTAGGTGTTCATGTGTTCTATAGAAAAAAAAAGACTGAAATGATTTCCATTACGATCTAGTTCCTTACCAATTAACTCCAGTAACAATAAATATATTCTCCAAGACCAAGAAAATCCTTTTTAAAAATTCCTTAAGAAGATACAAGCGGTTTTCCCAAGAAGTAGTATCTAATCTTTTTTATGTTACCAAGCAATTAATTATACGGCTCATGGCTAATTTTCTGCTCCATAATTTTGCTACCTATGACAGCTACATAATTGGAAGAACACATTTCTTATTAACATGAAACTCTTAAGAAGTAACATCAATAATTTCTTGCCCATGTATATGGAACTTGGTTAATTAATAGTGAACTGTTTATCCAGTTAAAGCTTCAGCCAGGATAGTTATGAATTCTTTACTTCAGTGGTACTGGTCTAGAACAAATTATGATCCAAAGGTAACAACTTAGTTCCAATTCATTAGTTAAAACATGTCAGGCTCTGCCACTTTGGTCTTTCTTAATGACATTGTTTCCTTTCCTTAAAGTAATTTGCTTAGGTTTCATATTTTATACTTAAAGCAGTTAGAAGTGGGCTAAGTATCAGCCTTAGAATACAAAGCATACAATGTTAAATACGACTGTATGGCCAGGTTTACAAAACCCAACAATACAGTAATGTTTACTTATTGCCACCATCAATATCTATACTATAGGAAGGGCTTCCAATAATTTTCTTATTATTCTAATTAATGGTTAGCAATCAATTAATCACAAATATCCTTAGGCAGGTCAATGCTCAAGGAAAATACCAGGTTTTCAAAATTGGCGTTCTGGGTCTGATAGATTACCTAGTTCAGTAGAAAGTACTGCTGCTATATATTGGTAGATTTGGTTGAGGTCATGGAACTCTTGCAGCATGTGATATATCTATGGTCTTTCTATGTGTGAGGCTTTCCAAAAGCTAACCAAATTATTAGTACTGGCATTTGACTTAACTGGTACTGGATTGTAGACAGATTAGATTGGGAGGTCCTAAAAAGGGCAGTTAAAGCAAGCCTGTCACTTTAAAAAAGAAGAGTCGTGACCAGCACAATCGTCCCATTTAATACAATTTTGTGCATATCATATCAGCTAGCCCCAACTTTAATACTATGTTTTGCAGTGACATATGAGCTGACGGGAGGGACCACAAAATATAATAATGGAGGAAACATGCATCTGTCAGGATACTGAAGATTTTTTTAAAGGCTATAGCTTTTCACTGAATTAATGCAAGGACTTGACATTCACCGGAGAGGTAAGTATGAGTAGTTTTATTTTTTCGGGAACTATTATTGGAATTTTTACAAAGTCACTTTAATGATGAGAATGACTCTCTGCATTGCAGTTAAAACTGTTTAAAACGGTATGCTGTAAAAAAAAAAAAAAAAAAAAAAAAAAAAAAAAAAAAAAAAAATAAAAAAAAAAAAAAAAAAAAAAAAAAAAAAAAAAAAAAAAAAAAAAAAAAAAAAAAAAAAAAAAAAAAAAAAAAAAATATAATTTAAAAAAAAAAAAAAAAAAAAAAAAAAAACAAAACAAAAAACTAAGAAAATGCTGATGACTCTAGGTTATTGAGGATTTTTTGGCAAAATGCCATTCATTTGACAAGCACAGAAAGTAGTGTGTGAGTTACAAATTCATTCATACAGCACTGAGTTTTTCCATAGGCTTTGTTTAATATATTCAGGGAAGCAGCTGAATAATCTGGAGATATGTCATACATTAGTCAATTCATCAAATTAATAGGAATTTGAATGTATTTTAATAAAATTATTCATTAATTGGTTAAATATTGGGTGAAGCCAGTTCCATTTTTTTTATTTCAAATTTTTGGCTAAGTTTTAATTAATGAATCCATTGACTAAAAAGTTTTGGAAGATGTTGAATTGTATATTCTGTTGTTTCTAAGATCTCCTGGAGACCTTGCTGGTGAGGCTTTGAGGTCTGCACAAATGTCATGAGTTTTACGAGAGGCCTACTCTAGTTGGATTCCAATTTATTTTATCTTACAGAGAATTATTATAGAGCCAGCAACAATGGTATAGAGATATCGCTACTGGAGTGATTCAAGAGCCATAAGAAGCTAGCAGTAGAACCGACCCACGAGACTCCTCCAACTGCTGGAATGCAGAGATGGACTCTTTAATTGTTGCTTTATTTTTATAAATATAAATAAGGTATTTTACTTACCTAAATGCTATAGTTGTTTAGCAATACTACTTTTATAGAATTTATATATATATTTATATATTTATTTTTTGTGTCTCAGATTCAAATTGGTTGCCTTATCCATGGTTTATTGACACATATTATGATTAATTACTTCTTAGAATTTAGAATACTAGAGAGTATGCATAAAAATAGGTAACAGAATAGGTATCTGTGTGAACAATGACATCTTCCATAGTTTTGGCACCCAAAAACTTAAGTTTGCTTCATCCAAGTCAACTATTGCAGTTTTGTTTATCATTTGTCTTATATAGAAATGTTATGTGCTGTACCTTAACCACCCATCATATCTAAATGTTTGTTTCTCAACACTTATTTTTCTGTAGAATAGGAATTAGCTGTAGCTGTGAAGCAATATAGCCAGCTCTTTCTTATTAAAAATGGTAAATGAAGCAGACTATTTCCTAGTGTTTTTAATTGTAATTTGAGGAGAGATGCATATACATTATTAATACATCCATGTGAGCACACCAGACAGTTAAATTTACAGTGCAATTTGATGGAGGATATGCAGGTTTATTAGTTGTATGGGCCAAAAGAAAGCCTTAGAGAGCTGTGTCTGGTTGATGGGGTGCCAGCTGGAGAGCTTTTCTGCATAAACTTGAAACATTTGTAGAATGTCCTCTGAGGTCCCATCTTATCTCTGTATGATGCACATTGTATATGAAATTCTTTTCATCTTCTTTTGTCAAGTCATGCTATGTAAGTGGCAATGTTAGCTGTGAAAACACAAATTTCCCCATAAACAGGAAATGGAGGATTCCAGCTCCCCGGAATCTCCATTCGAGCAGGAATGTGCTATAAGTTTTAAAAAAAAGTCCACTTAAATAATGCTTAGAGGAAAGCACAAGGACTTGGAAAGGGTATGTTTTTGCTGGAAAGAATAAATTGCAGACAGGATATACATGTAACGTAACTTTGATAAGCTATAAATTGAATTGAGGCTTTTTTTATACATTTTGGTGACTAAAATAAAAAATGGCTGAATGTTCTGTTTGTATAACCTATATCAATCAGATTACAGATTCTAGTTTTATTATGCAGGTTTTCAGTTGAAAGTAAAAAAAAGCTGACTGTTTCGGGTATTTTTTTTATACTTTGAACCTGTGGAAAATGTAATGATGTGATGACATTTGGACATCACATCAGCATCACAGCAAGAACATATTGCCTACGCCTTCTGTAATATCTCTCAGATCCCTGAAACCTTAGGTGCTCTAACATGCAAATAAAGGCTTTGTCTAGAAGGTTGCTGCTTGCCAATGCCTCATCTGTTTCACCTTTGGCTTCTACGTGTAATGAGAAGCCTTTCTCACCAATAGTGAAGCACAAGAGGTGAGGGAAGATGGGTCCAATCCTTATGGCATTGTCTTACTGAATAAGCTAGATGATAAAATTAAACTACCAAACTTTCCAAATCCATGAACTTATCTGTGATATCCTAATTTGACTACACAACCAGTTTACTTCATACTGCCAATAGTACATTACAAGCTTAGTGTCACTGTTGTATAAAGTCCATTTTAATTAAAGCTACATTATGCATGTAAATGAATAGCTCAATTAAATGTGTATATTTTCTCCAAAGCATCTTTCATAGCAATAAGAAAATGTTTTCCCCTGGAAAATCGGTCAATATTGATAAAAAAAAATGTTAGATTGCTTTAGTTTAGCCTGCATGAAAAATGAGCTTGCTGCAAATGAATGTATGCAACTATCATTTAGAGAAGGCAGCCTTCCCCTTCCCTGGAGGCGATGCTTCTAAGTGATCTAAGGGATTAATGAATTCTCATTACACTGGAAAATACCATCTCGTCTGCGCTAGGGATCATACCTTTCATCAGCTCAGTGCGGGACACTTCGCCAGAGGACTGGTGAAAGACCCGAAGATAAATTCACATATAAATTCAAGGGTTATGGGGGAAGAGAGGATTTAAATGGCAGTGTTGCACATGCTGACACTGCATTACTGCAGATTATCTCTTGGCAACAAAAAGATCCCAGACAATTATATACAGATATATAATGTATTGCAATTCTGTAGAAGGTAATAAAGGAGATTAGTCATATTACATGAAAATGGGTTTAGATGAGAAAAGAAGATTGGTTTCCTAACAGGATCACATACAGTACAAATTCACTGATAACGCATTACAGGGTGACACAGTAAATAACATGCTGCAAAATGGTTCCTTTGAACTTATTTTTTTTCTCTAGTTTTGTTTGTGTTTCGGCTTGATTGAACCTATACTTTAATGTGACCCTATTATTGACCGCTGGAGGCCAAAATAAAATTTTCCTTTAATTGATGCCCTTTCTAGGGTCTTATACTGCCCTTGCCTTTGCTCACTCCATTTGCTAGAAGCAAAGAAAGGAAGCCCCGTGTGAGGTCCAAGTGGTGATTAGGAGCTTACAAAGAGCTGAAAACTCTCTGCCCTTGTTGTTTGCCTGCAGGGAAATACCAGTGCTGTCTCCAGAAAGGGGGAGAGTTCCATGATCTTAATATTCGGAGGAACAGAGTATTTAATTTCACTCCTAGCATTTGAGTGAAGAGAACTAATGCAGTAAAGAAATTGTAAGTGTGTGCAAATTAGGGAAATTGGGGTGGTAGTTAAGTGAACCTATTGCTTTTCCTTTATTGCTGTGATGAGAGGGACTAGGGGCACACTGAAATGACTCTGCTGAAATTGTATTGGCTTCTGGCTACATTGGTTCTTGAAACTAGCAGTATAACATCAGACTGTTGTCCCAACACAGCCAAAAAACAGATCAAGCTGGGATGGATGTGCTTTCATGCCTAGTGTGGTCAGTTTAAAATAGGAGAGAAGGAGGACTGTCAGGAATTTGTTATTTCAGACAAAGTGAATGGGATAATTTTTACACAAGTAAATGGTACAACAGACACATATCAGGAAAATGACATTTTGGGGTAACATACTTTTTTAGTTGGGTAATATACATGATAAATAGAGGCCTAGTTTGTGAACCCCTGTATGGCTAATGAAGATATATTAGATGTTAAGTTCTACCAAGACCATAGGCATTTACTGTTACCAGGCAACTTTATTCTATGAGGGCTAATGTACATGGTTGGTGGTAAAGAGGATACTAGATGCACTGCTCAGTGCAAGGAAGCTGTAAAGATTAATGTGATCATATGGATGTATTGCTTTGGGGTTCACTATATAGACTATGTCATTACTAAGCAGGCTGCCCTCACAAATTCTAAAAAGATTATACTGCACGAAAACCTTCCTAATGAACTTACATGTCACAGCACATAGCTAATATTATAGATATCACTATATCTGGACATCATACACTCTCCCATAAAAGGCATGATGTGGGTTTACATTCCACTTCATCTTAATAACTAAACTCTTTTTGCAGGACTTTCAGTTCAGATAACCTTGTCAAGCTAGTTCCAGACTATGAATAAAATGAACTATGGCATGTGAAGAATGGAGGTGCACATTTATGAATGCAACCAGTTTGCTACATCAATGACATTAAAATACTGCCATCATCACTGGTATGTCACAGTGCTTGAGCCTTTTTGCTCTATTATTACCAGAGGACTACTCAAAGATATGTAGCTATATGAAGCTCCCACCAGAGGTCCCCAGACCTTCTGGTTGGTACTTTCACAAATACTGTTAGGCACACCATCTTTCTAGCAAAAGGCAGACTTACTAGATCACCAGTGTGGAACTGTAGATTGTACTAGTGTCACGAAAGATTGGAAGTAATATATAAGGAAGTATTTTTAAAAAAGGCAGGGGAGAGATAGAGCATGCAAAAGAGATAAGGAAAGAAGAAGGGGAGAGATTCAAATTTTTCACGTACATTCTATGTAATTAGAAGAGGTAGAGGATAGCAATATAAAACATCCATTTATTGGTATTGCTTTTTTTTGTTTATAAACCTGTTACCAAATACTGTACATACCTATACAAATAGTAGTCACTCAGCTCCCATAATATGTTCATTTGTCTTCCATAATCTCAAATATCCCTTTGTTTCCATGACCTTTAGTGACCGCATTCTATTCTTAACTAGCCTATACCAAACACTGGCATTGATCTGTGGACAATAGGACTGTCATAGGGAGTCAATATATCATTCTTTCAGTAATGAGCCAGACTTTTGCTGAGTTTACTTTCAATTCTTTCAGCAGATCAATAGCATGGAATTGATGTATTGTAAATTGCAGTTCAATTAGTTTCTGCCTTTAAACATGTTAACAAGACAAAGAAGCACAAGGCTTATAACTGTTATGTTTCACTGTTGAAACAGCAATCCTCAAGTGCATACAGTACATTTAGGTTTATTTAAGAACCTACTATGTGCATATAATTTAAACACATAACACAAGTATGCTGTCTACCGGGTGCTCGGGTTCGGCACATTATGGAACTGGTGGACAGATTACTGGGAGGGGCTGGGGAAGACCCAGCTATCATGGTGCACGTTGGCACCAATGACAAAGTCAGAGGCAGATGGAGTGTCCTAAAAAAAGATTTTAGAGACTTAAGAGCTAAATTGAGGAAAAGGACCTCCAAGGTAGTATTCTCAGAAATACTACCGGTACCTCGAGCCACACCAGAAAGCCAGAGGGAGATTAGGGAAATAAACAAGTGGCTGAGGAGCTGGTGTAGTAAGGAGGGGTTTGGGTTCCTGGAGAACTGGGCCGACTTCTCAGTCGGTCACCAGTTCTATACCTGCACCTAAATGAGGAGGGTGCAGATCTGCTGGGAGTAAAGATGGCCAAAAAATTAGGCGACGGGGGGAGGGTCCAGAGGTAGAGATAGTCAGCGCAGAACATCCAGAGGGTAGCATTGGGGGCATTAGTGGTAAGTTGACTAAAGCACATAAACCCAAGGTAAGTATAGTAAGTCCTAGTTGCAATCTCGGAACACCCAATAAGAGGATAGTATTCAACCGGTCTAAACTACGTGGCATGTTCACCAATGCCAGGAGCCTGGCGGACAAGATGGGTGAACTAGAGATAATGTTCTACGAGGAGGATTTGGATTTTGTGGGAATTTCCGAGACCTGGTTCAACAGCTCTTATTATTGGCTGGCAACCATTCAAGGGTATACCCTTTATCGCAGGGATAGAGAGGGTAAAAAAGGGAGAGGGGTATGCCTGCATATCAAGAATAATGTACAAGTGAATGTGATAGATGGCATCACTAAGGGAGCTAGGGAGGAGGTGGAATCCTTATGGGTAGAGCGCCAAAGGGATGAAGCTAAGGGGAAAATAATACTGAGAATATGCTGTAGGCCCCCTAACCTGAGGGAGGAGGGGGAGGCAGACCTCCTATTACAATTTGGATTAGCAGCAAGGATGGGAAGTGTTATCATAATGGGGGATTTTAATTATCCAGACATAGACTGGACAGAGGGAACCACGCATTCATCTAAGGCTCGGCAGTTCCTAAATGTCTTGCAGGACAATTTCATGGGTCAGATGGTAGATGCACCAACTAGAAATAAAGCATTACTAGATCTACTGTTTAGCAACAATACAGACCTGATCCCGGTTGTGGAAATATGTCGCAATTTAGGAAAGAGCGATCACAAATCAATTGGCTTCAGTATAAATCACACAAATAGGAAACATAATGGAAATACAAAGACACTGAATTGCAAAAGAGCCAACTTCCCTAAACTACAAACCTTGCTAGAAGATATAAATTGGGATAAAATCTTAGGAACAAAGAACACGGAGGAGAGATGGGTGGGGGCTTTGGGGTGGGGGCGGCCAGCCTGCGTGCTCGGATAAGGGTCTGATATGGATCTGGGGGGGATTCCCCTTTAAATCCATACCAGGTGACGGGCTAGGGAGGTTTCAATGTCGCCGATCGAGGAAGCAGCATTGACTTCCTTCGCTAGTCCCATCTACCTGGAGTCACGTTCTAAATGAACAGACTTTACTCCGTGTGTGGGGCAAGTCCGTTCATTTCAAAAGTCCCGCGGACTTCCGCCAAAACTTCAGCAGACAATCCGGAAAAGTTTGGGCGTGTGTGGGCAAGTCCACACGTTCAGAAAGTCCGGCGGACCTCTGGCCGAAAAGTCAGATCGTGTGTACGTGGCTTTACGAGCACTGAACTTATTCTCTCTGGAGAAGAGACGCTTGAGAGGGGATATGATTTCAATTTACAAATACCATACTGGTGACCCCACAATAGGGACAAAACTTTTTTGCAGAAGGGAGTTTAATAAGACATGTGGCCATGTGGCCAAAAATTAGATGAAAAAGAGATTTAACCTTAAACTGCATAGAGGGTTCTTTACTGTAAGAGCAGCATGGATGTGGAATTCCCTTCCACAGGCGGTGGTTTCAGCAGGGAGCATCAATAATTTATAAAAACTATTAGATAAGCACCCGAAGGACCACAACATACAGGGATATACAATGTAATACTGACATATAATCACACACATAGGTTGGACTTGATGGACGTGTGTCTTTTTTCAACCTCACCTACTATGTAACTATGTAAGAGCTATAACTTCTTCTAATGCCCCGTACACACTGTCGGAAATTCCTACCACAAAATCCGTCGGATTATTTCCGATGGATTTTGTCCGACACTGGTGTTGCATACACACGGTCGGACAAAGTTGTCGGAAAATCCGATCATTCTGAATCTTGTGACATTCGTTGCGTACGACGGGACTACATAGAGGCTAGTAGCCAATAGCTTTGGTCTTGTAATGTGATCTGAGCATGCATGGCACTTTGTCCGTCGGAATTCGCTACACACGATTGGAAAAAGTCCGATTGGACTTTGTTGTCGGAAAATTTGAGAGCAGGATCTCAAACTTTTCCGTCGGAAATTCCGACTGAAAAAGTCCGATGGAGCCCACACATGATCGGAATTTCCGACAACATGGTCCGATAGGACATTTTCCGACTCACCAACTCAATGATCCAGCACCCCAACTCTTCTTCCCTGGACTCACAGGAGAATGCAGAGAGTGGCGCTATGATATTACATGGTACCACTTGGTGCAGCATTTGAGATCCACCCACCAAGAGGGGAACAAGGGGTGGGGATTGTAACCATACCTAGTGTTGGTGCCCTCACATATATCTATGCAGATCAGTGCAGCTAAACTCAAGGGAGATGTGAACAAGCCCATAGTCATATCCAAAAGTCTTTGCATTTTGTAATAATTTGCAATCAAGTTAAATGCAAAACAGCAAAAGGCATTGGTTATAAATGGCAAAAAAACACAAACACGCAGCTTGAGGAAGCTTTTCAATGCTATCAAAATTCTAGAGCCTTACAAAATAACACCACTTCTGACTTGATAAACAAAGTCTCACCCAAAGAAACAGAAATGTCAGATCCATCCCGCTGTGTGACAATAAGCTATATTGTTTATGCTGCATCTCTGCCAAGTGGGAAAGACTTAACTTTAGCAGCGCCAAGAGTCTAATGCTCTGTGCCAGCTCATTTCTCAGACAGGATCTATTTCTACAGTTAAAACCTTAAAATATACAATTCACTTGCAACATAAGATATAACAATTCTGCTGTGTATTAATGTTTAATTTAAACCTTTTTTTCTTTTGATCAAATACCATCTAAAATATTTGAGACGCTCATCTTTGTGTGTGTGTTTGCCCCATCATATTAGGTTTGCTTGAATTAATCTAAATAATTTTTTGCACAGCTGTCCAAGGTGCTGAAAGTATGTCTATTAAACTAAACCTGTACTGTGAGAGATAAGGTTGCTCCCATTACTGACCTACTTCCTAAAATGCTAGATGTCCGGCTGTCTGTGACTTTAATACTGAGCCACTGACCCAGCACAGGCAAGTAAAAAAAAAGAGAGTAAGGTTGGGTTTTCTAAGCTGCATGCTTTTTCTAAGTCTATTATATTAGCTAATTTTATTTTAGTAAATGCAAATCTATTTGAATGCTATGGATTATGGCCTTTTGCCCTTCACCATTTCTCTTTTGTGCTACATTAACAAATAAAGTTTTTAGTGTGTTTCAATGGTATTAAATAACAATCCTTAGAGCCCCATCTCTAACTCTTCTAATAAGCTTTTTTACCTTTATCTAGTAAAACTAGATATGCTCACCCTTCCGAGACCCATACCATCACCAGTTCATGGTTTGGGGGGACCATAAACACAGAGTTGAGATGGAGCCTGAGATAGCTGGTTCCTTACTGCTCCCTTGTGATGATGTCAGTCCTTTTCTGGATCCTAAATGGACCCCTACACTGGACATCCAACAGGAATTTTCCAAAATTATCCTGGAGAGGGGCTTTAAAATATAAGTAACCCTAACTGTAAACGTATCATTATTACTCCATGCAAATGAATATTTGCTGATCCTGCCAGAAATGTGGTCATCATTTCCTGTGTTTTTTGTCACTGCTGAATGATGAGAGTTATGTCGTAGGGTGACAACATTTCTCCTCCATAAGTATGTTATTGTAAGTCAGTGTTGTCACCCTGGGACAGAACATGTGTTCCTATGATTAGATATGCTTTAATTATACAGTTGGGTTAACTCAACCCTACACAGAGTTCTACAGTCCTAAGGTATAGATTTCTGAGCCATGTATTAGTGCCCAAAAAAGCCTTAAAGAGTAACACTTTTTCTGGGAAAAACAATCCCTGCTAGGTGATTAATGTACTTTACAGGGATTTTAACAAACTTTGTTGCAGATTCCTACCTGTTCTGCTCGAAGAAAAAGCTGTTTTGTTGTAAATCCGAATGGGGGGGCAGGGGGTGACTCTTTTATCATTAATCAGCTAATGCACTTGCAGTGTTCTAATGAGGAAAATGCAGTATCCGTATCCCTTTAGAAGTGATTACCCCTTTGGAAATTTCTCATCCAAAATAACATTTTGGTTGTAGAGGATGCCTAAAATTTGACTAGTATGTTTGTGCAGACTTATGAAAAAATCAGTGAGCCAATCACACAAGCATTACATTTCTGGGGGTGTTCTGTACACCAGTGGTGTATGTATCAACTCCAGGTTGCCATATTGCATTGAATTTTAAAGAACATTACAGTGCTACAGACTGAAAAGGTATCTTTCTAATAACATTCAATTACAATATGGCTTGTTGTATAAGCTATATTATTGTTATTATTTAATTTGCCAGAGTAATCCTCCTACCATAAATTTGTATCTGGCAGGTTTGATATCAATATCAATATATATATATATATATATATATATATATATATATATATATATATATATATACTAGTTACAATCCTTTATACTTCATGTGCATACTGATTACCTGGAAAAGCAAGTCAGTATACACTAAAGGAACATTTATAGATATTTTCAAAAATAAACGGCTGCATATTTCATGGTAAACAGTCTCATAAAACTGGTTCAATCACTTCCAGTGTCCACAAAATCAATAATAATCCTGAAATATCTACTTGGAAAATCACCCATCAACCATTCTGCATCAAGCTCATTACAAGTCATCAATACACTAAAAATACAATATAATATACAACCAGTTCCAACTAAACCCAGCTGGCTCTTTAAATGAAAAGTTTGGTTCTTTTATAGGTTCCAAGCTTTACAATAAAAATAATGAAAGGTATATTATCAAAACTTTATACATTTTCTATTTCTGGTTTTCTGGCCCTAGTTCAATATTTTTATATATATATATATATATATATATATATATATATATATATATATATGCATCTAGTTGTAAGTGGTTGGTTTTAGCAACTGGCAGCCTATTTCCTATTATTTTAGTGGAACATCAAAGCTTTGCAAATTCTTCTTAAATCTGGAGTCTACAGTTAAATCAATATCCATGAAGACATGACCTTTCCTCAGTCAGAAATAGTGCCTTATTTATAATTATCATTTCCCGGGAATATTTAGACTTAGACAAGAGAACATTGGCTGGCAAATTGGACGAATGTTGAAAACTAGAAAGTCTGTGATTCCTTGAAAGAGTAGAGACTTTCCAAACAGACCGTATTCACCTAGATTTCAGTGCTATTTTTGTAACACTTTGGCAGACACAACATTAAAAACTGTCTTACTCTCTATCTTGCCTACTAGAAAAGGCTTTTACGACCTGTCAAATACTTATTTGTCACCTGCATTGGTTTTCCTCTATGTTCAACCAGCCTGCTGATTCTCTTAATTTCCACCTTCTCTGCCACAGCTAAGGGTAGTTAAGAAAAATGGAAAAAATTGTCCTGGACCCACAAGGTTATCTTATTTATATTGACATCTTATCTTAAAGTGGTCATGCTGATGTAGGCGATTGTAGTGTAATATAACAAAAATGTAAACTAAAGTGACGCACCACTGCTAAAGGGTCCAGATATGACTTTATTTGAATAAAGGTCAAGGGGACAATTGAAAGAGTAGTCAACATAGTTTAGGAATCCAAATCTGTTGGACTTCCAAACCAGCTGTTGACAAGAAAGGTGCTTGCAATTACACTGGAAGAAATGTAATAAAAGGTCCGGTTCACATTTAGTCAACTTACATAGTTTTCAATCTCAATGCCCCATTGGGGGCAGTTGTGGACCCCTGAAATTTCTAGTTACTTATTTAATTGTCCTCCTAACCTTTTTGGGAATACAGTTGTATCTGGTCCTTTTAGTAATAGTGTGGCGTGGTGTTAAGGCAGCCCATACATTAGTAATTTTTTTTTTTGTTAAACCAGCAAGTTGAACTGAAAAAAATGACTCAATTCCCCTATCCACACATTTGATGTGGATGGGGAAATCACTTCCGCTGAGTTATTATGTTTTGACAATGGGGTGACTTCCCCACTGATTGTGAGGACATTTTCCATCAAGATGGTTGTACAGAACACATTTTTGCTACCAACCATCTAAGGGTAGGACTGTGTGGGGCACTGACTTGCTGCTCAGGCAGACACAACCAATCAAATCCTCTCCCTAACCCATACCCACCATTTCTTGTACAGGTCTACATCATAGACATAGGAAGTAAGGGACATGGAGCAATGCCTTCCCCTAGTAAAAGCACCTCCAACACAGTGCAGAAACACTGCTTAGACACACATTTAACCCTTTGATCGCCCCTGATGTTTAATCCCTTGCCTGCCAGTGTCATTAGTGCAGTGACAGTGCTTATTTTTAGCACTGATCACTTTATTCGTGTCATTGGTCCCAAAAAAGTGCCAAAAGTGTCCAGACTGTCCTTCACAATATCGCACTACCGCTATAATTCACTGATCACCGCTATTACTAGTAAAGAATAAATAAATAAATAACAATAAGTAAAAATATCCCATAGTTCCTAGACGTTATAACTTTTGTGCAAGCCAATCAATATACACTTATTGGGATTTTTTTTTTTACCAAAAATATGTAGCAGAATACATATTGGAATAAATACATTTTGTCGTATATTTTATTGGATATGTCTTATAGCAGAAAGTAAAAAATATTGTTTTTTTTTTTCAAAATTTTCAGCATTTTTTTGTCTATAGCGCAAAAAATAAAAAACGCAGTGGTAATCAAATACCACCAAAAGAAAGCTCTATTTGTAGGAAAAAAGGACATTTTGGGTACAGCGTTGCATAACCGCACAATTGTCAGTTAAAGTAACGCAGCGCCGTATCGCAAAAAATGGCCTGGTCATGAAGGGGTTAAACCTACCAGAGGGCAAGTGGTCAAGAGACGCACTAGGGCTCACATCATATACATTATGTATTTTTATGTACCGTATATGATTTTTAATGTCTTTTTGATGTCCCTTTTTTGTACCATATGTATATCTATATCTATGTTCTAATACATGTTAATATTTTTTCATATCCTTATTGTTTGCTGTGCCATCAAAGTCTGACCTTGGGTCACCTTTTTTGGAACCCCCTTCTTTTTGCACTTTCAAGTGGTTAAGGTAGCAGACAGAACAAGTTAAAGGGGCTTTCAACTAAAATGATAGGCTGCCATCTTATAACTACAGAAGCACACCAAGAATTTGCCATGGATTTCTTTTTTTTTATATACCTGGAATGCAAGCAATAGATATAAGACTGTATATAGTCATGTTGTTTATGTTCTATAGATAATAGACATGTTAATAATAATACATACTGTATATATATATATATATATAATTTTATACTTTTTGGCAGCCAAGTGAGTATTTATTATTACAGGTTTCATTTAGTGTAGAGTTTGCTCAGCACTTTACAAAATGAAGGCATAAAGTTACAGTTACAATACAACCCCTGCTTGTTAGAGCTTATAATATATGTATATATATATATATACACGGTATATATATATATATATATATACACGGTATATATATATATATATATATATATATATATATATATATATATATATATATATATATATATATATATATATATATTTATGTATTTATTTATTTTATTTTATTTTATTTCTAAATGATTATTATTATTATTATTATTATTATTATTATTAATGACCGAGTCACTGTTATGCAGCTGCACCTGTGAAACAGTGTAGTGGGATCATATCCAAGCACTATTATATTCTTCTTCTCATGCAATTTGTCAGATGTGAGCGCAAACACTTCTCTCATTATCAAAGTGAAGTGCTCTGCAAAAAGTAAAAGGAAATGACAGTAACAGCTGCACAAAACAAATACCACCCCATTGGCTCTCAATGGTACCCGTTGAACGATTTGATGAAGCACCCACTTTTTCACAGCTAATAAAGTCTCTGTTTAGGTAGACATTTGGGATCTATCTTTGAGTGTAGTCGGTCAGAACCATATCCTATATGTGATACATGAGGGCCCTGCTGAGTGCTGAACTCAATAGAAAAGCTAGGCCCAACATGTAATCCCCTTTGCTTTTACTAACAATATTTCATGTGATTTGAAAGTGGTTAGGTTGTAAGATGGCCTGACAGGCAACAGGCCAGCAGGAAAGCACTGGGATTAGTCATAATTACCTCATGTTTCACCCTAATTAACTAGAGATACAGAAGGTAAACTCGGCTGGATCTAGTGTGAGATTTTAGGCCTGTGTACATGATATCTAATACATCATTGTTTACACAAAGTAATCTCTATTTTTAATCCCCGTCCAGGCACTCAATACATGTTATCGCTTTGCCTGCCAAGGCATACAATATATTTGTTATTTTAAATCAGGTTTAGGATTTTCACTATAAATAAAGTTTAATTCATATACTAATGAACAACAAACACGTTCCAGTTAATCGTTTGTTAGTTTGTAAACTGTTTAATCAAATTTCCTTTCTTCGGGTGATGTTCTGCTATATGTATAGAATCTATATAAACACGTATTTATCTGATTCTGGGTACCAAGTAAAGACAAAGCCATCTGTTTACTGTTATTTAGAGAACCATATCTGAAATATAATAAAATGCATTTATCGGGGTAAGCTTATTCATTGGATTTTGAGTTAAGATAATGTAAACCCAACAACCAAATAGAAGCAGAAATAAGAGAAACACTTTTTTCTCATTAAGGTCCACCAGCGGATCCGCCTGCTCATCGGGGGATCTCTCCACTGATCCCTGCTGAGCAGGCAGATAACAGGTCTGTATCCGCTTCGCTGATGCAGAGTGGACACAGACAGCCTGCTGTCCTCTATGGCAGTGGTCATCAACCCTGTCCTCAGGGCCCACTAACAGGCCAGGATTGCAAGATAACTGAAATATATCACAGGTGATATAATTTGCTGCTCAGTGATTGCAGCATTCTAGTCTGTATCTCCCCAAGGTAATACATAAAACCTGGCCTGTTAGTGGGCCCTGAAGACAGGGTTGATGACCACTGATCTATTGGACGTTGGATGGAAAAGGACCACCTGACACCCGCTGCTCCATACAGAGCAATGGATGGTCTGACAGGCAGACCCGATCGGTCCGTGTGAAAAAGGGTAAGAGAGGGTTGTAACTTGTCAGTTTTCTTTTACATCTGGTTCCCTTTACTTTCTACCCCATAGCCTAAATAGGAAGTAATAGGGAATGCCTCCAAAGTAAGGAAATCCAAGGCAGTTATCAGCACTAGTGTCCTCATTGGAAGGTTTCCCCTCTATTCCTGTTCCTACATTTTGGCATTTTCCTTTACATCTACTCTCAGTGATACCGGTAAACACAAATCAAGAGGGTGAATCTCCCTAATGGGGTACACAGACAGCAATAAAAACTTCTAATCCCTCTCAATCTATTTAAAATCTTTTGCCTTTAGTTATACTATATATCATAATATAATGTAGATTACCAATCCTTAGATGTGGTTGCTGCATTCTTTTTTCTTTTTTTCTTTATTCTTAATTTTTTTCACCTGGTGATCCTATTAGTAAACACTTGGGGGGAGATTTACTAAAACTGGAGCACTCAGAATCTGGTGCAGTTGTGCATGATAGCCAATCAGCTTCTCATTACTTTTAAAATTAGAATGAAAAACATGTCTATACTTAATCCACATTCCATGGGAGCACTTGTGTGGGCGCGCTCCCGAGTCCTGCTGCTGCGTCCATTGACACAGACAGCAGGACTCGGCCCCACCCCCAGCTCCGGTGTCACTGGATTTGATTGACAGCAGCAAGAGCCAATGGCACCCACTGCTACCAATCTATCCAATTAGGACCCGAGACAGTGACTGGAGCTGCTGTGCTCGTCCCCGTCACTGGAACGATCGGGTTCAGGTAAGAAAAAAGGGGGGGGACTTAGAATGCATTAAGGTGAAAAACTGTGAGGACTTACAACCCCTTTAATGCATAGAATGCGTTCAGGTAAAAAAAAATTAAGGCTTTAGAACTTTAAGCTTGGACAATAAAACATTTTAGCTGATTGGTTTCCATGCAGATCTGCATCAGCATTTGCACACTTCAGTTCTAGTAAATCTCTCACTTTGTTTCCTAAGGTGACAACATTCACTCACTGTACTATTTCTTTGTAGAAATTACGTTGCTCTCCTGCTTTGGACTACAAAAACCTTTTCCTTCTGTCATCTCTAAAACAAAGTGGTTTTCTGTAGTTTACAGAAGATAAGGCTGATAACATTGATTGAAGCTTGATTTTAGCATGTAAAAGGACACATGCTTTCTGGCAGAATAGATGTGTTTTTATTTACTTACTGAAAATGTACTTAAACTGAAAAATACCACCACATCTATAAACTGCTAAGTTACAATATATTAGATTTTTGCACTTAGGTTTAGATAAACTTTAAAACTCTCCTCAAAAAAATTGCGTAGGAGACTCTTTCATTTCTCAGATAGCCCTGTTGAATGATGGTATTCGGAATACAGTAAGGGGGTGTGGCCTATTAGCAAAGGCCTATTGATGTCACTTAGATAAAATATGATTCGATTACAATGGACCCCCCAAACATTATGAATTAAGTATATGCCTGGCTATGAGAAAAAAAATCCCTCCCATACAAATTGGTTTATATGCCATACCTTTATGAAGTGCTTTATGAATCCATCTGTATCCCTACCCAGTTCACTTTTTCACTCTAACCTCCATACTGGGTAAATTACATTGATACTTCAATGTAAATTTGTCAGTGATGTCATAGAATCACATGTCACCATCAATCACATAATTAGCTTCATTCTCTAACCAAAGGGAGAGAATGTGTGATGTTTTTTCTTTAAACAATAAACTCAGCGAATAAATTATTTTTAAAAAATCTTAAGAGGAAGTGACTGCAGAGCTAGATTTGTCATTATTGCTTAGTATGCACCCACTCAACAAGCAGAACAGCAGAAAAAAAAATTGTAAGGAATATTAACAAAAAAATAGTCCACGCAATTACCGTATTTAATGTTTTTTTCCCTACATTTTTGCTTGTTTAATTGTGGTTATATTTAAAAATCTGAAGCTTCGTTTAGGGAAAAATATAGGCTCCAATAAATTGTGGTCGAGACTAATTTAGTTTTATAGACCCATTAACAAATAAACTCACCTGAAGCATTTTCTTTATATCTACTTCCAACAAGAGTAAAAAAAAAACTTAAACATAAAAGGGTCCATAAAAAAGTAAAAAGCAATATTTTACACATACAGAGCCAATATATGTATATACATGCCTTTGTATGCTTTGGAATCAGCAATATGTAATGACAGAGCATTTCTCAGAACAGCACGGGGCATTTAATGAAGTCGATATGATATTAGAGTCAAGATCCTTCTCATAAGAAGACTGAACAGGCAGGCATTTGCATGTAAATTGTGATTGACAATCCTTGCTTGTCGACATACTTTTGTTTATGTACAGAGGAGTTAGCATCAAATCCTACTATGTCAGCGCCAATAATCTACAGATCAATAGCTCATTGCAAATTTTTACCATGCTCATGTTATGGGATGTTTATATCAGTGTTGCATGTATTGTAGCTAGTAACATTTCCAATAAGAGTGTCCCTGTGGCTATAAATAGGTTCAAGGGACAGTCACTAAATGATGGAGCTGAATGACAATGTGTCTTGTGTGCTGAGTACGATGAAATAATGGACAGCTTTTTATCCTAATATTTGGGTAAAAAAATGCTATAGGGATTATTTATCTTCATTTTGATAAAAGGGAATGATAGCTTACTGGTCACAAAGATGTTGTTGAAACTGGAACCTGCTGTAGATAATAATGAGTTTGCATACTTGGGCTTTGTTTCATTGGGGAAACCATAGATGTGAAGTGATCTATCTGAAATTAGCCAAAATTGGGTTTCATGTCCATGGCAGATGCATCAATGCCAACTACTGTTGGAGAGTTAAGATCAATTGGACAGACCTATAAACCTTGTTCATGTTGATTCCCCATGATCAGCGGATCAAGTATAGAAGGCCTCAAATGTGGCCCTTGACAGCACCAACCAACCACACACACACAATATTACATGTATAGCTACAGAACACTGTAAGAAACTGCAGGCATTCTAGAGGAGGTGATAAAACCCTGAAAGCATAATGTAGGTGTTGCTGGAGACTAGAAACAGAAGTCAGGCAAAAACTGAGGACCTGTTATATGAAACTGCTAAGGATCACTGCCATTGCAGCTCCTTTGCAAATTGATGTCCCCATTCCTACTATTGCGAGTCAAAGGGCCACACAACAAGTTCCAAAGGGTCACTAGTAATTGGGCACATGAGTTCTATACAGATGGCACTGGGAGCCTTTTGCTTCTGCATCCTTCTCTCTTCAAGTAGGGGAACCCCAATGACTTATATTAGACAGGGGCTAGAGGTGGAAAACCATAATAAATTTCTTACAAATTAAACCATTACAAGAAGTTGTATACGGCTAATGTGATCAGGAAGTGTATCTCATTTATACTTAGTAAAGAAACAACAATGTTATTCTACAATGCAATATAGGCCTGTTCTTCAAACAAACACAGGCCATGGTCCAATTTTAATGACTGAACCATGAGTGAAAGATAAAACAGCTTTCTACAAACAAAGCTTTATTTAAGTGACTTAAGTTTACACCTATTGGAAAAAGAATGAATCCTGATGTAATTTAGACTTTGGAAGATGCAGCCTATGTAAAGCTGGGTCAAAGAGTGAGATCAATACATTAGAATGCCAATGTTATTACCCCTTAAAGTGGTTATCTTGCCTGCGATTATGGATCTTGTGTCAAAAATATAAAACCAGGGATCATTAACAAAATGGTTCTTTTTCTCAGCTGTAATGTACTGTGCAATAATGCATATAAAGCATGGTGTCATTTATTCAGAGCAGAGGTAAGTTAATGAGCATTCCTTAAACTTGTCACCTAAAGGATGACAGTCAGCAGTGACAACTCTCTGTTTATGTAAACCATAAGAGAAAAAGGTCAATGTATTTATTAACAGTACACAGTGTTGTTTTTGTTATAATTCCATATATTAGTGAGGTAGAAATTTCACACAGAACATTATTGGGGCTCTAGTGTAAAACATACATTATGTATCGAAAAAAAATATGTTTTTTGGTGCCCACAGGGCCATATAGATTCTAGAATATATGTTTCATTATTCCTCCATCTTGTTTTTAGATAATGTAAAAGTAAAGGAACGAGTAACCACCACCAACCAGCCATGCCATATAAGCAAACTTGAACCCTCACATCACTGGTGACTATGAGAGATGAAAGAGGCTGCTAACATCGACCCAAAAATGGCAACTGTCAATGGGCCGAACCTTGCGTGGTGCAGTGTACAGCTTAAGCATCTGGAGCTAGGTGTCAAGATGATGTATCTCCTGTGCACACATGGAGCTACATCATCAGTACTTGCCCAGTGGGCAGCAGAGGAAGACAACAGACCCAGAAGAAGAGAATGACATGGCACCAGCAGGAAAGTAGTGGATTCTTGAACCTTAAAAGTGCCGAAGGAAAGCACATCTGGAAGCTAATGTTTCATAATGTGTAATTATGCAAGGCATATATGCACATTATGGCAAATGCCGGCCACAAATGTTCTCCTCTTTTAAATTGGCTTTAACATGCTAATAATGGAAAACTACAATATAACAGAAATAATAGCGAGAATATAGCTGATATTGACCAAATGAATATATCTTCAGAGTTTTTGAATAATATGTAAATCTATCTCCAATTTGAACTTGCTTTATTCATGGCAAACATTGTCATTCTGGCTTTTGTTGTGCCAACCACAAAGCTTCAAAAGCTCAAAAATCAATGAGCCAATAGAACCATCTAATAATTGTAAAGTCTCATATGCAACATTTTAACAATGAATATGGAATGCATAATGTCTGCAGAATTTTTTTACCCTTTATTAACAAAGGGCTAAAGGCATCACAATAGACTTGTGAAGCTGGAAATAAAAAAAGTACAGGGAGACATCTTCTAAAAACCTATCTTAAGTCCCATGAAATTAATGTTTAGCTCAAGGATTTGCTGTTCATCTATTTGCCTCACCAGCCTGCGGCAAGATTAGGTTTGACTCATGTTCGAACAACTGGAGGAAATCAATGGGTTTTTCTTTATTAATAATTAAAAGGCCAAAGCAGACATCCAAGTGATTAAAATCGGATAGATAATTATATTCATGTTAGGCATTTTAAATTGGGAAAAATACATTATAAAGCATTAGAAAAAGCCAAGCAAAACAGGAAGCTCTGAATACGTATTAGCTGCAGATAGGTTTTCCAGCATTTGACTCTGGACACCATCTAAATAAAATCATTACCCATCTGTCTGCCTGAATCAAGAAAACACTTCCGAATAAATCATATTAGGCTGTCTGCGATTTTATTCTTCTTTCAGTATACTGACAATTTATAAAAAATGGTGTCAATAAAATTAAAGTTAAATATCACAAAAATGAAATAGGCTTCATGGTATTAAGTCAACATATTTTCCAACCTGGTTATAATAAACATTCGATATATTTCTTTTTAAATCTATATTTATGCCAAATTTGACTGCAGAAATTTTAACAGGCAGTTTAAATCTAAACACCAGACAGTAATTCCAAGGTGCCAATGTGTGGATTGATATATTCAATAAAATATCATGATATTCATTTTTTTACCCAATAATAGTGCAACAAAAGTACAACTTGAGCCAGTCGCAAGACTTCCAGGTATGTCACATGACCATTAAAGAGATATGTGTTGTGGTACAGAACTATAAAGGAAATATAAAACAATAGCATATTTAATATGTGGCCCATCTGGGTAAATAAGGCATCTTTTGCAAGATGTGAACTGTCTGATATATAAGAAGTAACAGAGGTAGTTGAAATGCTATGTGCTGGATCAGGCTGTGATTCCAGTTAATGCGTTGTCATTGATGTCCAAAAGAGAGACATACAAATCAAAGAAGTTCAATAAATAAGAATAGATTGGGGGTGCAGCGGAAGGAGGAGGTAGAGGGGCGGGGCCACCACATTGGAACAAAGAACTCCTCATTCATGTCAAGAAATCATTTAAAACAATACAAGAGCCTATTTGTAGATACAGCTTAAAATTTGCTCAGACCATTTATATCAGCCATGAAAACCAAGCCTGGTGTGAAATGATTGTTTACATTCAGATAATTTAAGTACCTTAGTCTTGAAAATAGCCTCTTATAATCCCTTGTACTGCAGGGATCCAATCAGGCCATACTGCAGTGCATATGTGCTGACAGTGAATATGTTGACAGCAGGAAAGAGTAGCTGTGTTGACCTCATCAGTGTGTTGCTGCTCCTACATTCTCCAATCAGCAGGCTGGGGGGGGGGGGCAGTGTCCAAGCTGTGTGGCTACTATAGTGGAACCCAAGTATCTGGCTGTGCTCTTTTGATTGCAAAGTTATATTATTAGAATCACAAATCCTTTGGCAGGTACATTTTCCATAAATATAGTCAAATGGTGTATTTTGCTGTGTGCCTGCAGTCAAGTTTTAGCTGGTGGTTGTTATTTGTAATATTATTGACAGCTATCTCCCTTCAAAAAAATAAAAAACATTTCAAAGCAGTTGTGTTATTTGCAGTGTGGAAAATCTGTGTACAGATCATGTGATCATGGTTGATATCATTGGGAGCCAGCTTCCAGTAATGGGTCTGTTCTGTGTAACGTGACATTGAGTGGAGTTCCGCCCCCCAGAGAAAAATGAAAAGTTAACAACTAAACATACTGTAGCTGCTGATTTTTAAAAATAGGACACTTGCCTGTCCTGGAATCCAGCAATGTTGGCACCTCAGCAATGTTTCCATTTGCAATTGGGTGCGGCCTGCCATCATTGACTGTAAGGGAAACCGGTAGTAAAGCCTTGCGGCTTCAAAGAGGGTTCCTTACTGTGCATGCGCAAAGCGTGCTGCGGTTTCTGAATGGCCCGGCAGGGTGGGGGGGTGTAGGAAGGAGGAGGGGGGCCATGGCGAGATCTCTCAAAAGTGGGGATGGGTACAAACAGGTACCTGCTCCCCCCTCCTCCCCGAAAGGTGCCACATGTGGCATCGGAGGGGGGGAGAGGCAGAAAAGTGGAGCTTCCACTTTTAGGTGGAACTCCACTTTACTGGAGAGAACCTTTGTTCACTTTGAACATCCAGTCATATTCTGTGGATCATGACACAAAGCCATAGTTGTAGGGTAAAGCCAGGTCTCTATGTTGTTTTGCAGCTACATTTGCTCAAAGCAATGAGCCTAAAGCTGGCCATACACTATTAGATTTTCTTTTCTCAGCTTGCAGGCTATCTTACTCTGAAAGATGCCAATTGTCCCGAACAGCAGCTGCATCTGATGGGGCCACCCACTAGGTGAATACCCAAACAGCTGCTCCTTCTGATTGGACCACCCACTAAGCGAATGTCATCTGGTTTATCATACACCAGCCAAAAGTCAAGCAGTGCATAGATAGCTTAACTATAACTCAGACCACCAGTTATATGCTAACTGTGAAATACCTCTTTTTCACAAATTTGTCTGTTGGCAAATAGCTACAGTAAATCTGCAGTTAAAATACATACATGGGAGCTGTTTTATCTGCCAAAGGAATTGTATTTCTGTCCATCCACTGCTAAGATTTACAGTACATAGTCCTGTCATTCTAAATACCCTTTTTCCCTATTTTTTTTTTATAAATGATCACATTCCCTCTGTTCTCAGCTGCATGAGGAGGTCAGAATTCTGGAGGAGGAGCCATTTTCCTTCCCAGTGAATGTCTGGGGGGGGGGGGTGTGGGGTCATATCAGGACAAGTCTGATCATTGGAGGAGAGCAGGCTGAGTTCTCAGCACAGCTAGATAACGTACCATGCTGGCTCTCATGCCTAGTGTGGTCTGTTTTTGATACGAAAGCAGAGGGACTTACAGAAACACCAGGGACTTCACATAAAGGAAGCAATTCAAAGAGAACAGGATCTTTTTTCATACAAGTACATAGTACAACAGGCACAGATCAGCAATATGAAAATGTTCATATTCTTTTAGCAACATAGCTAAGTCAAATCCATCCATCCTGTGACTCTCCACTCCTATAAGCGTATTCCTTTCCATCACATGTGAATGCAGTACACCTGATTGGCCCCAAGTACTGCACTCCCTGTAGTGCTGCTGTATAGGGTGTTACAACAGGCTGAAATCAAGTGAAATTCTGGTGTTTATGTATTTAAAATACATGTAATTATTTTTTTTTCTAAAATAAAATTCTAAATACATAACTACAATATTTGTTTTAATATCTGCCTGGAGATCCTCTTTAAGGTCTGTGCATTGGCCACAACTGTATTGGCTAATACAATCCAATGATTCAATAGAGTATTACCGTAAGTATCGCTATGTTGCTTGCGATAATAGAAACTGGCCTTAATACGATTCAGACACCAAAATGTCTGTCTTTATGCGGGCAAAGGATATATATTAAATTAAAAAAGTAATCATTAAAAATGAATCAAAGATATGCAAATTTCAAAAGCAGTGTCTGATGCTTGCTTAAATTAATAAGTAATAAAAAGAAGTGTGTGGGGGGGATAATTTTCAGCCCTGCTGACTTCAAAACGATATGTTTTTAGGCGTTTGTATCCTGCGCTGGTCTGTGCCCCTAATAGTGGAAAATCCATACAAACGGGGAGGTATTTAAAGCTCGAATTAAGCAGTGCCCAGGGAATAAACATAGTCTTGTTACAGAAAAATGTACTCTGTGATCTCGGTCTTTGAGTTGAAAGGAAAAAAGGGCATCAAAAGAGCAGAGTTTATCACACTTGCCATTTGGGAGCGTGCTAATCAGCAGAGAAAAACAGAAGCACATTCATCTCCTCACCGTCTCACCGCTAAAATAATCTCTGTAACACCCACTGTTCTGATAAAAAAAAGGTACTTTAGCCTAACGCTGCTTTAAGACCATACAATTCACGAAACAAAGCCCTGTTATTTCCAATAGTCGCCTGGTACATGGAATGTTCCCATCTGCTATATCGTTTTTTTTTTTTTTTTTATCATCTTTTACTTTCAACATTTTTTCTTTTGTGTCCGTTTTCACCCCACTGTTTACAAAGGCCTCATTTCCATTACTTTTAGCGAGGTTAGGAGTTTTCGGTTCACTCCTTGATGTGACCGCGGTTCACCCCTTCCGCTGGCTGTGTAATCTGCTCAAATTACTTCAGTAGACTTCAGATAACAGTAGGCCACTGTACAGTATTGAGTGTGTGCTATTTTTCATCTGTTCCAATTTGGCTTCCCAATTATCAGGTAGAACACAATCCTACTGGATCTGACAATGCTTATTAAGCAAGCGCTGTCATTTTTTTTTCCCCAATAAATAACATTTGGATTTAAACATTACCTGCTGTAAACTTCAAGTTGGAATACCAGCTGCGTGATTTAAAGTGGTTGATTTATTTAAAGGCAAATAGGCTTTTCACTTTGCAAGGGAATTTTCAATTAGCTTAGGGAATGTGGTCCAAATTCACTATGCAAAGGAGGGCCAATCACATGCAAGGAAAATTTAAATAAAACAGTATTTTTGCTTGCACATGATTGGATGATGGAAGTCCAATCAGGGCTGAAAATTACCCCCCCCCCCCCCACACACACACACACACACTTCTTATAAGTAGACATGTGCGCCGTCAATAAATTTGTTTTGTTTCGTTCCGTTACGTTTTGTATAATGCCCTGTACACACGGTCGGAAAATCCGACCACAAAATCCATCGGATTTTTTCCGACGGATTTAGTCCGACACTAATGTTGCATACACACGGTCGGACAAAGTTGTCGGAAAATCCGAGCATTCTGAACGTGGTGACGTTTGTTGCCTACGACGGGACTACGTAGAGGCTAGTAGCCAATAGCTTTGGTCTTGTAATGTGATCTGAGCATGCGTGGCACTTTGTCCGTCGGAATTCGCTACACACGATCGGAAAAAGTCCGATAGGACTTTGTTGTCGGAAAATTTGAGAGCAGGAGATAAAACTTTGTCCGTCAGAAAATCCGATGGAAAATGTCCGATGGAGCCTACACACGGTCGGGAAATTTCCGACAACATTGTCCGATAGGACATTTTCCGTCGGAAAATCCAACCGTTTGTATAGGGCTTTAGAATTAATTCGTATTTAGTATTTTGTGTCTGAAATACAAATTTTCGTTAGGCTTGTTAACTTTTCGTAACAATTATAAATGTTCGTTATGATGAATTTATCATTATGAGGGGCTCCCACCATCCCTGTGCTGTGCTGACTTCCTGGGTTTTTAACTTTTTTTTTAGGACACAGCTTGCTGGAGGGGCATTTGGAAAAAAAAGGAGCAGGCAGTGCCAGCGGGGGACTGCCAAAAAGGAAGTAAGGGACCACTCTGAGCAGGGGCGGACTGGGCCGGGGGGGCAGGGTGGCAATTGCCCCCTGGGCCACACTGATGCCGGGTAAAAAGGCTGGATTGATTGACGGGTACTGAACAGGCTGTACTGATGGGCACTAATGCATTATTTTTGTTAAACCTCCTTTGTTGCTATTAACATTAAATTGTGTTACCACATTTCATCATATTTGTCTTGCTTCATAACATCGATATCCCTTATAAAACCAGGTGGGCATGGATGGTGCTGATTCAATGGGCCACTTGACTGAACCTGCCCCCCAGGCCTAAGGCTGCCAGCCATCCCCTGACTCTGAGCAATACAATTGTACAGGGTAGGTAAGTATAACTTTTTTAGATTTTTAAGAGCTGTGTCTCAAGAAGTAGTAGAGAAAGGGCAAAATATTTATGCCAAAAGGGGGAATAACTTAAATTAGAACTACAGTATAGGCAAAATAGAACTATACAGATGGAGTAATTGAGGGTTCTAACCCCTGTCAGATTTTTTTTTGCCATTTGTGTCCAATTGGGGAGATTTACGGTTACTTCCTGTCCCATAACCAAAACAGGAAGTGGGAGGTAATCGCTGCAAAATAAGGGAATCCCTTGGGGCCCCAGGTCACCAGAACTAGTGTCCCCATTGGAAAATGTCCTTCCCTGTTACTTTCACTTTCAATGATAATAGTAAACAGGACAAATAGAGCACAGACAGCAATAAAAAACACAGCAGAAGTTCTAATCCATCCCCACTCTATCCAAAACAAAAACAAAAAATGTTTTGCCTTTAGTTATATTTTAATATTAATCTTAAGTTATGGAGGAGCCAAAGTAGAGTCTCTGACACATAAAAGCTAAATGAAAGGGGTAGGGCTTAGTGCCAGAAAGGGTGGGGCTTAATATCAATTTGAAAAAAAGTAAGGATCTATTGCGCCACTACTATGGTTAGAAGTGTACCATCCTTAGCTGTAGTGAAAATATCAAATGGCAGTGATTCAATGGACATGTAATGGCTGAATGGAGGGTGTGGGCCTTAGTACCTGTAAGCATGTTCAGAAAACACTGAGCACAGCAATACATCTGAATGTGTGGAGAGGGTTACAAGATGCCAAAGAGATTTTACTTTAACAACGTTAAGCCAAAGTATGACAAAAATTATTTTTGTACATTTACCCAGTAAAAATATTTTACCTCCAATGAAGTGCACCCAATCCTCCTTTTGGGGAAATAATTGTATTATTTTCCCAGAATGCAAAACATTCTGGGATTAAAGTGTTACTAAACCCACAACAGTAAAATCAGTCTGTATATGCAGTAAAGCATGCTTGTTATATTCACTGTGAAACCTAAGGGGTTAATCCTGCACATTGTGTAAAAGGGCTGTTTGATCCTGTCTTCTCTGATCTTCCCCTTCCTCCACAGTCCCCAATCCATCTGCTGATAGTACAGAGCCTTGGGGACACTCTGCACATGCTCAGTTTGGTGTATAGAGTTTTTTTTTGGGGGGGTGCAAGTAATCAGCACAGGGCCAATCAGCACTGTCCAGACAGAGGGTCAGGGGTCATGCAGCCTTATAGGAGAATGAGAACTGCCCCTACAAGCTTTAACCACTACACTGATAGAAGTAATAAGACTGCTATATACTGCTGATGAGAAAAGGTATTTAGCAGTTTATATTTACTAAAATAATTTACATGTTCTGTGTGCTGTGGGAGACCAGATATATTGAACGCAAGCTCCTGGGTTTAGTAACACTTTAAGGAGTTCTGTAAATTAAAGGAGATTGTGATGTTCATCCACAACTCCTCCACTGAACGGAGGAGATGCCAAGTGAGAGACTCCCTGTGACATCTGTACTGCAGCTGGAACTAAAAGTCTCAGCGCCAGACATTCACCCATCGACAGGAGAGTATCTGCTGAATAAAAAAAAGTACACACGGTCGGACTTTCCAACGGCAAATGTGCGATTGGAGCTTGTTGTTGGAAATTGCGACCGTGTGTAGGCTCCATCGGACAGTTTCTATCGGAATTTCCATCGCACAAAATTTGAGATTTGGTTCTCAAATTTTCCGACTACAAAATCTGTTGTCGGAAAATCCGATCGTGTGTAGACAATTCCGAAGCACAAAGTGCCACGCATGCTCCGAATCAAGCAGAAGAGCAGCACTGGCTATTGAGCTTAATTTTTCTCGGCTCGTCGTACGTGTTGTACGTCACCGCGTTCTTGACGTTTGGAATTTCCGACCAACTTTGTGCGACCGTTTGTATACAAGACAAGATTGAGCCAACATCCGTCGGAAAAAAAATCATGGCATTTTGTTGTCGGAATGCCCGATCGTGTGTACGCAGCATAAGAGTTTTAACAAAAGCAATAGCCAGAGATGGGCCCCCCCATTTTTTTACTGTGCTAATATACAAAAATAGTTTTTTGGTCATCTTTTTGCTTTAAATGTAATAATGCTTTAGGATTTTTAACAAATACATAGCTGTACTAAACAAGGTTTTTTTTTTTTTTTTATATCTGCCAGGATTTTACCTTTAAATATAGAAAACCAATTAAGGAACCATTAACCAATTCCCAAGAGATCTGTGGGTGTAAAGGGTTAATGTTAAGTACTGGTTACTTTGCATTTATTTGAAGTAAGAAGTGCACAAATGTCAGTGCCTTTAAAAGAACGTATCAATGAATGAGTTTCTTCTTGCAATAACTGAATAACCTGTGTTTGTTGAAATAATAGCCCTCTGGCACACACGGGAGGACATAGTCTGTGCCAAGAATCACAGTTTACAGTAACTCGCAGGCCCAGTGTTGGTACTTACTCAGCACCCCGCCAGGATTAGGAGTTTGGCTCTAATATACTTTAAAAGAAACCCATAATTATACTTATTATTTAGCCCTGAGAATAAAAGATTGTGTCTAATTCTCAATCACACAATTTTTTTTTCATGTTTTTAATGAAAAACATAGTGTTTGGTTAATTACAGTAAAATGTCTTCAATATATGGGTAGGAAGTACTAGTACCAAGGTTAAAATTTGTGTTTAAGTATCGATATTACAGAAGCCCCTGTATAGTAAAAGTATATAAGTAAAAGTTGGGTTGGATGGATCTACCAAAAAAAGTGATTTTGCCTTCAAAGAGGAAAATCAGTGGTTGAAATATAGTATAGGTGGACCCTATTCTGAGGCTGTTGCCTCTAGTGACACAGAAAGCACTTGCCAGACTGTAAATTCTTGGATGTCTACTGAGGAACGCCTTGTACAAAACATTCCTCTCATTTGCAGGATTTTTTGAAACATTTAAAGTGATTGTAAATCCTTACATATACCCAGTGAAGTCATTGGCCTCATGTGAAACACAGAGATGAAACAAATCCTCCTACATAAGTTGTACCTGTTTATCTGTGTTCTTCTCTTCTCTACATCATTCAAAGTCCAGACTTTATAAAGCTTGTCTAAATGTGGTCAGAAAACAGGGCAGAGAGCTGAAATTACACTCTGCAGTGCTCAGTGAGGAGAGATTTGAGAGCTGATTGGAGGAAAGGAACACACCCCCACCCCCTCTTCACACAGCACAGGAACAGAGCTGGGGCTGTCAATCAGCTGGAGCTTCCTCCCCTGTCACTATTTTTATCTTGGTGTCAGAAGTGAATCATAAAATAGCAGAGGAACAAGGCAACAGACAGAGATGACAAGTACACACTATAGAGCATGGGTGTTCAACCTGTGGCCCTCCAGCTGTTGCGGAAGTCCCATGAGGCATTGCAAGGCTGCCAGTTACAAGCTTGACTCCCAAAGGCAAATGCATGATGGGACTTGTAGTTTCACAACAGCTGGAGGGCCACAGGTTGAGCACCCATGCTATAGAGGTATATGCTTTGTTTGTATTTCATGTCTGAGGTTTACAACCACTTTAGTGGTTAAGAGCATAAAATATATCCAACGTGTTCCAGGGGAGAAAAGGACGGTAAAGCGCCGCTAAAAATGGCGGCGCTTTACCACCGACGCCGCAATGTGAAATAAGCCATACATACAGTACATACACGTTCATATATTACATACAAATAAAGTCAAATGTACAACATATCACACTTTGCAATGATGTTTTCCAGCAAAAAGTTACCAGTTTATTTTGTATTTTAAGACATTTCTATTCGAATTTTACAAAATGTTTCCATTCCAATGGGGACTTCAGGTACTTGCAATTCCCTTTGGATTTTGATCATCAACTTGAGCATTTCTGCTGCTACACTGAAAAATAGGGGAAGCTATATATAGTAATTCATATAGATGAACTGTGAGATATATGGTATAAGGTGCCCCAAACTATAAATTCTAAGGATAATAAGATTCATTGAGGAGTTCAGTGACCATATAAATGCATGAGCTGCAAGCCAAATGCATCTATAAAGGTCACAGAACTCTGAGGTGAACCCTCCTAAAAATCCATTCATGGGATATTTTATTCCTCATAATAAACCAAACCACACACGAACTGACAGACAGAGACTCCAATGGCCAGGCACACTGTGGGGTTGATTTACTAAAAAGAGAGTGTGTAAAATCTGGTGCAGAAACCAATCAGCTTTCGGGTTTTATTGTCAAAGCTTAATTGAACAAGCTGAAGTTAGAAGCTGATTGGCTACTATGCACAGCTGCACCAGATTCTGAGTGCTCCAGTTTTAGTAAATCAACCTCTGTGTGACAACACCAAAGCACTAATGTCAGCTACAGAGATAAGACAGTGCTCACCACATGTGTGACTTAGATTTTGTACCAATGACCTTTCATATAAAGGAACATAAACAGGCACAATGTTTTTTTTTTTTTTTTTTTACAAGAAAGAGATAACAGGCACATTTTTACTCAAAAATACACATATTGAAACAGCCTTGAAAAAGTATTCATACCCCTTGAAATTTTTCACATTTCGTGGGGATGCTTTTCTTCAACAGGGATAGGGAAGCTGGTCAGAGTTGATGGGAAGATGGATGGAGCCAAATACAGGGGAATCTTATTCCACGTACACACGAAGGGACTATCCCGCGGGATTATCCGCTAGACTCGAGTCCAGCGGACAATCCCCTCGTGTGTGGGCCTTCGACTGACTTTTTTTCCAAAAAGTCTGGCGGACTAGGTTTTAAGTTTTGTTTTAAAATTATCCGCTGGACTTGGCAGTCCGGCGGACAATACGGCCGTCTGTAGTATGGTCCGGTGGACCAAAAAGGACGCATGCTCAGTAGCAAGTATTTTTCTAGTATTTTTCTTTTTCTAGTTCCGTCGTACGTGCTGTACGTCATCGCGTGAACCGCCGGGCTTTTAACGTGATCGTGTGTGGTCAAGTCCGTTCGCTTTCAAGTCCGCCGAAGCCCAGCTGGAAAGTCTGGCGGATTGTCCGCTGGACTAGGCCTGGCGGACAAAGTCCCTTTGTGTGTACGCGGCATTAGAAGAAAACCTGTTAGAGTCTGGAAAACACTTGAGACTGGGGCAGAGGTTCACTTTCCTGCAGGACAATGACCCTAAACATACAGCCAGAGCTACAATGGAATGGTTTTTAGAATATAATATATATATAATATATAATATAATATATATAAGCATATTCATGTGTTAGAATGGCCCAGTAAAATTCCAGACCCAAATCCAATTGAGAATCTGTGGCAAGACTTGAAAATTGCTGTTCACAGACGCTCTCCATCCAATCTGACAGAGTTTGAGCTATTTTGCAAAGAAGAATGGGCAAAAACTTCACTCTCTAGATGTGCAAAGCTGGTAGAGACATCCCCAAAAAAACTAATGCCCCATACACACGGTCGGAAATTCCGACCACAAAATCCGTCTGATTTTTTCCGACGGATTTTGTCCGACACTGGTGTTGCATACACACGGTCGGACAAAGTTGTCGGAAAATCCGATCATCCTGAACGTGGTGACGTTCGTTGCGTACGACGGGACTACGTAGAGGCTAGTGGCCAATAGCTTTGGTTTTTGTAATGTGGTCTGAGCATGCGTGGCACTTTGTCCGTCGGAATTCGCTACACACGATCGGAAAAAGTCCGATAGGACTTTGTTGTCGGAAAATTTGAGAGCAGGAGATAAAACTTTGTCCGTCGGAAAATCTGACATAAAAAGTCTGATGGAGCCTACACACGGCCGGAATTTCCGACAACATTGTCCGATAGGACATTTTCCGTCGGAAAATCCGACCGTGTGTACGGGGCATTACAGCTGTAATTGCAGCAAAAGGTGGTTCTACAAAGTATTGACTCAGGGGGGCTGAATATAAATGCACGCTACACTTTTCACATATTTATTTGTAAAAAAAATGTTGAAAACCATTTATCATTTTCCTTCCACTTCACAATTATGTGCCACTTTGTGTTGGTCTATCACATAAAATCCCAATAAAATAAATTTACGTTTTTGGTTGTAACATGACAAAATGTGGAAAATGTTATTCTTTATTATAATAGATTTTCTGAAGGCTTATCTTCAGAAAATAAGTACTTGAATTTTTTTTAATATCCGACTCTTATAATCATTTACCCAGCAGCACTCTTGGAAAAAGAGTACTTTTGCTTCCATCTACAAAGCATCCTTACAGGAGAAAAAATCAGGCTGAAAAAAGAATCTTAAAAACTATACTATTAAACTGTTAGGCCACTGGCCAATTTGTACAAACGTCCATGCCTCTCCCTGTGCAGGTTAAAAGCTTTCCCTATCTTTTCTATATAGCAGATTTCAATATGATGAACGTATGACTGCTTTGTATGACCCTTTTATAGCGAGGGTGCTGAGTTTATTCAAAATTCCGCTTATTGGATCTTCTAACCCTGCTGACCATATTTCAGTGGCCTTGCAGTGCATTATGGCAATAAAAATCTTCCTGGCAAATCTACCCAAAATACCATGAATCTTAAACCTGCAGGAATTGCCTTACATTTGGTGGTAGTGGCAAGCCTAAATGTCATCCATAGTCCTGTAACCAGCTATACACTGTAGTGTGCATGAAGGTCTAGGATTTAGCTATTCTGTGTGACATTGATGTTGAGACCAAAGGACTGAGTAAACAGAATTGCTAATCCTTGGACAGGCAAAAGAGCTTATGTAGAGTTAGAAGACTAATTAAAGTGGTTGTACACGCTGTACAACTACTTTTACCTACACGTAAGCCTATATTAAGGCTTACCTGTAGGTGCTGGAAATATATCCTAAATCTCCACGGTTTAGGAGATATTTATGAAAAAGCCGAGCGCTGATGTCATCGGTGAATGTGCACTTTAGAAAGGGCACATCCTGCCGTTTCTAATAGGGGTCATGCTGTAACTGGCGGCTCCTGCGCGCATTCACAGGAGTGACGTCATGCGAATCCGGCCGAGTTTGCGGCCCCAGAAGGAAGAGGGGTGAAGATGGATACTCTCTGCTAGGGGACAATGGTGACATTGCGTGCTTCGGGTTTCAGGTAAGTGACACATAATGGGCTACTATGCATCGTAGCCCATTATGCTTTACCTTTTCAGGGAAAAAAAGAGGAAGTAAAACCCACCAGAGTTTACTTCCTCTTTAAGGAAGGTAGCTGTATTTAAATTGTATTTTTCTTTATTTTGTCCCTGGAGTTTAGCTTTAAGATGGAGAAAAGTTTGCTCATCTGATGGAAAGTTGCCAAAAACTCAAATTTTTTCCCATGTCATGTATATGGGTGTCTATATTACCAGTAAATAAAGTTTGACAGATGAGGAATAGACAGACATATTGTGGTCAATTTCCTTGTGAAATGATGAGAACCAATGCTCACCTAAAAATCTAATCACTTTCAGATAAGCTGTCTTCTCCAAGTGTGCAAAGATATGAGGGAAGTTGTCAGGTTCTAATTTGACAGTTAAGTATAAGCAATTGAACTGAAACCTGTATAGTGATAAAACATATCAATGACACCTTAGTGACAGTAGGCACCACCCCTTGCCTGCAGATCGCATTGCTAAGTTCAGTGTGATTTCACTACGTCTCGGGAGCCCCTTGAATCTTACAAGCAGCTTTAAGTCTTTATTAAAGTGGAACTGAATGCTCTCAATCAAAATGATATTATATCTACTTGTCTTAAACTTTTTTTTACATTTCTTCAGTTGTTTCCTGGTTTCTGGCCTAGGCCAAAAGGGTGTCATAAATTCCATACATCTTATGATGTCAGTTATGTAAGTAAGTTATGATGTCAGAATTACATACTTTACAAACAGTGCTATAGGTAGTCTGCAGCTCTGTATAGAAAATGTACTAAGCACAGAGTTAATACTGAAGGGCACTAAGCAATCAGACTGAAATACGCCAATTTGTCAATGATACTATGTAAAAGGAAAACCATATGGGAATGCCAGGCTATTTTTACTGTCTTGTAAACAGGAGAGCTGTATAAAGTAATCAGCATGGGTTATTGTTACTGCACTGTTGGGAAGTCAGTGGCAAGCAACTGGAAGGGTACAGTGTTGCGGTTTAATTAAAGCTGGGAGGACAGAATCCATCAAACCCACCCATTGTGTGTATGCTGAGGTTTTCAATTAACAACCTGTTCATTTTATTTAAAGATTGCAATTCTTTTTCTGGTCTGTCCAGAAGGCTGACCTTCCGATAACTCTGAAAGAATTAACCATTCTGACACTAAATGCAGCCTGGTCTAGGCATATTCGCCTTTCTTTATCTGTCTATAGATCATCATACACAGGTGTATGTTTTGTGAGATATAACTAAAGATGCGACCTCTCTCTGATTCATGGTTATTGGGGCTATATGTTCAAATCTCAACTTGGAAGAGCCATTTTCTGAGCTGTCCCAGATCGCTTACATCATTATTTAATAAAATATTACAAGTGCTGAAGCAGTCTTATTGGACTGTCAATAATTTGAAAGTGGTGGCATATCAATTCAGCAATTGCATCTACTGCAGCTAGCAGTTTGCTGTAACACCAAAGCCTGCATGCTCATATGTGATAGCCAGACCTCTGCTGTAAACAAACTGTCCTGGTTTTCTGGAATGCAGTCTTCATCAATTTTTTGGGAGATTCTGCTAGCTGCTGCAGACACCAACAATAGTACCCCCTTGTGATTTCTTATAAGAGACATTCTGATGAGATAATGTGGTAGACTAGCAGAATCCTGATTGTTACAATGAGTGGGGGAGACATCTCCACTGTGCTCATAGACCTCTGTAAAAACCTGTGGGGATTAAATTCTGTCTCACCCAACCCAACACAAATATTAAAGGTTTGGGCAGTAGGTGGAGCTCTAGTCTCTTTTCCACATATTCAGTTAATTCAGCTTTTAGCTATGCTGACACAGCAGTGGTTCATCTCTTATCAGACAACTTAGCCAAAGATTCATTCCGACAAAGATAGCTGAAAAGTAAATGGTTTCTGCTGTGCTACCTCTATCACTTAGGTCACACTAACAGTTTTTTTTTGTTCAACCCAGCAGGTTGAATGGAAAAAAACGAACAGCTCCAGTCAGAGCCGCTGTACTAATGATTTGATGTTAGTACATTGATCTCCCCCACTGAGCTGTTGTGTTCTGATGGGGGGGGCGGCCCCCTAGCCATAACACTCCTGTCAGAGCTTTCAGCCATTGGCTGAGAGCGCTGATCGGGAGCCAGTCAGACATCTTCTGTCAGACCAACTGACATACACACAGGCTGAATGTCGGCCGGTTTTCATTGAACCAGCCGATGTCTCCCGACATTCGGCCTGTGTGTATGGGGCTGAACACAGTGTAGTTGATTTACTAAAAGAGCAGATGCCTGTTCACTTTGTTGGGAACATTTTACTTAACTTAGGGAATGAGGTGAAACTCTATTGGCTTTAATCATGCTGACTTCAATCGTCCTATCCTATGCAAGCAAAAATTCTGTTGTATTTTTTCTCCTTGCACGTGATTATTATTTGCAAAGTAAATTGTCACTATGTCCACTAAGCTAATGAGAATATACAGTTGGAAATTGAATACACTCTGGTAGATATATATGTATATATATATATATATAGCTATCTATGTATGTATATATATATATATATATATATATATATATATATATATATATATATATTTATACAAATATTTGCAAAAAAATAAATACATCAATCTGACCCTAAACCGTAGATTGGGGGCTGGAAGGTTTAGTTAGTCTAATAGCCTATTGTTCATTTTGGGATTTTGGGGGTTTTCTGTATTCCGTTATTATATGAATGCAGATGTGTATATCGATAGGTTTTATTGGTATCTGTAGGTTTTCTTGGCAGTTTGTTCTTTTCCTAATACACAAATGCTATTTGATATCTATAGCTTTAACTGCAGCACTAGCCCAAACTTTATTGCCATCACTGTTCTAATCCCGTGTTTTTCCTGGACGCTTATCTCTGTTCCGCAGACACTTAATGGGAAAAGTGACTCCTCCCCAAAACAAAATCTAACAAGCAGTATAAGAAACTGCTAGTATGATATAAGAATAAAGATTGTTCCATCAGATAAAAGACAGAAGAGATGTTTCTAAGTATTGTTTGTGGATCTGCTTAACAGCTCCAACACTAAAAGCTCTATTCATTGCCTTTTATCATGAGGATGCAGCAGTGAAGTATAGAAGTCCTTGCATTACCATGCACAATGCTACAATTAGGCTGGTGCTGCATCGTTTGTCATTGAACGTGGCCATTAACATGCTCCTTACATATATCACTGCGATGCACACAAGTAGCAATCACTTACATTTCATAATGTCTTTCCATCGTCATACTCCAGGAACAGATAGTGGTTAGTGCACAAAGTCTGTGCTGGGTGTAAATACACTTCCATGTCCACAAAAAAATATAAAAGCTCTGGACAACTATGATTTTATGCCTTATGACTGGTAGTGTTTCAGTGATTATGGTGTCAATAGAAACCAAGAATTACATTTTTCACAATCAATGCTGAAAGTATGAAATGGGGATATTGTTTGCTAAGAGAAAACAGAGACCGCTCTTTTATTTCATTTCAGCCATAAGACTCACAGTTACCAGCCTAGGAGGGTAAAATGCATATCATTTGATTATTAGTATGCAGTTCCTGGATGGGATGAAGGTTTGGCATCATGGATGTGGTTTTGTTCAATTATAGGCATGGTTAAGAAAACTTGTCAGGTCTTAGGAAAATTAAGGTTGGGATTTAAAGCTAATTTGTCACGGAGGCAACACAGCCACAGTGTAGTATAGTAAAGTGAAATAATGAAAAACACAAATTCAGTTTTTATTTTTAGCTTTACACTGTTATTATTTTGGAATCAGCAGTGAAAAATAACTGGTTTTCTGGACTTAAGATGAAGCACAGCATCATGGAGTTTGGAATCTCTTGCAGCTTTTCCATGCTTGGCATTGCATCAAGCTAGGCATCAGGCAAGCACACAATGAAGATCTCAGAAGACCGGTACTGTAGGTAAGTGTAACCTGTCCTTATTGTATGGGGGAGATTGCCTGTAAAGTATATAGTATATGTCCTTGATGGGGAAATTCACACCTAACACCCCCCTCCCCATATGTAAAATGTATTTTTAGTAATATTTAGCATGTGTGCTGGGGGTGGGCACAAAATTGGCCGTTGGAGGCTATTCATAGAATTGCAACTTGCAAGAATGCTAAACTTAGCATACCAATCCACTTGACATAAAGGATCTTTGAGATGCTATCTCCTCCATATTTGCCAATGTGTGAAAATAGTTACAGTATAAGGGACATCTTACAAAGATCAAGAAGAAAAACTCAGTCGGTTTAGTGCGCTGCTCGCTGATCACCTGAGACATAGGCAATAAAGTGCTGACATTCGGCCCGCGTGTTCTAGGCTTTAGTGCTCGGTGATCAGCATATGGAAGTATAAGGCCAACTTTTGGGGCACTTATGGCAAATTAGATTTTTTAAAGCAAGACAAGAGGTAATGGTACTCCTAACCAATATTGCTCCATTTGGATTGTGCATGTTCTTGTTCTAAAAAATGGTTAATTCATGGTGGAATTGTAGACAGAATGTAATGTTGTGTCGATACAAACATGGCTTTGTCAATTGTCTACAGAGAACCGTGCAGAGATTTACAGCTTCTGTTGGGTGGGCCAGTTATTTCAAAACATGCTCAGCACAGGTTGGTATAGTAAAACAGAACAGGTGTTTAATTACAGGTAGTTAACTATTTAATCACCCTAGCATAAAATATCAATTATATCAGAAAGGTGGAACAATGTTTTCAACCAAAATATTGTTGCTATGGACAATGCCTCTTCTTTTCCTTCTATTTTACAGATTATTCTAATAGAGAGCATTGCAAGTGTACAGCAATTTGCAAGAGGCAATTAACAATAAAGTTTTTTATTTTTTTTTGTTACAGTTAAGTTGACAAATTATTTTAACCAAAGTGCAGAAGCAAACCTCCAGTTCATTAATCATCATAATGACGCGTTATTGTAATGAGCTAACTGTAAACAGTCTAATTAAGGTAAATTTGCAGGCCTCAGTACTTTCTAGTTGTAATTAACCCCAAGTTCTTTTTACTCCTTTTAAGAATGCTGCCATTAAAGAAAATCAAGCTTTAACCACAATTCCCTGAATAAAGAATATTCAATTATTCATATCGTATACACATTAGGTTACAAACACCATTCAGGAAACACCACCCCACTCCATGACCCTTAGTTTACATTTTAAATAACAGTGGTAAGACAACTTAATATATTAGTCCAAATTGCTTTCACCATTACAAATTAAAACTAATTATCATAAGCTATAATTGGCTAATCAAGGGAAAAAAGACAATTCAGCAAATATCTAAACTCATTAAAATAGACTTTTTTATAATGATCATCAGAGCTCTTCAAATTCTAGAGGGGAAACATGTAAACTAACCAACAAAAACTTGTATTAATTTTCACCGCATGAAAACACCAGCTGAACTAGAGAGCACTAAGGAAATCCTCAAAATCCTAACAATGTTTTCATATGACTGTGTGAAACTTGGAATTGACAAAATCCTGAAATTTGTTTGGCCAGCTTAAATGGACCAACCTCCAAATATTGAACACAGGCACGAGAACACCTAGCAGTTGCACTCATTTTGGTGAACGTGGTGAAGCTTCACTTTGTAAAGAATACCCAATCAGGTGCAAGGAAGATAAAAAAAACAGCATATCTGCCTGCAAATGATTGGATGATGTAAATCAGCAGAGCTTCACCACATTTACTAAGCTCTGGGGATAATGAGTGCAACTGCATTTGCAAAGAGCACAGTCTATTTGCCTTAAGTAAATCAGTCCATCAATTTTGCTCCCCTTCTTTTCAAGCTGCCAGCACCATCTTTAGTTTTTCTTGATTCACCTGTTAACACATTCCCTAGAATTTGTAAAGTGTTTGATAGAATTCTGTCGCACCTCGGCATGACAACTGTTGGTGCTTGTGACAGATTTATGTACCTGTTGGAAAAGGTGCATTCATTTGTTGCAAGAGACATGATGGGGCCGGCACTGAGGCCAGAGTAATCATAGTGGGCATTTCATCCTCAGTGCAGCTCAGTACAGGCAGTCTCCGAGTTCCGAACACAATAGGGACTGTAGGTTTGTTCTTAAGTGGAATTTGTGTGTAAGTCGGAACAGTGCATTTTTAATTTTAACTTCTGCCTGTGCATGGATGTGGGGTGTACATGGCGCTTCTGGGCATGCAGTTTTGTTATCTGGGGCTCTTCTGGCCATGCAGTACATGTAGTACTGCAGTGTGGGATGTGTCCGGCACTGCAAGATACCGTAGCTGCTCGGAGGTATAAAGGACAATCGTGGCGCACAAGCAGCCGGCATTGAGGCTGTTCGTAAGTAGGAGTCGTTCGTAACTCGTGTGTTCGTAACTCAGGGACTGCCTGTAGTGCTGACCACGTTGCTCCCTGCATGGTGTCCTAGAAACCCATGAGCCTTGAATAGGAAGCTTTCGAGCCTATGATTATTATTAGTATTACTATACAGGATTTATATAGCACCAACAGTTTGTGCTGTACTTTACAGTATAAAGGGAGACAGTACAATAACAACACCATTCAATACAAGAGGGTTGGGAGGGCCCCGATCCTCAAAGCTTACAATTTAATAATAGCTTCCCAGTGTAAACATGCCCCCTCTGAGCACTGGCATGCCTCTGTACGTCCATCTAGAGCTGGTCTTAGGCTGGCTATACAGAGAGCAAAATTTGCTTGATTCTCCCAACACAGACATTGTTGATGTGAGAAGCCCTCCTGCTGTGCCATTATCTTCTCCAGCATGCTGGGTTTTACCTGTGACATCACTAGCGGTTGTATAGCCGCTAGTGATAGTCACTGTCTTCTCCTGGATGGGGGGAGGGCAGGGGAAGCCATACCTGCCGGGAAAGGACAGTGATTATTGCTAGCAGCTATACAAGCCGCTAGTGAATGTCACAGGTACAACCTGGCAGACTGGTTGTACCCAAGTTGGCGGGTACAACTTGGGTACCCGGCAACCAAGTTGTCGGGTACCCAGATCCTGCTTGCTGTTCTACTACGCTCATCTCTGGCTCCCTGGCGTTTTGGCTTGTCTGACTATCCGTTCAGACAAGGGCATGACAAGGGAGAGCCAAAGCTGCTGGACTAAAAATAGGTAAATAGACAGATCTTTTTTACACAGGCTATGCAGGATAGGTGGGAGAAGGGAGGAGAGAACGTTTTTTTAAAATAGTTAATGTTAGGTTTTTCTTCCACTTTAAAAAAAAAAAAAACTGTTGCAAGGCTTATGAATTAGTCACAGGATATTTTAAAGGGAACATACCACCTAAAAAAAATTGCAAATGCTTTACAAGTGCAGAGTGTGCTATATTGGCCAATCCCTTGTGTGTTCATCTCTGTGATATCATGGTATTGTTGCTTGCTGGAATTGTCTACAATAGCCCAGCACCCTGAGCGCCTCTCTCTCTGGCACCTGGTGATGGGAATAGGGCAATACTATATAGTATGAAGGGATCTGGGAAATATGCAGTCACATTGGCATTGAGCATTTGTTGATTTAAGCCAAAGCTGCAATTGTTTTGCTAATATACATCCAATTACACTCTAATGTATATGCATGACCTAATACACAAGAATTAGGATAATATGGTTCTCCAAACTAACTCAACAATCAAATCTGAAGCAATTTCTCATAAACTATAATCATCTAATTAGATGGGAAATGCCAATCCAGCAAAGATCCAAGCTTAGTGATAGCCAGATTAGAGCCAGTGTAGTGGGAAGAACCATTGTGTACTATTCATAGGTGACCACAAATCGCTGTGTATTCACTCTCACTGCATGGGCTCAGGGAAGAGCAGTACAGCTTTAAGTCAATTAGTCGGACTAGAGCACGCTAGGCCACGGGAAGTCTTTAACCTGATCATTTCATTTTAGTATGCCTTTTCCATTTCAGTAAAAGCTTTTGTTCTCCTGGCGACCTCCACTCCGAAAAGGCAAGGTGAATGATTTCATGTGAGACTCTATGCCAACTTTTATAAATTGGCAGGCGGTGGTACGGTGTGATCATTCATCTATGCAAGTGAAGTCACAAATGTTATTCATTCACCCGGTATTACACATTCTTGTGTGAGAGGTAATGAAATACCCCAAATTAGCCGCCTATTTGTCAAATTCTTGATTGTAGGAAAATGGCTTTATAGGAAGATTGGTATCTTGTTCCAGAGGGTTATTTGAAACAAAGGAGCTGATTTATGAAAAACTGAGATAAATCTGGAGCAAAAGTGTTTATCGAAGCAGCCAATTAGATTCCTAGTATGATTAAAATGTAGTTGCTATGGGTAATATCACCAGTTTTTTGCTTTTTTCTTACCTTTATTTTCTGTAATACAGTTCCATACAGGCTGCTCTATAAAAACAGAAGAAATGATTCGTTGCCTCTTATAGAAACCAATCACATTTGCTGTTCTGCTTCTAAGCAGCACTAGAAAAAATACTGCTCTAATTTTATTGATTACTCTGTCAGGTGGCGTTTGGTCTGATTGGTGACGGGGGACAAAATGATTAAACAGTTAGGGGTACTCTTTTTCTTCTTTATTCTCCTAATTCCTGGACATCTATAAAGCTGGCGTTACACGTATAGAGCCCCCAGGCTGAATGAAACTAATCTAACAGATTCCTCCATTCACCAAAATAGCATGGCTAGACACATCCCACTGCAGGCTATTGTATTCTGACAGCTGCCACCACCTGTCAATACCTGACAATTTTACACCCGGCTTCTTCAGCAAAAGTGGTTTGAAAAATCAACTTTTGTCAATCCAGATGTTGCCAACAGGGCCACCCATGGTCATAATATTGATGCAGCTTAAGTACAAGAAGACTGATAAAAGCCTAGCATACAGATATCTTGGAAAAGTGTAGAATTACTAAAACAACCATTGGCTGGGCTTTCATTTAGTAGAGTAAATAAAGAAGAATGTATGCTTTGAATATTTCTTTTTTTAGGTGGATACTAATTGACTTTTGGTTGAAATGTGCACTTGGATCAGGCAGCTGCCTTGAATGTCCCTAGTAGTCAGTGGATGTCAGGGCTGGGCTCAGCCCTTCCTTCTCTGAGCTGGCCGCTCAGCTGTCGACTAATTGCCAGCTCCTATCCCTCCACAGTGACTAACCTGTTGATGATATCCTCCTCGTCAGTCCTGCCTAATTAAGCCGCCCAGCCCAAATGATCTCTGCCTTCGCCTTGGTCACATCTCTAGAGACGCTCTCCTGTGTTCCTGTTAAAGACTTGCTTGGCTTCTGGCTCCAGATCCTGCTTGCTGTTCTACTACGCTCATCTCTGGCTCCCTGACGTTTTGGCTTGTCTGACTATCCGTTCCGGTTCCTGAACTCTGGCTATGTTTTGACTACGTTTACTCTGCTTACCTTTTTTAATATTATTAAACAAGTGAGATTTAACTGTACTTCTGTCTCAGTCTGATTCATGGTTTCTGACAGTGGAATTCTTGTCCATAAGGATCTCTTTTCATTTATTTTTTTAAATTTTGTCTCTAAAATGTTTTATTCAGTTTCAAAGAAAAATGTAAATACAAAACAGAGACTAATGGGCATACCCAGACCCAATGTAATACATAGATACATAAACAAACCCTGCACCTTATCTGATAACAGTTAAAAGGTGTATACCACTTACTATTTACCCAACATTATTAATTAAATACCTTTATTTTATTTTAAATGGAGACTTGACGCATTCACTCAGGCCTATTGTATGGGTAAGCGGCCACTTCAAGAAGCAGTGTAGAACCCCACTACACATCCACACCAGCCCACATTTCTAGATGTAGCACATTATTTTCTACTTAATCCTTCCCTTATTCTTTCTCCTCTCATTTAAAAGGTGCAAAAGTTCAGCCCTTTCCCTTTTCTCTTTTGATTTTTATTTATATAAAGGATCAAGTTCCTGGTTATAATACTGGATCTCTATGTAAACCACAAAATAAGGTTAGCCATAGACTAACAATGGTTGGCAGAAAATCCAACCAACAAAAGATCTTTCGTAAAGCAGAGCTAAACCTTTAGAATAAAAAAAAATGCTAGGAGGTAGAGTTATTTTTGGTCAGAAGAGGGATGAAAAGTCTCTTCTGTCAAACAACTTCTTCCTCTTAATTTTAGAAATGTCTTTCCTTGTGTGTACACTGCTTGGCACATGCATAGGCCAGTGTACAGTCCAGGATCATTCCCGGAATTTCAGTGTCAGAAGCGACACAGCTCCAGTGTGCATGTGCTGGAGTTATGTCATCGATGACTGCCTAATTAGTGAAGAAGACCTGAAAGAAGGGTCTGAGAAGAAAACCGCTGGGAATGGGACAGCGACTGCTGGCATGGACCTGCCAGCATGGACCTGCTAGTGTGGAAGAGAGCACTCTCATAGGTAAGTGTGCATAATATGGAAGTTTGCTGTGCAAAAAACCCACCCAGTAGCTCCAATTTTTTTTTTTTTACCATAACACATTATCTGCATTATAGAGAAAAAACATTCCAATACCTGACCCCCCCCCCCCCCTGTCCTTACACATTTACCTGAGTCCTTTCACAATACAGACACTTCTCTCTCTCTCACAGGAGACGCTGAGAGCAGCACGAGCCAAAGGCTCCTGAATCTGTCAGTCAGATCCTGTGTTTGTGGGGGTATGGATGAGCCGCACTATGTATCAGGACAAGGAATAAGAAGGAAGGTTTTTCACTGGGACAGGAAGGAACAGCCAATGATGGAACCATTGTCAGAAGTTCTAAACATTTCCCACTTTTGAACAAAGTTGTCAATAAAAACCTTAGTTTCTAACCCTTCCCCACTATATCCTAAACTATGTTGTAAATGAGCAATTTGGGCTATAGCTGGACCTAAAAAAATGTGCACGCTAATATACGATGAATTGCACAGGTGAGGGTACATTCTCAAGAAAAGTGGCAGCTAAGCATAAATAATAAAACTACTAAATAATACTATGGGTTGATTTACTAAAACTGGAGAGTGCAAATTCTGGTGCAGCTCTGCATAGAAACCAATCAATACGCATGTCTTTAGCCCCTGTTCACACAGAATATGACTTTGAAACTGTGTGACTTCACTTGAAATCACAAGATTTCAAAGCCGCACATCAGTGAAACTTTAGGTGTGACTTAGCTGACATCTGTGAGACTTCAGGCACAGATGTCTATGCAAGTTGCACTGGAAATAGCCAAAAATAGCGCACAAACTTCACCGATCTGAACAGTTCCATTGCCGACAATAGGATGCCACTTGAACCTCTCAAATTGAATGACAAGTGACATCAGTGTAAACGGGGGCTTATTGTCAAAGCTTGAGTTATCAAGCTTAGTTAGAAGTTGATTGGCTACCATGCACAGTACTGCAATTTTAGTAAATCTCCCCCTATGTTTTACTATGTTAATGTCCCTAATATTGCATTCATCCTTATGATAAAATCTTTGAGTTCAGGTTACCAGAATATAAAAATGACACCAAAATATTTTCAAGTAAACAATCCAACAATAACTCCATTGAAGTTACCAAATAGAGTAGTTTGATTCATTAAAAGGCATTAATGTTGTTTAAAGCAAACATTTTCTCCCAGGAACAATCTGCTCTAGATTTGCTGCCAGTGACAATGTAGGATTGTATGCATGTTTGTCATCCTATGTAGATGTATTCCTTCCTTCATGGCTGATAAGAGGTACTGAATTGCCTTAAGTGGATAAACTCTGTATATTCCTCAAACCAAAAGGTTATATTTATGCCTCTAGTTTAAGTACATGCAGTTTTGTTGCTAAGCCTCGTATATATTCTAAGGAACCCTGGAAAAAAAGTAGTCTGCTGTTCTTGGAGGCAAAGATCTTTCATCATTCTGATAATCTCCCAGTAGGGTACAGAAAATTACTTGCAGCATTGCCATAACACCTTTAATTTTTCATGTTCAATGCATTTTTTTATTGCTCATCTAAGAAGCTGCCAGTATCTCACTTTTAACTCTAAATGTTTTAATATTACTCATTTTTAGTACTACATTCTCGTCTTGCTGCAGTATATCAGCTGTCATTGATCATTATTTTTATGCCACAAGCACCTTGCTGTGATCTTTAACTTGCCAGGTTAATGCTTGGAGAGATTCGACTGAGGTTTGGAAAATGATAAAACAGCTCGGCCAGGCTCTCCATTTTAACTCACAATGCTGTCTCAAAGATCTCTACAAAATCATGAAGTGTTAGCATCACCCTAAACTTAAAAGAGAACATCTTTCAATAACATCTCAAAGGTCAGATCAACTTACATATCAACCAAATGGAAACTGAAGCATTGAAATCCATGTAGAGGACACAGCTTACCTACACAGCTTCTATTTTTTTCAATCCAGCTATGTTTGAAGGACACAGACCAACTTCATACTTAAAGGGTATGTCCAGACAATAGTAAAATCTAATCCAAAACTTCCCTTTAATCCTATAGATCATGTCCCAACAATATTTTCTATATTTATTATAGCACCATCAATATACATAGAGCATTACATATCTATAATACATTCATATCAGTCCCTGCCCTCAAGGAGCTTACAATCTAAGGTCACTAAGTCACATTTATACACATACCAGGGATGATTTAGACAGGAGACAATTAACCTACCAGCATGTTTTTGGAGTGTGGGAGGAAACCGGAGTTCCCCCACACAAGTACAGGGAGAACATGCAAATTCCCAGCAGGTACTGCTGTGGTTGGGATCCAAACCAATGACCCTAGGGCTGCTAGGCAGAAGTGCTAACCAATTAGCCACTGTGCTGCCACCATGTTCCTATTGTCAGAAACATTTTCAATTATCATCAGACCTCTAAAATTCTTGCAGGGGCATTGCCTGGAAGCTAATTTTCTAATAATGTAGGCAAGCCCCCCCCCCCCCCTCCAGACCTACATTTCCAAAAAGTACTTTCCCTACAGACTTTTGTGTTGGCAGACTTCTGGGAGTCCAGGCAAAAGTATTGCATTTTGGGGAAATAAATAAACATAAACATATTCAAGTATAAGGCCCCATGCACACTGTGAAGCATTGTGTTTTTGCATGCACATTAACATGCGTTAATGCATGTTCCCACATCTGGCGTTAATGCATTCTATCCGCCAGAATTCTGGCCAATATAATGCATTAACGCGGGAACACTAGTGATGGGCACTGATAGGTGGCAGTGATGGGCACTGATAGGTGGCGCTGATGGGCACTAATAGGTGGCGCTGATAGGTGGCACTGAAGGGCATCACTGATATGTGTCACTGATGGGCACTCTTTGGCAGCACTGGTGGGCACACATTGGCAGCACTGGAGGGCACTGTTGGGGCTGCACTGATAATCAGGACAATGATAATCAGTGCCCGGATTATCAGTGTACATGTCCCTTTTAGAGAAGCCGGTTATTGTCTCTCTTCTCCAATCCTCATGCTGTCAGCATGAGGAAAGGAGTGCTGATAACCGGCTTCTACTTACATCCATGATCAGCTGTGATTGGACACAGCTGATCACGTGGTAAAGAGCCGCTGATTGGCTCTTTACCTCAATCTGTGATCAGCAGTGTCCTCATATGTCGGCCTCCCAGAACTAGCCGTCTGTGCTGTAGCCGTCATTCGGCTATAGTGCGGTCAGCAAGTGATTAAAGGGGGTTACAACTCTCCCTGTTAGGCCCCATGCACGCTGGGCATTCGCCCAGCTCTTTTAAATGGCAGGAGAAAAGCACTTAAAGCTGCATTTTTTTTAACGCATTGAGGTGCATTTAAACATGTTTAGGTGCTTCAAGTGCCTGGGTATTCATTTCATTGGCCAGAATATTCATCGATTAAGTTTAGGCGTGTCGGGCATTTTCTTCTGCCAAAATGCTGTTGCTCCTGAAGACTCTGACAGTGAGGCTTTTTTTTCTGCCTCTAAATGCCCGTAAATGCCTATGTGTGCATGGATACATAGGCTAACATTAAGGGGCATTTATACACAGAGAAAACCCACAAAACTCCTCTAAATGCCTCTAAAACATTCTATGTGCAAGAGGCCTTAAAATTTTATTTTCTTGATATTATGCAGAATGCAAATGGAGGTGCTTAAACCTACAAATGTGGACAGGAACACTGCAAATTTTCAGGAAGATGGAAACACAATTACAAACTACATTCACCGGCCACTTTATTAGGTATATTCTGTTTAATTTCTTGGTAACACAAATTACTAATCAACCAATCATATGGCAGCAACCCAATGGATTTAGGCATCTAGATGCCTAAATCTTGGTGAAGATGACTTGCTGAAGTTCAAACTGAGCATAAGAATGGGGAATAAAGGGGATTTAAGTGACTTTGAACGTGGCATGGTCGTTGGTGCCCGACGGGCTGGTCTGAGTATTTAAAAAACTGCTGATCTACTGGGATTTTCACTTACAACCATCTCTAGGGTTTACAAAGAATGACCCGAAAAAGAGAAAATATCCAGTGAGCTGCAGTTTTGTGGACGAAATTGCCTTGTTGATGTCAGATGTCAGAGGTCAGAGGAGAATGGGCAAACTGGTTCAAGATCATAGAAAGGCAACAGTAACTCAAATAAATTGTTACAACAAAGTTATGCAGGTATGCAGAATACCATCTCTGAACATACAACACATCGAACCTTGAAGCAGATGGGCTACACCAGCACAAGACCACACCAGGTGCCACTCCTGTCAGCTAAGAACAGGAAACCAATGCTACAATTCGCACAGGCTCACCAAAATTGCACAACAGAAGACTGGAAAAATGTTGCCAGGTAGGGTAGGGTCAAAATTTGAAAGCATGAATACATGCTGGCTTGTATCAATGTTTCAGGCTGGTGGTGTAATGGTGTAGGGCAGGGGTGGCCAACCAGTGGCCCGGGGGCCACATGTGGCCCCGCGGAGCACTCTGATGTGGCCCGCAACCTCCTGCTCTGGAATGGCGGGTTAGCAAGCCCAGATCTCAGGTTGCTGACCCGTCATACCACAGCATCAGTGTTGTGAATGAAGCTGGTGGTAGAGGAAGAAAGTGGCTGCAGAACAGAACCCCATAAGCCGATGCTTCATGTACAGTCTATGGCAAAGTTCAGTTAACCCGCAGGATAGACACAGGTACACTACACGCTGCACTGGCGGTGTGGGTAAACCGCAGCACATCAGTGTGAAAGTCTTAGGCCCTTTTCACATGATCAGACCTACCCAATCGGACCCTCAATTCACTTCTACAGAGCGGCAGATGTAAACAGACTTTTGTCCATTTACTCCCGCCTGCCTCCGATCCTCTAAAAAAAAAAAAAAATATGTGCGGATCGGATTGGAGGGCCTATAGAATAGCAGTGACCTGTCATCCACCCGCTCCGCTCATTGTGGCCCGTGACTGGTTACCAAGTTGCTTAAGTGGCCCTCGCTCTTAAAAAGTTTGGGCACCCCTGGTGTAGGGGATATTTTATTGGCACATTTTGTGCCCCTTAGTAACAATTGAGCATCGTTTAAATGCCACGGCCTACGTGAGTATTGCTGCTGACCATGTCTATCCCTTTATGACTACAGTGTCCCCATCTTCTGATGGCCACTTCCAACAGGATAATGCACCATGTCACAAAGCTCCAATCATCTCACCACTGGTTTCTTGAACATGACAATGAGGTCACTGTACTCCAATGGCCTCCACAGTCACCAGATCTCAATCCAATAGAGCAGGAAATACACAAAAAATTGTTTCGCTCAAATGTTTTGTCCATACAAGATTGTGTCATCTGTGGGACAGGGGAGGGTTGTGATTATCAGGAATGTGAACAAAAAAGTCCAAAAGTCAAGGGAATAATCAGAGAATCAATATTAAATTGAAATAAGGGAGATTTCTGATTATTAAAATGAGGGATTTTTGAGTAGGGATCCATAGCCTGGGTGATTTACCACAGGGATAGTAGCTGGCACTGAGAAGACAGCATGCTGAAGGATGGAAGAACCTCTGTCAGAAAACATAAACAAGACAAGCAGCGCCAGGATCTAAGTGCAGCAATAAGTTTCAAGTGTTTTAATGTAAAGTAATGCACTTACTAAAATCAAAGTAAAAGCAGGCACATCTGTATTAAAAGTCCAGATTGGGCGAAAAGATCCCAGTTGAGCCTCCAGATGGCAGGGTCTTCCTCTGCGTCGCCGGTGTTTCTCCGGTGACCCGGACTGAAGACTGAAGAGCGCACAGGGAGGACGTCATGGGGGGGATTCCAAGTCGCAGTATGATGATGCACGCGTTCAGAGCATGCGTGCTCCTTCATCAGGCATCAGGGATCCTTCATCAGGGATGCTTGATGAAGGAGCATGCATGCTCCGAACGCGTGCATCATCATACTGCGACTTGGAATCCCCCCAGTGATGTCCTCCCTGTGCGCTCTGCAGTCTGCAGCTCGGCCCACCGGAGAAACACAGGCGCCGCCAAGGGAGACCCTGCCACGCCATCCGGAGGCTCAACTGGGATCCTGTCGCCCAATCTGGACTTTTAGTACAGATGTGCCTGCTTTTACTTTGATTTTAGTTCATTACTTTACATTAAAACACTTGAAACTTATTGCTGCACTTAGATCCTGGTGCTGCTTGTCTTGTTTATGTTTTATGCAATCCAATAGAGCACCTTTGGGATGTGGTTGAACGGTAGATGGGCATTATGGATGTGCAGCCGACAAATCTGCAAAAACTGCGTGATGCTATTATGTCACTATGGACCAAAATCTCTGAGGAATGTTTCCAACACCTTGTTAAATCTATGCCATGGAAAATTAAGGCAGTTCTGAAAGCAAAACGGGGTCCAAGGTACTAGCAAGGTGTACCTAATAAATTGGCCAGTGAGTGTATATCTGGGAAATCCTTTTTTTGTGTGTGTATAAGATGTATAAAGAGCCAGGGGCTGGCTCAGCCCACCATGCCCCACCTACAATTAAATATATATATATATTTTTCAAGTGGACTGGTCCTTTAGGCACTCTAAAATCTAAAATCGGAACAATGCATACTAGTGGCTGCAAAATATTTATTAAGTACAATAAAATTAAATTGGATTGGTTGTTATTGACTGGGATGAGCAATAGACTAGCAAGTTGTTTCCAGCAGAAATCTATGTATAGAGTAAAATATGTTATATTACACAATGAAAGAAGTCTATTTCTGGGAACCTGATGCCAGGAGTTCACTGCAGGTGCTGGAGGAATACATCTGACATGTTCTTAACATCCTGCTCTTTAATGATGCCCAGGGCTTTCATCTTCTTTTACACTATAACAATGGAAACGTGTCTTCCTTATGTACAACATAAAAACTAATAAAGTATCCAGCTGTTCTGCCCCTTGTGGATTCAGCCTCTTCTGCGTGAAGTCATGTCAGACAGAAATGAGCCAAGATGCTGAACAACAGTGCAAAGCCATTTACTTATAACATTGCTCTCTTTATCTCCGTCTTACAGTTTATGCTATAAACTGCCTGTTTTCTGTCAACTCTCCTGTCAACACCTTCTTGAGTTTGTAAAATGTAGTCTTTACACAGTGTTCTAGATAGAAAAGGTTTCCTTAAAGAAAACACGTTTACAAAATAAATAAATAACCCCTCAGTATATAGCAGGAACCATGGGGTGCTTCACTTACCATCCCCGTTTCTGCCCCCTAACTTAATCCCTACTGTTGCCTAAGCATCTAAGCAAGTACCAACCATACCCCGATAGTCAGCACCTGCACACAGTTATGCACTCCCTATAACACAAAGCAATCTCCTGCGCTCGGGTGGCCGGTCAGCTGAGTAAGTGGCGCAGCCAACCCCTTTAGCAATGTCAGTGGAATGTCGCAGGTCTTGCTGCCCTCCTCAGAATAATGGGTATCCTTTATAGCTGAAACATCCAAAAAGAGCAGGAGGGCGCACCGACCTTGTGCATTACCAAAGATGAATATATTCATAAAAATAACAAGAATATACTCACAAACGAGCTTTAAAACAAGGCTTGTCAATGCTCCAACAATAGCGAGCGGTATCTCATCGCTATGGCTCTGAGGAAGAGGGTTCGCCCTCGTAACGCATAAGCCGCTTGCAATGCCATCTGGTTCCTCCAACTATCTGGTCCAGGTTGCGTCTAGAGATACTGCTCACTATTGTTGGAGCATTGACAAGCCTTGTTTTAAAACTTGTTTGTGAGTATATTCTTGTTATTTTTATTAATACATTTTATCTTTGGTAATGTACAAGGTCGGTGCGCCCGCCTGTTCTTTTTGTATGCACTCCCTATGCCATTGGAACTTGTGATTGGCCACTTAGGCACCAAGCAATACATTAAGACATAGCAGGAGGAGTATTACAAGTTCTCCATATCTAAAAGAGCTGAGATTTTAATGGTGGCAACAAAGGGTACTGTATATATGGGACAGTGGACAACAGTTGTTATCTTGATTAATGTGAAAAAGACTAGTAGATGCAGAAATGTAGGCAACTGAATTTCCCGTAAAGGTTGAGCTTGGCTCTTGTCCCTTCACTTCCATAGCCTCCCAATTAGTTCCTTATGGTGATGACCATAATTTGTCACCGATAGCATGACTTGACAGGTTGGGGTCAAGCACAATTACAGGAAAAATTGGGATTTGGAGACTACAGTGACCCATATCCCTGGATCTATTGATTTTGACATGCAGTTCTCACTGAAAGAAAACTCTGCAATTGATATAGCTAAAGGTTTGTTGGACAAAGTATGTCTTTTTGCTGATGACGCAAAGGTGTGTAATAGGGTTGATATCCCTGGAGGTGTCTGTAACATGGAACATGATTTGGCATTGTTGGAAGATTGGTCAAAACAGTGGAAATGCCAGTTCAATATTTCTAAATGTAAAATAATACACCTAGGGAAAAAGAATCCCCTGAGTTAGTACAACATTGGGGGGTACGGTGTTAGCCAGCACTACAGAAAAAAAAATATTTGGGGGTACTTATTCCAGATAATTGCAAAATGAGCAAACAGTGTAACCTGGCAATTTGAAAAGACCATAGGATACTAGGATGCATCACTAGAGGGAACACCAGCAGGAGGAAGGAAGTTCTGATTCCCCTATATAGATCTTTAGTGAGACCTCATTTAGAATACTCTGTCCAGTTCTGGAGACCTCACTTACACAAACATATTGATCAGATAAAACGAGTCCAGACACAAGTAACACAAATAGTGACAGGTCTGGGGATAAAACATATCGAGAGCGACTTCAGGAACTTAATATTTACAGTCTGGAGGAAAGAAGAGAAAGGGGGGATATGATTGAAACCTTTAAATACATCAAGGGGCTGAATAAGGTTCAGGAAGGCAATTTTTTCAATATGAAACCAAAATCAAGAACACGGGGACATGACCTCAAACTAACTGGAGGGAAGTTCAAAATCTTAGAAAGTATTATTTTACTGAAAGGGTAGTTGATGCTTGGAATAAACCACCAGCAGAGATAGTGAGACCGTCAACAGTAAATGGTTTCAAACATGCTTAGGATAAATGTAGATCTATAGTCAGACAACAAAGTTAACAAAAAAAAACAATAAAAAAACAAAAAACACCATAACCTACCCCCCCCCTTAAATAAAACGACAAAAGGCAGACTTGATGGACTACTCAATCATTTTCTACCGTCACTTTTCTGGGTTTCTAATTATGCATATATTTTATTCCAACACTCATACTCATCGCTGTGGTCCACCATCTCCCCGGTTTACAATATGTATTTCACTCAGCAATGACACCCAAAAGTTAAAAATAGTAAAATGTGTCGACTGCTGTTCTGCATTAAAAATGTTCTTGTTTCCATCAACCTTCCTTTTTTTATTTCCTCTCTCTCTCTCCCTCTCTCCCCTAACCCCACATACCGCCCAAACTTACTAGAAAAAAAAGAAAGAAGTTAATTATACATCTACCAAAAAGTCCTCTTAGATCTGGGATTCCAAAGAAAAATCCCCCCTAATGTTTGAATAGTCTTGTTTCTCCATTTAACCCGCCCAATTTCTGTGCACGTTGAACCTCAAACTCGAATTATTCTTGCCTTGTACCAGACATGGAAACACTTATAAGTGGTCCATACCTTCTCATCGCATACACCACCCATACCATTACTATAAAAACCTAATAAGCCATAAAAACTTCTTTCATCACATGAATGTTAATAACAATTTCTTTAGCCAGATCCACATGTAGACCAGCTTCTCAGGCCTACCCCTCCCCTATTGAGACAGAATTATTTCCACCACTGTTGGTCTTTGAATGGTTAACTTGTTAACATTTGCTGTTTTAAATTGTTGTGCGATCTTCAATGTATACTTTCTGTCCTTGCTGATTGTGCACTGTTCTTTTTCATAAATAAAAAACATTATGGAAAAAAAATGTTGTTGTTCTTTAGTTGTTCTTTAACTAGTGTAAATTGTTAACCAGTACACCCAGGATGTTCTCATAAACTTGTTTTTGTCAGGCTACTGAACCTGATTTGATATTGTTTGTTGGCTGCAGTACACCTACGCTATTACATTATGTGTTTAACCCACTGCGCTACTATGTGCTATGGCTAGAATAAAATCCCACTAGGTGTAAATAAAGGATTGCAAAAATAATGAGGCTTGCTGCTATACACATATATGTGTTCCCATGTAACTCTATATAGAGTTATATATATATATATATATATATATATATATATATATATATACCAATAATAATAATAATAATAATGTGATCACCAATAGCCCCTCTTCTGACATGTGCACATTGAAATATTTTGTTTCGTAATTTCGTTTTCGTCCGAAAAATAAATTTATTTAGTTACTCCCGAAATTCGTTTTTATTTATTTTGTTTCGTTAAAAAATGCATTAGTCTGAAAATCCGAAATAATTAAGGTTGAATCTGTCATTGAAGGCTTATGGTGTCTGTCAAAGAAGATTCGACGGAGCAGCTAAACTGATTCTACATAGAGAGAAAAGATTCAACATTATAGAGACAATAGCAAAAAAGGTAGGTCAAATGTGCCTAACCTAACTCTATTAGTCCAAGATTATTCAACATAGAGAGAAAAGACTCGACATGAAGATTCGACAAAGCAGTCACTGCAATTGTACATTTCTGGTCGAATGTTCTGCCTACAAGCTATAGTAGAATTCTAATGTTGTATGACACTAGTAATAATTATATTTATTAATTATTATTACTAGTCAACCAACATTAGAATTCTTCTATAGCCTATGGGCAGAGCATTTGACCATAAATGTCCGCTCGGGCCGACTGCTTTGTCGAATCTTCATGTAGAATCTTTTCTCTCTATGTCGAATAATCTTGGACTAATAGAGTTAGGTTAGGCACATTCAACCTTTTTTGCTATTGTCTCTATAATGTCAAATCTTTTCTCTCTATGGCCCCTTTCACACCGGGGCGGGGAGCCGCGGTGACGGTAAAGCAGCGCTATATTCGGCCGCTCGCGGTGCGGTTTTAACCCCCGCGAGCGGCCGAAAAGGGGTTAAACACCCCCCGCAGAGCGCCGCCGTAGCGGCGCTTTGCGGCGGTATTGCCGCGGTTTCACCGCGGTGTCCCATTCTATTCAATGGGAAGGAGCGGTATAGGAGCGGTGAACACACCGCTCCTATCCAGCTCCAAAGATGCTGCTAGCAGGACTTTTTTTGTCATCCTGCTAGCGCACCGCTCCAGTGTGAAAGCCCGCCGGCTTTCACACTGGAGTTAAAGGGGCCGGATTTTTTCATGCGGTGAACAGGCGCTATTTTTAGCGCTGCACCGCATGAAAAACGCCCCGGTGTGAAAGGGGCCTATGTCAAATCTTTTCTCTCTATGTAGAATAATCTTGGACTAATAGAGCTAAGGTTTGGCACATTCGATCACAGGTTCGATGGACACAGATCGCTATTGTCAGTGTCATGTCGAATCTCCTATCTATATCGAACTGTTGTCACAACGAAAACGAAAATAAAGCATTTGTTTATGTCGGATCTTTTGGTTTCCAGATTGTGCTTGTTCTTTATCGTTTGTTAAAACGATAACGAAAATACCTGAAATTCGGACAAAAACTAATGCACATGTCTAATATATATATATATATATTGGAGAACGGAGAATAACAGATGCAGATATAATGAAAATACCTCTCTCTCAAACAGACATTTCACATTATTTAAAATAGAACACTTACCTAATATGATTCCATTGTTGAAAAGTAGGTTGAAGGTTTAGAAAATGTCATGTAAAAAAAAAAAAGAAACACTTGGTTAGGTTCAATAAAGATAAAAAACAAGAACAACATATTGTCTAATTAAACAGTAGATTAATCGTTTCCCTTTTGAAACATGCTGGCTTTTATTTAATTAAAACCTTAATGTAATATGTGCATTTCTGTTTAATCTATATAAATATACAAAACACAAGGTTCCTTAGAGCCACCTTCTGTTCTTGTGACTGGTGCCACCTGGAACAGGAAGTACAGGGAAATTAATGCAAAGAGCAACTAAATCTTGGTAGGAATGGGGAAAGATTGGGGACATTTTTTTGCAGTCTGTGACCCTGCAGGAAGATCTTGTCCCAGATACAGGTTCTAAGCAGGACAGGAATGAGCTAAAATCTGGATTACGAACAAAATAAACAACACTTCTATCTTATGACAATGACTCGTACTGGCTTAAAAAATTTAAGTCAGTACAGGAGCTAATAAACATAATAATCACTAAGTGGTACAGTTTCTCTTCTAACAAAAAAATGTTTTTTCTTTGTGTACACTGTCTCATACATAGTGCAGAGTACACTCCTGACTGTAAGATGCTGAGAATGGAGCCAGGACAATGTAGTTACAGTGCACATGTGCAGGAGTTTCATCATCAGTGGTTGCCCAATGGCTAAAGAAGGATAAGTGTCAGAGAAGATGGCACCATTGAGCATGGATCTGTTATCACTGGAAAGGAGGTAAGTTTGTCATAACATATCAGATGTTGTGCATTCTTGAAAATTTTGGCTAGAGCCCCCTGCAGCCTGTGATTTAGTTCTGCTTTAAGTGGCTGTAAGGGTGATATACTAAAGGAAAAAGGCTGTTCACTCAACAAAGTGTATGCATGTTTTGCAAAGTAAAATGATTAGATAAGGATCACTCGTGTTACTTTTGAATACCTATCCAAGTGCTAGAGTTAAAAATTATATTAAAGGCAATAAAAAAAAAAACTTCTTTTGCAGCTTGCTATGGGAGCACCAAATCAGACTCTCTCCCAAGCCACTACTCAGACACAGAGCCGTGGCTCGGCCCCACTCCCTATATCTCCTCATTGGCTCAATTGCTGTCATTAACTCCTGCTGCTGCTCAGGGAGAGCCCCCTGAGAGCTGAGGCTCTTGTGCACATTGCTGGACCATAATGGGACTCAAGTAAGTATTAGGGGGAGGCTGCTGCAAAAAGAAGGTTTTTATTTTACCTTCATGCATAGAACGCATGAAGGCAAAAAAACCTTGATCCTTTAGAACCACTTTAACCCCTTCCCGACCATCCGCCGCAGTTATACTGTGGCAGGTTGGATCCCCTGGGCAAACCCTCATAGCTCTATGTTGGCTTGCCTAGTTGGTGCTCGCGCCGGCCGATCGCTCCACACAGAGACAGAGCGGAGATCTGTCAATGTAAACAGACAGATCTCTGTGCTGTCAGAGGTGAGGAGAGCGATCTGTTGTTCATACTAAGTATGAACAACGAATCACTCTCCTCACCCAGGCAGTCCCATTCCCCCACAGTTAGAATCCCACCCTAGGTAGCACCCCTTGATCGCCCCATAGTGTTAACCCCTTCCCTGCCAGTGACATTTACACAGTAATAAGTGCATTTTTATAGCACTGATCGCTGTATAAATGCCAATGGTCCCAAAAATGTGTCAAAAGTGTCTGATCTGTCCACCATAATGTTGCAGTCCCGATAAAAATTGCTGATCACCGCCATTACTAGTAAAAAAAATAAAAAATAATAAAAATGCCATAAATCTTTCCCCTATTTTGTAGACGCTATAACTTTTGTGCATACCAATCAATATATGCTTATTGTGATTTTTATTGCCAAAAATATGTAGAAGAATACATACCGTCCTAAACTGAGGAAAAAAATAAAAAAATTGGGGATATTTATTATAGCAAAAAGTACAAAATATTGTGTTTTTTTCAAAATTGTTTCTCTTTGTTTATAGCACAAACTGCAGAGGTGATCAAATACCACCAAAAGAAAGCTCTATTTGTGGGAACAAAAGGACATACATTTTGTTTGGGTACATCGTCGCACGACTACGCAATTGTCATTTAAAGCGACGCAGTGCCGTATTGCAAAAAATGGCCTGGTCATTGAGCAGCCAAATCTTCTGGGGCTGAAGTGGTTAATAAAGCAGGCTATTCGCTAGAACATGATTGGTTGACTGTATGTGTCACCTTGCTTACTAAGCTCAGTGAACATTCACTTTGCAAAGTGATCAGTCTACTCCTTTAGTAAATCGACCTCACTGTTTTTATAGAGTAGGTTTCATGGTCCAAATCAGCTTTATGCCCCGTACACATGGTCGGATTTCCAACGGAAAATGTCCTATTGGACCATGTTGTTGGAAATTCCGACCGTGTGTGGGCTCCATCGGACTTCGTAATTTCCGACGGAAAAAGTTTGAGATCCGGCTCTCAAATTTTCCGACAACAAAGTCCTATCGGACTTTTTCCGATCGTGTGTAGCGAATTCTGACGGACAAAGTGCCACGCATGCTCAGATCACATTACAAGACCAAAGCTATTGGCTACTAGGCTCTACGTAGTCCCCTCATACGCAACGAACGTCACCACGTTCAGGATGATCGGATTTTCCGACAACTTTGTCTGACCGTGTGTATGCAACACCAGTGTCAGAAGAAATCCGACGGATTTTGTGGTCGGAATTTCCGACCGTGTGTACGGGGCATTAGAGTCTGTATGATTGTAAGGTCCTTCGAGGGCAGGGGCTGTTGTGAACGATTCTATGGGGTTCATTTTCTAAAGGCAGATAGACTGTGCACCTTGAAAAGTGCAGTTGCACTCTACAAGTGCAGTTGCTCCAGGGCTTAGTAAATAGTATTTAGTAAGGTATACTTTGCAAACAATACCCAATCAAGTGCAAGAAAAATAAAAAATAAATGCATTTTTGTTTGCACATGATTGGATGGATGATAGGAGTCAGCAGAACTTCTGCTCTTTTACTAAGCTCTGGACCAACTGCTCTTGCAGAATGCAAATGAACTTTGCAATGTGCACAGTCTATTTGCCTTTAGTAAATCAACCCTACTATGTCTAAAAAAATCATGTATATTATGTCAGCACTACATCAACACAGGAAACAATAAAATAAAGATGCAGCATTCTGATCTTGTTTGTAGACTATGAGTGCTTATAATGTCATATGGAAGCTTTCATTTTTCACCAAGTCTGACCCTAACTTCCACTACATGAATATTTCAACAAAAACATTCTCACACTCGGCCTTTTCTTCCAACTTCTCGCCAACTGATAAATTGACCGTTTTTTTTTTTTTTGAAGAGCCGCGATGATTAAGGATGCTGAGCAGCAGATTCAAGCTATGGAAGTAACCATGATGGTTTTATAAGAACTGAATTGTCCTCCTCCCTCAAAAATGTCACCTTCTCCTCCCAATCTCTCATGACAGTTGTATGAACTCTTGATCTCTGACCTCCATTTACATTAACCCTTTCCAGTGGTGCCTATCGTTTCTCTATTCGGCTTAGAGTTTTTATTCATGAATCAGCCCCACTCATAAAAGTCACTGGAGCATTACAAGGACGCTAGGATTGTACTCCCACTAATGCCTACAGATTTACTGTGTAACACAATCTATTTGATTTGCCAGAAAACACTATATCACAGAGAAGTTCAGCTTTACAGTAACAAGAAACTAACCAGTGACTACGTTCACCCATTAGCTGCCAGAAGAACTGCATTGATTGAGTGACTGCTGCTCAGCAAGTTCAGCAAGAAGTGTCTGACTATCTCACAAAGGCTTAGCTGTGACAATGACACCATTCTCTCTTCTTCATATACAGCAACACTTTTACCCCCCCAGCAAAAATACTTTGACCGGTTCCTCACTTGGCAATGTTATTTTAACTGCTTTCTTAAAAAATTAAAGTTGGTCTGTTTAGATTTGTATGGAAACAGAGTGGCTTTTGTGTTTCGGCTTTGTGCATTTTAGAGATGCTAGTGTCAAGTGTTGTCTAGCTGGTTCCAGCATAGCCAGGAGACAAATGCAGATAGGAGATAATCAAGGAAGTAACAACATAAACAATCTATGTAGAACCCCAACCTCCCCTCTTCCTAAACACACAAACACATTGAAGGCATACCGTCCAATGTCCACAGATTACAAAGAAGCGCATCTTCTAGCACATAGGCAATGCAAACACCCTCTGTTAATTTGAACATTAAACCATTAAGCAAAGTAAGAGTGGCTAAACCCCAAAATTCTAATTTTGTATTACTACTTTTCCTTGCACTGGCTTTTCAAAAAACAAATGAAGTGATTATGTTCTCATTCAAACAGGCATACCGATCAGTACACCTGTGTAAAGGGCCGTCTTGTAGGCAAATCAGTGATAGGCAGCTGAATGGGCCTGCACAGATTTCCATGCAAATCCTGGAGTATGTAGGTTTGATGCATGGATCACAATGCAGTCCATCTGAGTCCTGATCTGTGCATTGGACCACATAGATGCACGCTCTCCAGGATGTGCATGGAGATTTGTGAAGGTCCGTGCAGCCGGCCGCCTGTCATTGATTTGGACAGGCTGCCTGCACGGGTCTCCATGGAACACCTGTGCATCCCATGCAGGTGAAGATGGCCCCTTTGCACGGGTTTATGGATCGGTATGAAAGTTTCAGTGCTGTATAACCAGGTCTTTTTTGCCTTGGAATGTGCTAGTACTGTATTTCACGACACTGGTTCTGTACTTCATACTTCTGTTCTGTCAGACCTCAGATACAACAGTACATCAGAGGAGCTGAGGGAGGTCTGGTAAGTGGAGGGAAGAGGGGAGAGCTCTGTACTGGGGGAGGAAAGGGGATACTCTGTCAAAGTCTGGAGGGAGCAATGTATTATTATTATTATTATTATTATACAGGATTTATATAGCGTCAACAGTTTGCGCAGTGCTTTACAATATAAATGGAGGCAATACACCAAAAGTACATTTCAAAACAAGAGGGTTAGGAGGGCCCTGCTCATGCAAGGCTTACAATCTAAGAGGGAGGGGCTGGTGAAACATTTATACAGCGATCAGTGCTATAAAAATGCACTGATTACTGTGTAAATGACACTGTTTGGAAAGGGGTTAACCACTAGGGTTGGAGAAGGGGTTAAGTGTGTCCTAGGGAGTGATTCTAACTGTGGGGGGGTGGGCTACAACTCACATGACAGCGATCACTGCTCCCGATGACAGGGAGCAGTGATCTCTGTCATGACACAAGGCAGAACAGGGAAATGCCTTATTTACATAGGCACTTCCCCGTTCTGCGGCTCCATGATACGATCGTTGGGAGACCGGTGGACATCGAGTCTGCCAGTCCTGCGGGCATGGTCACCCTGTACGCAGTGGCGTGCCAATTAAAGGGGATGTACAGGTACACCCATTTGCCCACCGCTGAAATTGTGCCTACGTATATCGCGTGCAGCAGTCGGCAAGTGGGCCATTTTAAAACCCTTTCATTGTTAGCACAATTTTGGCACACCCACTAATTGGCAAGTATGCTGCTCACGCAACTTTACAGCTCTCCTCTGGAGCCTGGGGTTGGGGGATCAGTACCTGTGCCTATTCTCTAACAATGAAGGCCCTGAGTAACAATTTATGAATCATATTCCAGACCACCAGATACAGCCCCCCAAATACAGGATATTTGGAAGCTATGCTAACGTAAGGTTCAAATCAATAATGAGTTCAGAAATACTTACCTTTTAAAAGGAGTCCTCAAAATCTTAACCCTACAGGTGCTTTGTCACTTGATCATATACTAGAGCATTGGTCACATGTCCTTCATTGTCACACCAAATTAATAACCAGGTGTGCCCTTTGTCACATTTCTCACCCTTCAAATGAATGGAATTACAGGTGTAAAACTGTGGCCAATCAGCTCAATCTCCTTTAACACTCTTCATTATCTCCTTTACCATTGATCCTCTGTCTGCTTTCCACAGAGATAGTGGGGTTTATTTACTAAAACTTGTGCACACCAAATCTGATGGAACTGTACATGGTAGCCAATCAGCTTCTAACTTCAGACTTTTCAATTAAGCTTTGACAATAAAACCTGGAAGCTGATTGGTTTCTCTGCAAAGCTGCACCTGATTTTGCATTCTCCGGTTTTATTAAGTATGTTTTGGGCTCTTAAACATGTGACAGGCAGCAGATGGGAGCAGAATTCTAGGATTCTGAATTCTCAGTATATTTCAAGATTATTTCTAAGGGAGGTATTTTTTCTAAAGGAAATTTAAATTTACAAAAAAGGTCTGCTTTCAAATTTCTGCATAGGCTCCAAAACTCCAATGCTTGTTTATACCTTACATCCAGATTTCCAGTTAAATAATGCAGCATGCCTGCAATGTTATTGCTTTTTAAATATTTTTACATTGTTGTGCAGCTCACAACCCCATTAATTTCAAACATGCCCCATCTGCGCACAGCTACAAAAAAAAAAAAGATTATCTATTCATTTACTAGAAACAAGAGACTAGAAGCATACCCTACTATAGGTCAACCTCGCTGTATGAAAATACAGATATTTAATTGTTATATTGGTAAAATCCCCTCTAATGAAATGATCTCTTCCACTACTCCATATAACTACCATGAGAGGTGCACCAGAAAGACCTGTTTGCCCAGGAAAGGGTGCTGTGCATACCTGTGAAACTATAATAATCAAGGGGATTTTTTTTTTACTGTCATGGTTGCTCTTGATGTGGCTACCTTAAGAGGTCACTCTTTTTCTTTTTTTTTCTCTCAACCTTAATCTCCTTCTTTTTCAAATTCAAAACCTTGGGAAACCTGAACATGGTGCTCTACAGGGAGACACAGTGTGGCAGCAGCTTTGCAAGCAAGATTAATTTCCCTGATAAAAATAAACTTTCAAGCATAGTTGTGCCAACAGTCTGGAAATTATTTGTATATGCCAGTCAGCTGCTGGTTTTCCAGCATGCACATCTGATTGTCGGACTGGCTGCCATACACATGGGCCAACTATCAGCCAGTTTTTATTGAACCGGCCGATGTCGCCCAACATTTGTCCTGTGTGTACCAGGCTTAATGCTAAAAGAGCAGAAAAAAAGGTTATTGCGGCCAGTGTGAACTCTCATGCCGCGTACACACAGGTGGAAATTCCGACAGCAAAAGTCCGATGAGAGCTTTTGGTCCAAAAATGCAACCGTGTGTATGCTCCATCTGACTTTTGCTGGCGGAATTCCAGCCAGCAAAAGATTGGGAGCAGGTTCTCAATTTTTCAGTCAGAAAAAGTTCCGATCGGAAATTCCGATCGTCTATACCAATTCCGACGCGCAAAATTTCTACGCATGCTCGGAAACAATTTGACGCATGCTCGGAAGCATTGAACTTCATTTTCTCGGCTCGTCGTAGTGTTGTACGTCACCGCGTCCTTGACGGTTGAAAGTTCAGCAAACTTTCGTGTGACCGTGTGTATGCAAGCCAAGCTTGAGCGGAATTCCGTCGGAAAAACCATCCAATATTTTTCTGACGGAAATTCCGCTTGTGTGTACGTGGCAGTACTGCCCGGAGCTGTTCACCCCAAGGAACAGTGTGCATCTCTGCGTAGAAACCACCAATCAGCTTCCAGGTTTTTTTGGCAAAGCTTAATTGAACAAGCTGAAGTTAGAAGCTGATTGGTTACCATGCAGAGCTGCACCAGATTTTTCATGCTCCAGTTTTCGTAAATGAACCTCAGTGAGAGCAAAGCTGTTGTCACCACACTCATGAAAAAACACTGTATATTAAAATCTGCTTTGAAAAAATAATGCTTGCCAGAATTATTCCATCCATGTACAGCCTAATAGGCCTGTAAAACAAATCTTAGAACAGCAATACCTGACAATAGATGTCTATGGGGCTGCTTTCTGCAGCAATTGAAAACACTGACCTAACATCACCGCTGCAATCCCGACACTTTTTCTAGAGTTCGACAGCATGAAGGTATGTTGTAAATGTAATGATAACATAACACTTATCTCCTGCTGTCCTTTACATACATTTCCTTTTATAGATGTCATAGAAACAGAAAGTTGGTGTATTGTATATTTGTATTATGTACCAGTGGAGGGCAGAAGATGTGGTGGATGAGTGGACAAGGTGGGATCTTCAGCTCAGTCCATCCCCACAAGTTACAAATTGCCTCATAGCAAAAGCAGTCTGCATATATAAATAAAACATTTTTTAAATTTAAAATCCTGAAAATATAAAATGATTCTGAATTCTTTAGCTCCCCGTATTGTGTAAAATTGAGTCTTTATGAATGTATCGGGCTATGAACAAGACTAATTTTCCCAAATTTTCCACTTGACTTTATTCCACTGAAGTTACTCAACAAATAAAATGTTTTTGTGAAATGTTCAGTAATAGACCCGGCTTGGTTCATTTAATGATTCTTTCTTCAGCAAACATAATAAAGCAGCCTATATCACAAGCTCTAGACAGAGCGTTTTACATATTAATACCGACTAATATGTTTATATAGATAATTTTCTTACAGAATTTTAACATAACAAAAGGAAACACTTCCTGGGAAAGGAATATTATTGCTCAAAGGGTGTGAAATTGGAGCCACCTGCTACCTGCTTCATCCAGGATTTGTAACGCTGGAAGGCAAAATAAAAAGTTGCAATTTTCTGCATCTTCATTATCTCTCCGGGGAGATTTATCTGTATAGCAGGCAAACGTCTCTGCAATCCGGGGCTCTGCAGAAAGATGCTTGCGGTGGCCTTAGGTGAGGCTGTCATTTTTAAGGAAGAATAAAACTTTGCGTTGCGAACGAGCCAGCAGAATTGTTCTAGAACCCTAAGGGGTACATTTGTTATTGTGGTCATCAACTTACCCTCATTGATACAGAAAAATAGGAGATTGCAATAAAAATATATAAGGGAGATTTATCAAGGCTGTGTTGCTGCCACACGCACAGCAGTTTGAGTAGAATCCTAACAATATACCTGTATGTTTTTGGGTGAACATATGAACTCAGGACTTAAAAAGAGCCCTCTTGGAAGCTAAACACAAGTGATACTAAACAGACCGTGTTTAATTTACAGTGTCCCTTCTATTTCTGTATATGGATGTGTCTCCCTGTAGAGCACCATGTTCAGGTTTCCCTAGGTTTTTTGGAATTTGAAAAAGAATGAGATTAAGGTTGAGAGAAAAAGAGTGACCTCTTAAGGTAGCCACATCAAGAGAAACCATGACAGTAAAACAAATCCCCTTGATTATTATAGTTTCTCAGGTATGCACAGCACCCTTTCCTGTGATTATTGTAATTATTATTGTAAAAAAATATATATAGTTTTTCCTAAATAATATACAGCTGTCACATGACCCAGCTCTTTCACAGCCTGTCTGCAGGGAAACATAAGCAGGAGGAGCTTTTAGTCATTTGCTACTAGCCACATGTTCAAAAAAACTGGCAATCAATAAAATGTTTTAATTTGTCATACAAATATATATTTAAAATCAAGTCTTTATTATTTTGTGAAAATAAAATGGTGTGGGTGGATTTCTGTCATGCCCCTCTAGCCTGTGTCTTAGAATAAGAGGGAGGTGAAACCTCCATTAACCTACATGTAATATCCCGCCCCCATTGTGCTGAGTTGGTTAGTGGTCATGGAGGAGCAGGTTGTCATTTACCACTCTTTAAACACCCACATGTGTGACTCTATTGTCACATGTGCTGCTCAGATGTCATAGGGAGGAAATGCTCAGTGAACACTGTGACTGCGAGTTAGGAAATCCATTAGGATGTCCAATAGGTGTCCATTAACACAGACAGTGTTACGTGGGAATCCCTCCTGCTGAGCCATTGTCCTCTACCGGCAGGGGGGTAGGGGAAGCCATCCCCACTGGGAGAAGACAGTGACTATTGCTAGCAGCTATAAAAGCCACTTGCAATAATTACATGAAAAATCCTGCAGGCTGGTTGTACCCAAGTTTATAAACTGATCAACTTGGGTACATTCAACCTGCCCATACATGGTTCGATTCTCGGCCGCTTCTTGCTGAACTGGCCGAGATTTAAACGGTCTATGGCCAGCTTTAGGCACTGATAAGGAAAAAAGCCTGGCAGGCTTTTAATCACTCCCTAATCTATCTAAGGAAAAAAATAAGTTTTGTCTTTTTATATACCCCAAGCTTTTCTTTGCCATATAGGTAAAGGCCCTTGGGTCTGCAACCTGTAGAAACCTGGCCCTGCCAAATAGTATGCAATAAACTTTTATCAAATGGATATTTGAATTACATTAACTCAGCAACAGTGAATGGCACATGGCACAAATTTACAACATACGCAAGCCAATATCTAATGACAAAATCTCTTGCTAATGTTCTACAATTAAAAACATATAATGCAGCACTTTGAGTAATAGATAAAAAGTCCTTCAAAGTCCAAATAATGGTATTCAGGGTTGAGGAAGGCACCTCAGATGTGTTTACAATATCACAAAAGGGTGATGAAAGAATCCTCCACCTGCACCACAGCACACAGAGCCTCTTACCTTTTATTATGGACCACCAAATTATAAGTGGTCAACAAAGCTCAATTAGACACTAAGGATGAGCCCGGTGTTCGATTCGAACCCATGTTCGAATCGAGCACCGGGTGTTCGCTCGCTCGGCGAGCCCAGAACTATTGGGGCCGCTCGCATCAAATTCGTGTGATGCGAGCGGCCCCGCAATGCATTGCGGCCCGCGCAGTGCAATGCTGGATGATTGGCCAAGCATGCACTGTGACCCCGCATGCTTGGCCAATCACAGCGCCGGCAGCGAGGAGAGCCATAATTGGCTACAGGCAGGATGCCTGTAGCCAATTATAGCTCAGGGGCTTTAGTACACGCCCCACGGTATAAGAGGCCGCCGCGCCGGCGGCCTCGCATATTATGTTTCAGACAGTGTCAGCGTGTCAGTGTGCTGCTGACTGCTGACAACAATATGTGCTTTATTTCTGGGGATATGTGTGTGCATGCTGTTAGAACAGCATTGCAGTATCACATCTGGGGGGTGTCTATAGGTGGCCTGTGAAGGAGGGCAGGTTTCCTGTGCTTAGAACTTTCCCTGCAAAAAAGTGTCATTTTTGCAGGAAGAAAGCTATTTAAATCACTCGCGGCTAATGAATTGATGGCTCCTGTAACACAGAGAGCTGTCATTCATTAATAAAAAACAAAAAAAAAAAAGCGTAGGGGTCCCCCCAAATTCAATAACCAGGCCCTTCAGGTCTGGGATGGATAATTAAGGGGGACCCCAGCCAAAAAAAAAAAAAAAATGGCGCAGGGTCCCCCTCAAAATCCATACCAGACCCTTGAGGTCTGGTATGGATTTTAAGGGGAACCCTAGCCAAAAAAAATGGCGTGGGGTCCCCCTCAAAATCCATACCAGACCCTTATCCGAGCACGCAACCTGGCAGGCCGCAGGAAAAGAGGGGGGGACGAGAGCGGCCCCCCCTCTCGCCTGAACCGTACCAGGCCACATGCCCTCAACATTGGGAGGATGCTTTGGGGGTCTAAGACCCCTAAAGCACCTTGTCCCCATGTTGATGAGGACAAGGGCCTCTTCCCCACAACCCTGGCCGGTGGTTGTGGGGGTCTGCGGGCGGGGGGCTTATCGGAATCTGGAAGCCCCCTTTAACAAGGGGACCCCCAGATCCCGGCCACCCCCCCCCTGTGTGAAATGGTAAGGGGGTACAAAAGTACCCCTACCATTTCACCAAAAAAGTGGCAAAAATGGTAAAAATGACAGGAGACAGTCTTTGACAATTCCTTTATTAAAATCTTCTTTCTTCTTTCTTCATCCTTCGGTTTCTTCATCTTCTCCTTCCTTCATCTTCTTCCATCTTCTTCTTCCATTTTCTTCTTCCTCCGATCCGCTTCTTCTTGCGCTGGTCTTCTCGTCCTTCTCGTCCGGCATCTTCTTCCGTCGGCGTCGGTGTCGGTGTCTCTGTCTCTTCTTGGGCCGCTCCGCGCAATGGGAGGCTCCCGCTGTGTGAGGCTCCGCTCCGTCTGACAGGTCTTTTATAATGGAGGGCACCTGGTGACCCCGCCCCCTCTGACGCACAGGGACGTCATGGGGAATTCCATGATGGCTTTCCCCATGACGTCAGAGGGGGGCGGGGTCACCAGGTGCCCTCCGTTTTAAAAGACCTGTCAGACGGAGCGGAGCCTCACACAGCGGGAGCCTCCCATTGCGCGGAGCGGCCCAAGAAGAGACAGAGACACCGACACCGACGCCGACGGAAGAAGATGCCGGACGAGAAGGACGAGAAGACCAGCGCAAGAAGAAGCGGATCGGAGGAAGAAGAAAATGGAAGAAGAAGATGGAAGAAGATGAAGGAAGGAGAAGATGAAGAATCCGAAGGATGAAGAAAGAAGAAAGAAGATTTTAATAAAGGAATTGTCAAAGACTGTCTCCTGTCATTTTTACCATTTTTGCCACTTTTTTGGTGAAATGGTAGGGGTACTTTTGTACCCCCTTACCATTTCACACAGGGGGGGGGGGCCGGGATCTGGGGGTCCCCTTGTTAAAGGGGGCTTCCAGATTCCGATAAGCCCCCCGCCCGCAGACCCCCACAACCACCGGCCAGGGTTGTGGGGAAGAGGCCCTTGTCCTCATCAACATGGGGACAAGGTGCTTTAGGGGTCTTAGACCCCCAAAGCATCCTCCCAATGTTGAGGGCATGTGGTCTGGTACGGTTCAGGCGAGAGGGGGGGCCGCTCTCGTCCCCCCCTCTTTTCCTGCGGCCTGCCAGGTTGCGTGCTCGGATAAGGGTCTGGTATGGATTTTGAGGGGGACCCCACGCCATTTTTTTTGGCTAGGGTTCCCCTTAAAATCCATACCAGACCTCAAGGGTCTGGTATGGATTTGGAGGGGGACCCTACGCCATTTTTTTTTTTTTTTTTTTTGGCTGGGGTCCCCTTAATTATCCATCCCAGACCTGAAGGGCCTGGTTATTGAATTTGGGGGGACCCCTACGCTTTTTTTTTTTTTTCATTTTTTTTATTTTTTTTATTTTTTATCAATGACTTTTTTTTATGAATGAGTTTCAATGAATCACTGTTCTCTGTGTTACGGGAGCCGTGAATTAACATTAGCCGCGAGTGATTTTAAATAGCTTTTTTACTTTCAAAAATGACACTTTGCGCAGAGACAGTTCTAAACACGGGAAACATGCGCCCCTTTACAGGCATACTATAGACACCCCCCAGGTACGAAATTTAAAGGAATATTACACTTTTATTGTTTCAATTTAAGCATTATTAAAATCACTGCTCCTGAAAAAACGGCCGTTTTTAAAAAAAAAATTTGCATTGATACATGTCCCCTGGGGCAGGACCCAGGTCCCCAAACACTTTTTATGACATTAACATGCATATTAGCCTTTAAAATTAGCACTTTTAATTTCGAACGTTCGCATCCATTATAACTAATAGGGTTCTAAAGCTCGCACGGACTTTAGGTCCGTTCGCGGGTTCTGGTGCGAGCCGAACGGGGGGGTGTTCGGCTCATCCCTATTAGACACCAACCAAGGTCAAATCTCCAAACAGCAAGCTAGAAATGATGGATCTTTTGAACTGGTCACTTCAAAAAATGGGGCACCACAACATATATGTTCAGGAAGGAGAACAGAAATGCGAAAGGTGTAGTATTAAAAGCAATTGAGCATTTATTAAAAAATTACTGAATACTCACAAAAGACAAAGGTTAAATTAGTATCTCATTACAAGCCATGAAAAAGCTTCTAACCAACAAAATGGCAGCATCCCTCATGCGTGGTGACATCACGTATCCTAGCTACACCCAACCCATTTGATTGTCATAACACTTCATCAGGGCATGGTTAGAAATCAACACTGCACTATTTATAGGGTAGAGGTTGAAAGATCCGACCCTCCACCTCAATTGCGCTCCAAAGCTACAACTACAATAGAACATAAAGGCCTGTTGTGAAACCAGCATTGTCCTGATTATTAAAAACAAAAATTTAAAAACATCTGCAACACCTTTATTTTTTTTTCCCTTCAGTTTCACATGAGAGATAGTGTATTTGAAGGGATATAACCACAATGTAATTTATTATTAGCGTTCTTATGTTTTAAGACTTAAAAACAAATATACACAACAATTTGCCGTAATGTTTAACCTCCCTTTCCGCAATACATGAAAATGTGTTATAGCCTAATTACCAGCAGTTTCTTCACCACTGCAGCAGCTTCCCCGAAGAATTATTATTTAGCTATAAACGAATACTACACTGTGTCAGACAAATTTGTAGTCAATGTACTGTACTGGGGAATGTACTGGGGAATATAACAGCTAGGTATGGATCTTGCAGAAGTGTTTTATGATAGAGTTGGTTGAACCAAGGAAGTGTAGCAGTGAAAAACTTACAAAAAAAGTAAGAAAAAAAAAAGCAAAGGGTTTCCTTTCAGATTACCAAAGGTGGTATAATTTATCTTCTGTGACTCACTCCTGGAAGCAAATTACTTTAAACAGCAATTGCAAATTAAGGTTTAGAGCTTATTGCCAAGATACAGCCACTGTGTGTCAGATCAATAAATCAATAAATAGGACATGAACTCAAAAAAAAAAAATTCTGTCTTATAGGGAACATCTAGAAATGTTGATTGTGTCAAAGCCCCCTTTCAGGCGCTTTTTCAGGCATTTTAGCCTCTCATGCCTCCCCAGTGTGAAAGCCTGAGTGCTTTCACACTGGGGCGTTGTGCTTGCGGGATGGGAAAAAAAGTCCTGCAAGCAGCATCTTTGGGGCAGTGGTGGAGCGGTGTATACACTAAAACGAGTGGCGCTTTATCGATAAGGGGTCTAATGCTACATACACGAGCGGATTTTCCGTCAGAAAAATCTTGGATGGTTTTTCCGACGCTCAAGCGTTGAATTGTTTCCGAGCATACGTAGGAATTCTGCACATCAGAATTGCTACAGACGATCGGAACTTTTTCCGACCGTAAAATTGAGAACATGCTCTTAATCTTTTGCTGGCTGGAATTCGGCCAGCAAAAGTCTGATGGAGCATATACACGGTCGCATTTTCTGACCAAAAGCTCTCATCGGTCTTTTGCTGGCCGAATTTCCGATCGTGTGTACGGAGCATTAGAAGTAACCTTTAGTCTTGAATTCTTAAAAAAACAGAAGTGCACTTTATGCACCTAAGCACTTCTGTTTTGTAGTCTTGTAGCTTTATATCTACTATGTGAGATTATCTAAGCCACTGCTGCCTCTGATTGCTGATTTCACTATGAAAAAAAGTCTTTTGTCTTCAATTTTAAATGGTTAATAAAAAGATAATTGTTGGATTTTAGTGCGTTTTCTGCAAGTTGTGCTTCAAAAATCACATCTTTGTTTTTTTTTTTTGTGTTTTTTCTTTTACTCTTACAGTAACGGTCTTCTTTATTTATAGTAAAACAAATTTGATGGTTGGGAGTGCTGCAGCATCAGGGCTGTTTTATTAAAAAATATTTGTAGGCTACTGACTAGGACAACAGACCATATGGGCAACCCCAGTGTACAAACCTTATAATTTGTGCCTATTTTTCTCTGTTTTTATTGACTTGTTTTGTCCTTTATTGGCACCTCTAAGTAAATCCAACACAACTGATTGCTAAGGGTGTTCAAGGGATGCTAAGAATAGTCACATGATCCTCTATAGTTGCACAGAGAATCGTTTGTGTTCCTATAAACTTTTACTTTGTGGATTGTATAGTCCAAGTGCATATGCATGCAAAGCAGGAACAATTTTGCTTTCAATATCGCTTCTTGAGTAACACTATGGCCCTGCACACCAATGTTCCCTTTGTTTTCCAGTACCATTTAAACTCTAGAGCTCACCCAGCCAGCCTTTCTATGAAAAAAGCAAATTACCCATCAGTCAAAGATATTTTCCTAATAGCAAGGGGGTGGAGATCAGACAAAGTGCCAAATCTCTTGGAGGCAGTTGAGATTGTCCGTTTGCACTACAAGTATGAAGCTATAATAGCTACCAAGTAAGGTAACAGAAAGAGTTTTGACTCACATTGACAATTATGGGCTGATAGATTTACAGCAAAGTAAATGTTGCAATGTTCTTATTTAATAAATTCATAGAGAACTAAAGAGATGTATAGCTCAGTGTACCTGACTTTGATACACATGAAAGCCTACACTTTGGACCTAATCCTTTTGTATTCTCCCCTTTACCTTTTGTAAACATGTTGTATTGACTTTTGTACATTTTGTACTACCTTTGTATCTCTTAACTTGAAATTAATAAAAAAAAAAATGGAAAAAAAAAAGATATATATCTACAGGTTTTTACAAGTAGCTCCAGTGATTGTTATAGCTCTAAGCTCAGCCCAACAAACATATGTTTTACCACTTCAGGCCATTTATTTGCAATACGGCACTGCGTCACTTAAACTAACAATTGCGCGGCCATGCGACGTTGTACCCAAACAAAATTAAGTCCTTTTTTCCCCCACAAATGGAGTTTTCTTTTGGTGGTATTTGATCATCTCTGCGGTTTTTATTTTTTGCTCTATAAACAAAAAAAGAGCGTAAATTTTGAAAAAAACACAATATTTTGTACTTTTTGCTATAATAAATATCCCCAATTTAAAAAAAAAGCTATTTTTTTCCTCAGTTTAGGCCAATATGTACTTTTCTACATATTTTTGGTAATACAAATCACAATAAGTGTATATTGATTGGTTTGCGCAAAAAAGTTATAGCATCTACAAAATAGGGGAAAGATTTAATGCATTTTTATTATTATTATTATTTTTTTACTAGTAATGGCGGTGATCAGCGATTTTTATTGGGACTGTGACATTATGGCAGACACATTGGACACTTTTGACATTTTTGGGACCATTGGCAGTTATACAGTGATCAGTGCTATAAAAATGCACTGATTACTGTTTAAATGTCCCTGACAGGGAAGGGGTTAACACTAGGGGGCGATCAAGGGTTAACTGTGTTCCCTAGGGAGTGATTCTAATGCCCTGTACACACGGTCGGAAATTCCGACCACAAAATGCGTAGGATTTTTTCAGCGATCAGTGCTATCGGAAAAATGCACTGATTACTGTTTAAATGTCTTTGGTCTTGTAATGTGATCTGAGCATGCGTGGCACTTTGTCTGTCGGAATTCGCTACACACTAGGGGGCAATCAAGGGGTTAAAACTGTGTTCCGACGGAAAAAGTCCAATGGAGCCTACACACGGTCGGAATTTCCAACAACATTGTCCGATAGGACAATTTGGGGCAGGGGGGGGGGACTGACAGGGTGAGGAGAGCGATCGTTGTTCATATTTAGTATGAACAACAGATCGTTCTCCTCACCCCTGACAGCACGGAGATCTGTCTGTTTACATTGACAGATCTCCGTTCTGTCTATGTGTGTAGCGATCGCGGGTGCCCGGTGGTCATCGCGACCGCCGGACACGTGCATCGGCTCTGGCGTTGTGACGCGGGTGTGTGCGCGCACCTCTAGTGGTCAAAAGGCGAACCGACGTACAGGCCCAGGGGAGCCAACCTGCCGCAGTACAACTGGTCGGAAAGGGGTTAAAGGATACACTGTCATCTCCATTATCGGCTCTGAGCCCCAAATCGGTACCCCAATTTTGAAACAAACCAACGACCTTCAGTTCAACCTCTCTCAAGCCCCAGACTGTATACATTGATACACAGTAAACACACCGGTACTTGAACACATTTTCCGGTGCCAAGTGACAGAGTCTAATTTCATATCTCTAAGCTCAACAAAATAACATCTTTAAGCTCTTTGGAAAGGCTGCAGGAAGACGCTGCATAATATTGTTGTATTCACGCCGAGCTAACAGCACAACCAGAATCTTAAATGAAAACATTTCCAACTGCTGAATTCAGATTTCCTTGCAGCTATAATTTTTCACAATAGGGGTTTAAAAATATGCTATTATGTTTGTCCTGGGATTGGTAAAGACAAGCTCCATGAGAACACAGGGAGAGAACCTTAAAAAGAATGTGCTCGTTTTTGTTCACCCATTCATAAACCCCTAGCATTGTAAAGGGAAAAAAAAACTTGAGTTTCTGGTAATAAAAATGACATTAATTACTGCTTGAAGGAATGCGGCTGCAGATTTGGATCTAGAGAGTGTAAGAAGTTATTCATGAGAAGATATTGTGCTGTACTGTAAGATGTGTGATCAACAATCTTTGTAGTGAAGACTCGTGTGTAGGTAAGTGGAACAGGTGCAAAGCTAAATGACGCATATAAAACAATAGGAACAAGAATATATAAATATATTGCCTTTGTATAGTCAGTGCTGCTTAATAAAACTGAGGAAGTCATTTAAACAGCAACTCCAGGCAGGAGGTAAAATCAATCTGAGAAGTGCAATTGCAGTTTAGAGCTTAGAAAAAAGTAATTCTTGCAAAGTCATGAGGTCATTTTACTTTACTATTTATTTGATTTTTTTAATAATTTCCCTGTTAAATATAATAGGTTTCTTGGTTGGCTCTACCCAGTCTCCTGTCACATGATTCAGTACTGTGCAACCTTCCTCTCATGCTTCAATATGTGTAGGGTGAGGCTGCAGTAGGGCTGAGATATAGGATAGTGCTTTAAACTTGGAACCATTTTGCTTTCATTTCTTAAAGTGGTATTAAATCCAAAACCAAAAATGTAATATATTGCAGATTACCAATCATTGGATGCGATGGTTGCATCAGTTTCCTTAGGCTTTTTTCCCTCTGTTTCCACCTGATTATCTGGCCAGTAACACACCTCCTGTATTAGAATGCCCCCACTCTGGATGAATGAGCACAGGGGGCATTCATGGACAGAAGTACTGTAAGTCGGCACAGTGGTGTAGTGGTTAGCACTCTCACCTAGCAGTAAGAAGGGTTGCTGGTTCGAATCGCAACCACGACACTACCTGTCTTGAGTTTGCATGTTCTCCCTGTACCTGCGTGGGTTTCCTCCCACAATCCAAAGACATGCAGGTAGGTTAATTGGCTTCTGTCCAAAAATTGGCCCTAGTATATGAATGGGGACCTTGGATTGTGGGCTCCTTGAGGGTAGGGACCGATGTGAGTGTGCAATGTACAGGGATAGGGACAATTGTAGACACCTCACTCAGGTTGAACTGGATGGACTGATGTCTTTATTTAACCTTACTAACTATGAAACTATGAAGTCTGGGGGGGGGATGTTATATGTACTAGCAGATTTAAATACAGTAACACATTGAAGCCAAACCCCAGCTAATGCTTTATAAGCAGTTACAGCAAACATTTGTTTTCCTTTTGAGATAAAGGTTTTATATAAATATAATATATAATCCCTGTAAGCACCCCTGCTAGTGTTAAATGGTTTGTCTCAACTCTAGAAACTAACACCTTCTGCTGGAGAGCTTCTTATTTTGAAAAAAACAACAGACTTACTGACTAGAGCACCAAATGAAAATAGAAGAAAGCAAGCCTAAAAAGAAAATTAACGCAGCCTTCACATCTAATTAATGGTACGTTTCAATGTAATCCATGTTAACAGATGAGTTTAATATTGCTTAAGGCTCATTTCACACTGCTGTGACTGCAAAGTTGTATGACTTTGCCTGCAACTTTGTCCTACAACCTCCTTCTGACTTGATCCGACTTGGACGCTATCTAGGAACCTGTACAAGGGCTGAAATTGCACCCAAGTCAGACCAAAGTAGTGCAGAAACCTTTTATAATGTCAGAGGGAATTGTGTAGTGTCAGTTAAGACGGCTCTCATAGGGAAACATTGAATTTGACATGTCTTGGGGTCTCACAAGTCGGATCCCATGTCTCAGCAGTGTGAACTGAGCCTTAAAGTGGAAGTAAACCCTCCTATGTTTTCAGACAAGGAAGCTGCCATCTTGGCCTCTGTTTAATCTTCAACTGCCATGATGCTGCACATGTGATCAGTTATGACACCAGCCATTGGATGGTTTGACAGTTTTTTGGTTGAGAACACATCCAATGTGACAGGTACATTTCCGGCATGTGCTGGAAATGTAACCGTTTTTTTAAACTGTTAAATCTATGGGTTTACTTCCTCTTTTAGGTAGAACTGTGGCTATGGGAATTCAAATATTTACATATTCTTAACAAGTAGTAAATGAGTTTTAAAACAAGTCGTTACTAACCTCTATAGCAGTAGACACTGTGGAGAAATGAATTCAAGAGAAGTCATTTGAGTCAGATTTTAGATCTCTGGCACCCCCTGCCCTTCCTTCCTATACACATTTGCTGTGTTTACATTAGAACACTTTTTCTCAATCTTTTACTATGGAGGAACCCTTAAAATACCCTTGTGGTCTCAGGGATCCCCTGCTAATAATTACCATCTCTACAGATCTCAGTACATTAGTGTAATAGTCAAAAGGAAGTATGCTCCTTACATTTAGTGTCAGTAGGAAGAACCACTCTCTTAGGCCCCTTTCACACGGGCGTTTTTCATGCGGTACAGCGCTAAAAATCGCGCCTGTTCACCGCATGAAAAAATCCGGCCCCTTTAACTCCAGTGTGAAAGCCGGCGGGCTTTCACACTGGAGCGGTGCGCATGCAGGATGACAAAAAAAGTCCTGCTAGCAGCATCTTTGGAGCGGTATAGGTGCGGTGTGTTCACCGCTCCTATACCGCTCCTTCCCATTGATTAGAATGGGACACCGGGGCGTTTTTCATGCGGTACAGCGCTAAAAATAGCGCCTGTTCACCGCAAATCCGGCCCCTTTAACTCCAGTGCCGGCGGGCTTTCACACTGGAGCGGTGCGCTAGCAGGATGACAAAAAAAGTCCTGCTTTTTCGGCCGCTCGCGGGGGGTAAAACCGCACCGCGAGCGGCCGAAAACCGCGGTTAAAATGACGGTAAAGCAGCGCTAAATATAGCGCTGCTTTACCGTCACCGCGGCTCCCCGCCCCAGTGTGAAAGGGGCCTTATAGCTAACTAAAAAAGCATTAGTGTAAGTCAGTGGTTACTCATTTGAAAGCCAAAGTTTATCATTGCTCAAGGAACCCCTAGCAATCTATGGAGGAACTTCAGGGTCCCACAGAAGCCTGGTTGAAAGGGCTGCATTAGAGACTGTAGGCTGGAATACTGTCAAGTCACTGCTTGGAGAAGGAAGCAGGATAAACTGAGCTACCAAAATTAAAATGAATGGTGTTCTGCTGTAAACATTAAAATAGAAGTATGGGGTTTGGAGTTTTTCCAGATTCATACTTACCTCAGTGGATGCTGCATCTGTCCCCCGACACCTCTACACTGAGAACCGAGTGATTGAACACTGCTGATCACTCGGTTCTCACAGCTCCATGAGCTCATTGGAGCACTGGGCTGTGTAGGGGGCGGGGGTGGGCGATTCTCATTGAGAGGCGGAGCCTGACTTCTGTGACGTCAGCAGAGAGTGGATTTCAGCCCGCTCTCTGCTGAAAATGGGTCACAGAAGTGCAAAACGAATTGCACTCCTGTGATCCATAGGAGAAGCCCAACCAAACGAGCTTTGGATGTACTTCTCCTTTAAGGATGAATTGCTCCTCAGTGCCTGTAGCTACAATGATCATTGAGGGCTTGTTTTAAAGCCCATTCACTGCTTGTGAGGAATTTGCAAATGTCTGAATGTCCATAGCCTTGCCAGAGTTTTAATGTTAAGGCTCATTTTAGAACCTTACATGTCAAAACAAAATGACAAAAGCATATGAAATTTAGTGAGCAGCATGAAATGGATGCAAGGATGAACATTAGAGCCATGCCACTTGAGTCAGTTTAAATAGTAAATATTTATGCCTGTTTCTCCTGTGGTTCCTTCCTCTACTACAGGACACAGCAGTGATACAGGAGGCCAGAGGATGGAGCCACAGCACGTGGAAGGGGTCAAAAGAATCTAACACTCCAGAAGTGCCAACAGCTGAAGATTCTGACTGAGGCTATGGTGCTGGAATGGAGGGAAAGTAGAATACTTGGGCCACTGAAGAGAGGAGTATAATAGCTCTTCTACTGCAGGGACCTGCTAATTATTTTTTCTTTTTTGGTGACTGACTAGGTTGCTTTATATTCAGATGGCCAAATGAGACAGCATATTCAAATATGAAGAAAAAAAAAAAACTAATCACAGAAAAATTAGAAAGTTGTGTCTAAAATTTATGAAATGTTACAATAATAATGTAAATTGTGTACTTACTGTAAACACACTATACTTTCCCTGCATGCCACCCATTAAATTTTCAATGTAAGCAATTTATTTAGCATTGGAGCATTCTTATGACCTTCACATTTTTCAGAACATATGTTTATATTGTGGTTCCATAACCTTTTGTGCGCAAAAAGGGAAAAAAAAAAAAGAAAAAACACACACAACTACATTTTCTTGAGCTAATTTATCATTGCATTCCAGAAGCTGCAGACGTTGCAAAGCCAAAGCTATTATGCTACTTTGAAAAATGGCTGCTTTTTTTCATTTGTTATTCAGTTATACTATTTTGATAACCAACAAAGGATGTACTTCTCTTATATGAATTTCGTTGTGATTATCTCAAGTTTAGTTGAAAGTTGTTTTTTTTTACCTCCTCTTTCCTTTCTTGCGCTTCCCTATGAATGCCTGAAAGCCCTCAGTACATTTCAGATTAATTTATTTCATGTCATAAAATGTACATGGCGCACTACCACCAGGCATAAAGCATCGGAGCATACCAGAAAGAAATGCTGACCTATGGGGAATGCAGGCAAATTTAATGCAACCCAGAGGTGAATTAACGGAGACACAATGCTACATAACATTTAGACTAGTTTAGAACAATCGAAATGACAATGCAGAAATAATTATCTACATAATATATAGACAACCAGAGTTTTACCACCAGAAGGGAAAAAATATCTTGGGGTTTAAAGGAAAAGATGTTGAAGATTAGAAAAGGAAAAAAGTGGAAGCAGAGAAAGCGAAAGAGAGATATGTAGAGGGCTAATTAACTGAAGGTCAAATTTTCGGTGAAACTAAAGTGGTTCTAAATGCTAGGTGCTTTAACCTTAATGCAGTCTTTTTTAAATAACCAACATATCATACTTACCTCCACAGTGCAGTTTGTTTTGCACAGAGTGGCCCCCATCATTGTCTTCTGGGGTCCCCCAATGGCGCTTGCGGCTCCTCCCCGCATCGGTAAATCCCCTAGGAGAAGCGCTCTCCCTGGGGGTTAACGTGTGGACGCACTCCTGAGTTCAGCAATTGCGTTCATAGACACAGGATGCCGGAGTCGGCCCTGCCCCCCGACGCCCGCGTCATTGGATTTAAATGACAGCAGCGGGAGCCAATGGCTGCGCTGCTATCAATCTATCCAATCAAGAGCCAAGAACAACGGCCAGAGAGGTAGAGCGCGTCTCCGGCGTGGGAACGAATGTGCTCAGGTAAGTAAAATGGGGGGGCTGGTCAGTAACAGAAGTTTTTTCACCTTAATGCATAGGATGCATTAAAGTGAAAAAACATGAGGGTTTACAACCCCTTTAAGGTAAAAAATGTCCCAGTACCTTTCTGTGCCCCCTCTCCCCAAACACATACCTGTGCTGCCTTCCCTGGGACCATTCACGACACTTCCCCGATCTTACAAATTGTAGAGGAGGGTTCCTAAGGTCAGTGCAGCAATAGTCTCCTGCTGCCATCAGTCAAAATGCTGGGGGGGGGGGGGGGCATGGCTTGACGGTCACTGTGTTTGTCTATGGACGCATACAGCTCAGCAAAGGGAATGGACAGGAGTGGGCATGCATAGGTGTATTTTTAGCACTCAGCTAGCTAAAGGAGACACCCTCAAACCTTATATCCAAGTAGATATTAATGCAGCTCTGTATTCATTAATATTTTTGAGAGGTTAGGGCAGGGTAACAACCTTTGGGTTCGGAGAGATTCATCATCACTTTTTGTCCTTTTGGTCCAATGTCACTTAAATGAGCAAATTAAAAATGTTACTCTTACTATCTGTCTAGAAACGGTTCAATGGGGATACCTATTCCCACGGCAGCGGTCAAATGTGGAATTTCCCTTTATTGTGGGGAGATTTCCAGTCGCTTTTTGTTGTATCTTTGAGACAGGAAATTAAGTAATATTTTCCTAACAGGGATACAAAGGGGTTGATTTACTAAAGGCAAAATTACTGTGCACTTTTCAAAGTGCAGTTGCACCAGAGCTTAGTAAATGAGCAGAAGCTCTGCTGACTTCCATCATCCATTCACGTGCAAGCAAAAGTTCCTTTTTTTTTTTTTCTTGCACATTATTGGATACTCCTTACAAATTGAAGCCTTACCTCATTTACTAAGCTCTGGAGCAATTGCACTAAAGTGCACAATATATTTGCCTTTAGTAAATCAACCCCAAAGAGCGTTTAAAACCTCACAGAGGTTCTAACCTTTTTCAGTCTATTCAAAATGAATAAAGAAAAAAAAGACAGCATATGTATTTGAATTGCTGCCTTCTCTAAGGGGGAAAAGGAAGCAGTGAGTTACAGTAGCTGATAAACTTTCATTCCATTTGCTAGATTGCTAGATAACCAATATATAGATAGAAGGTTACTGCTTCAAACAAGTGTCCACCATAAACTAATTGCGAATACAACATTGTGTCATATGTGGTTATCAATTATCGTTTATCCTGTAAGTAAGTAGTTACCCCAGCTGACTATGCATTCATTCCACTATATTTATTGTTGTGGTTGAAGGTCATTCTGTGCTTTATACTGTAATCGATAATGGGATTTCAATGTTTATGGTCCCCTGTATTGCTCTATGGATATTTCGTGATGAGACCTTTTTTCGGTATCTCTTTCATAATTCACACCCTGCCCATACCAGACCACAAGTCATTAAGGAGTTCACTGGTACGGTGCAGACAAACAGATACACATATGTACTTTACAAAGTAGGTCGTTTCATGATACTGCCTTACAATATCCTTTTTTGCCATACCTATATAAAAAACACCTAGTCAAAGCTAACAAAAATATATCTTTATGCAAAACATTTAAAAAATACCTACCATGGGACCAGCTTTTGGCCACTTCCTTAGCATGATTATTTTACAGCAGCCTTTTTTGACCTTTTCAACTCAGAGAAATAACATTCTGGTCTCAGAGAACCCCTGCTAAAAACGACTACACTGTATCTACATCTCATGGTGCATTAGTGCAATGGTCACTGGGAAGAATGGTCCTCACACTTGTGGTAATCGGGATGAATTACCCCCTACAGATAGCTAAAAAGATCAATGGTGTCAGTGGGAACTTAACTGAGAGGCAGAAATTGCTCATGGAAACCCTAGCAACCTCCTGAAGGAACCCAAGGGTTCCATGGAACCCTGAGTGAGAAACCTTGTTTTAGAGGGTTGAAAATCTAAGAAAAATTAACCTTGTATTTCAGGTGAGGTCTGCTTTAAAATTTTGTTTTTGATATGGATCAGTATGGCTCTTGCTCTATGTGACAATACTGGTGCTTGGTGATTGCCAAACACTGTCCAATGGAGTTGTGTAGGGTTCTCAGCCCTGTGTAAGCTCTGATTGGAGCAACTCAGAGATTGCACTGGGCTATCTTTCCTTGCTCTGAACTTGATATTGAAGAAGGGGGGAAGGAAGGATGATGCCACGTACACACGATCGGGCATTCCGACAACAAAATCCTGAGATTTATGTCCAACGGATGTTGGCTCAAACTTGTCTTGCATACACACGGTCGCAGAAATGTTGTCGGAAATACCGATCGTCAAGAACACGCTGACATACAACATGCACGACGAGCAGAGAAAAATTAAGTTTAATAGCCAGTGTGGCTCTTCTGCTTGATTCCAAGCATGCGTGGAATTTTGTGTGGGTCTGAATTGTGTACACACGATCGGAATTTCTGACGGATTTTGTTGTCGGAAAATTTGAGAACCAGCTCTCAAAATTTTGTTGGCAATTCCGACAAAAAATGTCCGATGGAGCCTACACAAGGTTGTAAATTCCGGTCATGTGTACGTGGAATAAGTATGTGTAGCTGAGGAGGAGGCCATTAAAGTGACCCAGTTGCTTTGCCTAGCGTAGAAAACACTAGGCAAATTCTCTTTAGTAGATTAAGCATCTTAAAATTTTGAATTGAGTAATTACTTGCAATCTTCCTTTATACTGTACTGAATTGCTAAATGCCACAAGATGAAAGCTGACATTAGTCTTGCACTAGGCGTGCCCGCTCTGTTGGCTGATGGATGGGAAGGGGAGTTATTTATGTTGGTTTAAGGGGAAGGAGAAGTCTTAAAGTGGGTGGTGTTACTATTCATTAATACTCTGATAAGCAAGCAAAAACTAGTCTCATCGAATGAAGTCTGCATGCTCTCAGAAGTGTTGTCACCCTCCTTATAAAAGGGAGCTATATAAGTCAGATAAGAGCGAGAAGGGTTGAGAATCACAAATATATTGTATAATAAAAGTCTTTTGGAAGGTAAAAATAATAAAAAAGAAAAGAAAGAAAAACTTAAGTAGTGCATTAGCTGCATAGCTGGAGTTTTGCTTTACCAACAGAGATGTTTTAGAACTTTAAGTAGCAAACATCATCATAAATGGCTCTAATGCTTCTTTTTTAACCTTGCCAACATTATAACTATGTAACAGTTTTCCAGAAAGGCAATAATGCTTAGAAGCAGAAAGTCATTTTCATGTAAATGCATTCCTTCAATAAGTAGGGAGCATCTCTGCTGCCTCCATTTAATAATATCCTTTTATTTGAAGTACTTTCTGGGAGATAAAGACTCAGCGAAAAGTTTTTTGTGACCATATGAAAATAGCACTTGTTTTCTGGATACGCTCAGAGCAGAAAATGGAAGCAATCAGTATGTGCAGGTGAATATATTAATATACAACTTGCTTAATGATGATCAAAAAGATAATGTTGGCTACTTAAAGGGTGTTAAAAGTCTTCCCCTTGGAAGGATGGCAGCGTGCGTCTGCTGTAAGCAATAAGATAAAACCATGTTATAGAGTATTATACGCATTAAGTGCAATAAAATTGGCAACAATGACATGTAACGTGCAAGCACTGCAATATGGTGCTATACATTGGAGCAGTATATGCAGTACAAGTTCAGTACATACAGTTCAAGAATAATATATCAAACAAGATGCCTATAATGCCCCGTACACACGGTCGAATAGTCCGATGGAAAAAGTCAGATCGGATTATGTTGTCGTAAAATCCGATCCTGTGTGGGCTCTAGCAGACTTTTTCCGTCGTAATTTCCAACGGAAAAAATTTGAGAGCAGGATCTAAAATTTTCCGACAACAAAATACTTTTTCTGATCGGGTGTAGAGAATTCCGACACACAAAGTGCCATGCATGCTCAGTAGAAATTTGGAGACGAAAGCTATTGGCTACTGGCCTCTATGTAGTCCCGTCGTACGTGTTGTACGTCACCTCGTTCAGAATGATCGGATTTTCCGACAACTATGTGCGACCGTGTGTATGCAACACAAGTTTCGGCCAAAATCCATCGGATTTTGTGGTCGAAATGTCCGACCGTGTGTACAAGGCATTAGTGTGACTTTGGCAGACCCACTATTGGTAATACAAGGTTGGATTGAGTAGTAGTATTAATAGTCGAAACTGGACATTAAATAAGTATTTTAAATCTTTTTAAAGGCACATTTTGATTGACATTAAAAACTAAATTGTTAAAAGCATACAGGGAACCTAGTCCAGTAGCTCTGGGCTTGGGGATCTCATGACATCATTGCTGACATACACAAGGTCAGCCCTCTCTCATTTGTTTGTGATCTAATGATTCCTGCTAGGGTTTCAGCATGGCTATTCCCGGACACACCACTCCGGTCTTCAATTATCAAAAGATATAAAAAAAAAAATTCTCATAAAAATATAAAAACATCAACTAAATAAATAAAAAATGTGTTACTCAAATCCACCAATTAGATTTAAATCCGCCTTTGAACTACGAATGGTAATACATAAAGCAGACAAAGATTAACTACACAGTAGTACAAGATTAATAAAAGCAGCACAAGGTCCCTTATGACCAGTACAAGCTCAGTAACACTTTAAAAGTATGTTATAAACATTACAAGCACAGTATAAGCAGTGTGAGCGCAGTATAAGCAATCATTATTAAAGTAAAAATGTATAATGATTTATAAGAAATGTGCTCTATGCTGAGGTACATAACATCTTATAAGTGGATACAGGGTCACCATATACAACAAACATACTTTGTTTCAGATTAAAGTGATTCTGGGCATAAAATATATGTCCAATGCATGCACAGTTCCCCATGTGTTATCCCTTTAAAATGCTGCAGGTACACAAAAAAAATACCTGATGATCCTACCAGAAATCCAACTTTCTGTTGTGGATTGATATTGCTGTCCCTGCTACACTGAAACTACAAGAAGTGTTGTCAGGCCTGCATTAGTTCTCACCTGTTGGACTACAGAACACCATCTATTCCAGTCCCTCTATTTCCTTCACTCTATGTGCACAGTACATTCACTTCTTTTCCAGTGCTACTACCTTGACTCTGAAGGGCCTGCCGTGTGGGGAAAGGGCTTTTGGGAGATGCAGTTCTGGGGGACATCAACAGGAACTGTCCTAGAACATCCTGCTGATCCCTCTCCCCAGCAGCTGTCCCTTCAAGACTTCCACAAGCCAAGTGATACCATCAAAAAGATAACAAATAAATAAAAAGCTAGGTAAAAGTGAAAAATGTTAGTCAGAAAATGGTATAGGGAGGCAGAGGAAGGTTTTGTGGTAAATGTGGGTCATGCCTGAAGATGACCTTTAAAACCCACATAGTGTCACATAAAGTGCACATCACAAGTCATCTCAGCTGCCCTCCAATAGTTTTACTTATTACAGTAGAGACATATATTTCCCCAAATCTTTTATGCTCCATGCACAATAGCTTAAAAACAATGCTCATAGCGGGAGGTTTAGAGCATTTGTGTTCTGCTTCTATCAGCAAATAGTGTTATTCTATGTGTCTATGCACACTATTTTATTCTAGAAGAATTTTTGAAGCCTCAACCTTCTAGAAGCAGAAAAATGTTTTTTTGTGTTTTTGGGAGCAATTTGTCGGCAGAAAAAAACGCTGAACTCTCCTAACTGCTTTTAAAATGTGGTTAAAAGCATGGCACAAACATGCTATGGTTTTCATCCAGCATTTTTCTACCATTTTTTTTTAGCTTATAGTGTGCATAGAGCCTTATTGCCATCCATGTCCACTTCGGAGAGATTCACCAACTCATCTGTCCTAGTCACCTTTGTCACCTAGAAAGAATGTGATGTGAAATTCCACATTTTACAGTTGTCACCAGAATGGAAGGTGAGGAGAAGTCATCTAATTGGGACACCTGCTCTGGTGATAATTGTCAAAGAGAGAATTTCCGTCATTTTAGAGAGGTTCCCTTTCATGTCTTATTTTAATCCAAAACAGGAAGTGAAGATGAATTTTACCAACTCTTTCAATGAACTGTTTCAGTAACTGTAAATGTACACATACTCAGCCACAGGTAAGAGACAAACCATGTTGTATTAGAGAAGTGGCAGGGGGATGAGGGTAGACATCCTCATAAAGTAAAATGTTATCCCCAACTGATTATGACTATTTCTTTAAAGACAAATAGGCTGTCGGTAAAATGAACTATCATAGGCAGTAAAATGTGAAAATAGAAAACCATTATTTCTGTGAAATCTATTTTGAATCTATCTTTGGAAAATGACCCCAAGGTAGAGTTTACAATGTTAACTGCTGCAGGTATTGAATTGATGAACTAAGAAACCAGCAAATAAGTGGCTAACACAGAGACACGTGAAGGCAATACAGTACAATGATGCCTCTGGGGCATTTCAACATATGGCCCATCAGCCAAGGGTCAAGTCTGTTCATAAACTGCCTCCACTTTGCATGGCTATCTGTATCAATACAGCTCTTCTCCAGTTTAGTGTGGGACCTAATGACTAAATGCTGGAAAATTGGAACAGCTTTATTAATTATTGTGTTATTAAACTATGGAATGGTGCACATGTATGCAGCATCTGGGGAAAAAAAAAACATCTGCATTTCACCTAATTGTTTTGCACACAGCAACAAACTTTCCTAATTGTAATTATGTGCTCTGCTTAAAAAGAGTAGCCTATCATATCATTTTTTAAAGCTTTTATTTAATGTAAATGTTCTGCTATTACCTCTTTTACTTTTGTCTATTCCATTTTTATCTATTCCATTACTGTATATCCCATCTTTTTTAGGTTTACATGACCTCTAATCATGCATACTATATTATACATAAGATTACAATGCAGTTAATTATTTTGTAAATCTATTTATATGACATGTGTGAATCATAATTAATATGTATCTACATTGTTTATAAATAAATATTTGACAAAAAAACAAAGCTAGTATAGTTTTCAAAAGTTTTTTATAGTTTTAAATAGTTTATAGATAAGGAAACCGCATAGGAAATTGGAATTATTTGCAATTATATTTTACTATTATGCCCCACAAGGTCACATTTGTCAGATGTTAAAGCTGTGCTAAGACAAATCTATATATATATATATATATATATATATATATATATATATATATATATATATATATATATATATATATATATATATATATATATATATATATATATATATATATATATATATATATATATATATATATATATATATATATATATATATATATATATATATATATGTATATATATATATATATATATATATATTAACCTATACACCAACCTTGCTAACGGGAGAAGAGAGCAGTGTGATTTTATGTCTTATCAATGTGTTGTAGTTTATTGTTGTTTCAATCAGAAGACTTTGGGCAATGAGGGAACTTCATTCTAACAGAGAGAGGTATAATCCTGAGTGTCTGTAAAAATCCCGAAAATTGCTGAACTGAATTTCAAATCATTTAACAGATAAGACAGTGTGGGATTAATTTACTAAAGACAAATAGACTGTTCGCTCTGCAAAGGAATTTTAACTTTTGCAAGGGAGTTTTTTCTTAGCTTAGTGAATGCAGTGATAATTCACTTTGTAAAAAATAACCCAATCACATTCAAGGAAAAAAAAAGGACTTTTACCTATGCATAATTGGATGATAGAAGAGAGCAGAGCTTCACTTTATTCACTAAGCTAAGGGAAAATGTCCTTGCGAAGTGAAAAGCCTATTTTCCAAAGATGTCATTGCCACTGATCTTTATCTACTGTTGCTAATCAATATTTGAGATTAAGGCCACAGCCACAGATAAAGAAAGCAGCTCACCCTGCAAATTGTGGGTAGCTCCACAATATAGAAGTCGGCCTATAAGACAATCAAATGACAATAAAAGGAAGCAGCCAGGGACCCAGGTGGCATGGCTGTTAAAATACATTCCACAGCTTGGCATCTGGATTTTGCAGCTGCCTTACACACTCCATGTGTGGTCATAAATATTGGTTCTGCTATCGGATATTGTGAAGGATGAGGTCAAATGAAAGCACATGTACCAGCACAATCACATTAAGCATGATGCCAGATTAATTTTGCAACAACAGAACATCTCGTATTTCATGGGCCTTAATTTTTGATCTGACATTATAATTAGAAAAGTCAATTTTGCTAGCAAAAGTGCTGTTTAACCTTCATGTTTCTTGATGTGATTATGTGCAGGCTCTTTTTATATTCCCTAATGGTTGATACATGAAAACAGGATCCTACTAATATGAAGAAAAGCTTGTAGCATTGGATCAGAAATTAATTTCTGTATGCAGACTGCAATTTCCTGTACAGTGCAACATTTGGGTTACAGATACATATAGTATTTTCATAATGAAATGAATGTGTGAACATATAGGCAGGATCGGTATGGTTTGGCCCCAAAATGAAGTAGAGTTTGGTCAGATTGGGCATGACCTACTAATGTGTTAATACTGGGAGGAAAATGTGTGGACGTAAGATGGTTGTGGTATGGCATAAAGTCATAAAGCATAGCCTTCTCTTTGTAGAGTGTCTAGAATGATATCATGCCCATCTGTATATCTTTAATATTTGCCATGAAAACAAGACTTTGGGGGTTGATGTGTTATAGATACCAGGACTTTACCATTCACCAGTTTGGTGTTCTTATTCACTGAAGGTTGTGTGGTTGCTTTAAAAATCCAGTAAGCGAGACATTTACTTACAGGCTTCATTTGTAAGTTGTTATGAACAAACAGGTCTGTATATACCAGCATTGCAGCAGATCCCCGGTGAACCTTCTTGCTCTCGGGTTGATAAAGAGTCTTTCTTCCCCTTTTAATTTCACTGCTCACATGCAGTGTACCTCCTGTCTGTGATCCTGTTTAGAGCCCTTTTGGCTCAGTTGGAAAGCTTTCCTATTGATTGATGATGCAGCCTACAGCCTTGACATTCATACCCTCATATAGGTTTTACTTGTTATAATATTCATAGTATATCAATAAGACGACCTACATCACCAGTACTGGGTGGACTCACCTATTTTTCCAATGACTGCGCACCAATATGAGAAATGGATTCTTGCTCATTGGAATGTCAGTGGAAGGGTGGATCCATGTTCCAAAACACAGTATACAGCAATTAACTGGTAGCAGGTCTAAGAATTCAAGCTAGATATCTGCCACAGTATTGTGACTTGCGTATCAGATATAGATTTACATTAATTTGATCACTGATGTAGTCAGTCTACAAATTCACTTGTCACCATCTAGATGTCCTTTTTCCTTTTGCAAATGGTCATTAGCCTTACAAAATAATCTGATATTTGTGACACCTACTTTCTATACACACCTAGAGTCACCATGATTGTTTCTAAGAGGGTCTGACACTAAAATTAGGTAAATAAAAATGCCCCTAAAGGCTGTATTTGACTCTTGGTTTTGCAATTTTCTACAATAGTTTCTCATTGAAGCAAAAAACTACTTTCTGGTAGCTACTCTTAGACATATTGTTAGTGACAGTGATCAAAAGTCAATATAGGAAGATGTATTGCACTACAGAAAAGAATACTGAACAGTAAAGTGATAAGGAGAAAATAACTAGTACACAACATTGGCACAACACAAGATGAAAATAAGAAAGGACAGGAAACCGGTATAAACATTGGAAGAGACGCAATGTATCTCATGTTGTTCCACGTTCTAACACGATGCGTTCTGGTCATGGCAAATATCCAGAAACTGGCTGGAGAGTCTTGGTCCTAATAAAACACTGTCTTCATGCATGAATTAGCTTTCTTTAATGAGGGCATTTATTTTCCCAACACCTTAGAGAAATTAAATTCTCAGTTATTTCTACAGGGGTGTATGAGACTAATGAGAATGTAGAACTGTGCGAATATGGATCTCTTGAACTGTTCATTGTTAATTGTTGTCTCTGTATTATTTTACCATACAGAGTTAAATTGCTTTGTTTCTACTATTATTAACAGATAACAGTTTATTTTACAGACATAAATTGAAGTTAAAATAGAAGCAATTTTATACCACTTATAGGTAAATACAATCATGCGTACTCTCCAATATTACATAAACCAATCAAAGGTTTAAAATTGTTATATATTGCCCTATATGTGCAAAAGGAAATTACTTAAAGGGGTTGTAAACCCTCGTGTTTTTTTACCTTAATGCATCCTATACATTAAGGTGAAAAAACACCTGGCAGTCACCGGCCCCCCAGCTCTTTTACTTACCTGAGCCCCTTCATCTCCTTGTTGGGGATTCACTGTGCCTCTCTCCACGAGGCCCCAGCTCTTGATTGGATAGATTAATAGCAGCGCAGCCATTGGTTCCCGCTGCTGTCAATCAAATCCAATGACGCGGGATCCGGGGTGTAAAATGAGCTGCACAGTGGAGGTAAGTATGACGTGTTTGTTATTTAAAAAAAATAAGGCTGCAGGTGGAACTGGGACAAGGCTGCAGGTGGAACTGACAAGGCTGCATTGATGGGCATTTAAATGTAAGTTTTTTTTCCTTAAACTTCCCTCCTAAAAGATTTTTTCCTTAAAATTCCCTCCTAAACTTGGGGTGCGTGTTATACGTCGATAAATACGGTAACTGTTATTATATATATTATATATACAAGATAATGAAGCCATGAACTCTGAGACCATGTATTTGAAAACTTTTTTTTAATTAGCCACTCAAACGTATTATATTTTTTTTTAGTCTTTTCATTAACGTTTTTTATTCTTTACTAACATGAGACACCTTGTGCACACCTTGTGCACTTCATACACATGACTTTCCCTTTTTATCAGCAGTGCCACATGGGTTCTCCCAGAATCCCCTGGGATCTATGACATAACAACGGCACTCCTGCATGTTAGCTTTTAACATGCCATTAAGATGCTAATGCCTCAGAGTGCCATTGGTTTCAGTGCATTTCAAAGTGGAGCGTGATCCCCATGGTAACTGATACTTGAGTGTCATGTCCATTTAATTCTGATTGAAAAATAATCGAACATCTTCTCGGGGGCAGTAAGTACATGCAGAACGTCAACAACTTAAAGCCATGAAAATTAAATGCTAATACCCAGACACGGTATTTTGTTCATTAGTTTAATTTATGAGGCAGAATTTATGTCAGCGTCACTGGAATGTAATAATATAGAGCACAAACAATATATTCTGGACATAAATTCACCATGTAAACTGTATAAATTAAATAATAGAAAAATCTAATTTTATGCAGCCTATCTTACGATTAGTAAAATATATTATAGACACCACATTGTACGGTGTTGATTGGTTTATATTTACAGTGTTATAAATTATATTATGGACTAACAAGTAACTGAAATTGTGAAAATTATGAAAAAATGCATGTAGAAATCAAGGGAGCACTCCATTTTCATTAAAAAATGTGATATAACATACAATACATTTGCAGCACCATTCATTTTAATATTAATATAAAATGTTAGTGTTCTGAAAATGTACCTTTCCATATACATTTTTAACCAGCTACAGATTTTTTAAACTGCCAGGACATTTAAATGCTGTTTTTTTAAAAGCCAGCCAGATGGGGGTTCTGTGCATTGTTTGTGTCCAGAAATTACATTTTCTAAAAGTTTTCCTCTACTTAAAGTGGAGTTCCCACTAAAAAATAAAATAAAATACTGCAGCTGCTGACTTTTCACAGCCGGACACCCACTGCGCATGTGCGCGCCGCGCCGCACACGGTGACTGGCCGTGCAATCATCTGGGATCTGTCACGTGTCCCAGATGATTGCCCAGAGGGAGGGGGAAGAGGCGATATCCCTTCCTGCACCGAGGGAAGTGACGTCAGGAGCCCGGGTGCTGAAGAAGGCAGATTTTGAGGGACCACATAGCAACAGGCATAATAAGGTAAGTAGAAAAAAATTATTTTTCCATTTTTATTTTCATGCACATTAATGCAATTTATTTTTTTGGGATGGAATTCCACTTTAACACCCTAGGACTGATAATTTGATTTTAATAAGCAGACCCTTCCACACCCTCCCAATCAAGAAAGAAGGAATTACAGGAATGCGTTCATCAGTAATTAAGGAGCAGGAACAGGTAAAAAACTTTTCAATAAAAAAAATGTGATCATAATAATAAAGTACTGGAAATAACTGATTTGATGATTGTGCTTTTTTTTAGGGCCAGTTCACACCATAACATTCCCGTGTGCATCTTTATGCATTTCTGTGTGGCGTATTTTTGACAGCCATTCATTTCAATGGGCTGCCAATCTGGTGTGAACATGCAAAAAGGTCAGGCACAATTTCTAAAATAGTGCTGCAGCTGCACCAAACTGCATGGGACTGCCATGCCATGCATTTTGGTGGATGCAAACACGCATATGTTTGCTAGATGCATGGAGGAGCCATTGATAATAATTGTCACTTGTGTGTATCTGCAGATGGAATCACATTCCTGTGCGGTGTGTGAAACGTGCACTGAAACACGTTTCCCACACTGCAATTGGTGTGATCGGCGAGTTTCTGACGAGTTGCCTATTTTGACAGAATACCGGCTATAGATGGCTCAAATCTTGGCCGGTTCATCAGGGACCAGCTGAGATTCGACCCATCTTCGGGCAGACTGATGGTATTCAAGTCTATTGACATGAGTACAACCAGCATGGTGGATTTCTAGCATGCAATTATTGCCAGTGGCTATAGCTGCTAGAAATAATTACTGTGTTCTCTCGGCAGGAACTCAACCCCCAAACACTGGGAAACACAATAGTAGTTGCAGGAAAGAAATTTGCAGAAATCCCAACCAGGACACTAGGAGTTTGCATGCTCTCCTTGTGTGCTTGTGTGTTTCCACCTACACTCCAGAGACATGCCGGTAGACCAGAGTATCTGTGAATGCATTCAGGTGAGATAGCGACCTTTAGATTGTAAGCTCCTCCTCACATGCCTGTAAAGCATGCAAGAGCTGTTTTTTTATGCATCTAGAGCAGTGTGTAGTTGCATGCAGACAGCCTCTGTTAGTGAATGGATGCATTGCAGCTGTACAGACTTACCCTCACATCTGATTCGGTGTGCAGGGGTTAATGTACAGTCCAGATTGCTGTGGTTCTGTTTTTTTTCCTACAGCATTACAAATTAGCCTTGAGAAGTATGTAAATGAGCCTTTGGCTTTTAAATAAATGATCCTATTTCTCAGCATTAAGGCCAAATTTGCTTCAAAAACTAAATAACTGTAAATTACTTTGCAATACTAAACATCTTTGCCCTGTGACTGTATGGTCAATGGAAGGCTTTCTTGTTGTGAATTATGCTGAATGAACTTGGCCAGTTATGTCTGATCTAAGCTGGTGTCCTCTGTATGACAGGTACAGTTACAGAAGAGACTTCTGCATAGGTCACAATTGTAATTATTGCCGGGATAATGCAAGACATCATACATCATTCTGCTGATAGTCTGCTACACATTTTAATATACCGTATATTCTAGACAGCAAGAACAAAGCAGTGTATACATATTGATTAATTATACCTTCTTTGGTTTTAAACAGGGTTTCCATGCATTCAATAATTGCTCTTAGCCTTATAATGATACTTACTGTCAAATGACAATATAAAAGTGTACATTCCTATAAAAGTGGGAATATAGTGAAAACTTTTTTTTTAGTTTTGGATAGAGTATAGAAGGGTTAAGACTCTGTCTAGTACTTTTCTTGCTGTGTACTATGGTGGACATTTCCCAGAGATGCAACAGTCAACCAGCTCCACTGAGAGCCGGGCACACTCACCTGTCATATGAATTGGATGTGGGGAAACCCACATCCAATTTGCATATGTGTGAACCTGACCTTAGATAGCTTTGCCTAAAATAGAGGTTCTCTTTGTAAAGTTCCCCTTTCTTTTTGTTCTGGGGACAACTCTAATCGTCTAACTCTTCCATCTTAGTGACAATGGTCACCAGTATGAACAGAAGGACAAATCTTCCCCAAAGGGGAGTATAGAGGGTCTATACCAGGGGTCTTCAAACTACGGCCCTCCAGTTGTTCAGGAACTACAATTCCCATCATGCTTAGTCATGTCTGTGAATGTCAGAGTTTTACAATGCCTCATGGGATGTGTAGTTCTGCAACAGCTGGAGGGCCGTAGTTTGAGGATCCCTGGTCTATACTCTATGCAAAAAAAGAAAGAAAGGTTTCGCCTAGAGGTACACGTTAACCACTAAAACTTATGAATACTGTAAATTTTCACTAATGCATACATACCACACAAGCTTGAAAACACAAACAGAAAGCTGCAGGCTTACCCAATAAAGCAAAAAGCTATTTACTAATTTTATTACTCATAACAGCCAATCAGCAATCAGTTTTGATATTTCTGGCTGTTCTGTATTCTGTCAAGGGAGAAAAGGGTTTCTATGGGTACCTCCACTTGGCACATATTCACGATTCTTTGTACTACCACAGTAAATAAGCTATAGGTCTTGCCCTCCTAATCTACTTTCCATCATTCCACATCAACCACCTCCTCTCTCACAACTGGATATTTTTTAATATTTTTTTTTTGGAGAACCCTCCCCACATTTCCTAGATTCTCATATAGACAAGACGGATGTACTCAGTCATCTGCAGACCCATTGGATACACACGTCATGAATCCCAAGGGGCCTAAAGTACTGTACAATGCATATGCCATGGCATGCCATCAGGAGGCATCCATTGAGAATTCATAAGAGACAGCCATCTTTCAGTGATGTCAGAGAAGGAGATGGCAGCACAGGATCAAATGTGCAGCAGCAGAGTGGCAGATCCCTACTGAACACTGCTGAATTTGCTGAGCATGTGAGTATGTTTTTTTGTAGATGACCAACTAAAGAAGGTAGGAACAGGAAAAAGGGAGGAATGAAGTTCCTCTTTAAATAATGATTTTTAGAGCAAACGACTAACAAGGTAGACTTACAGTTATTCACACAACAAGGAATCAGAAAATATTAATTTATAGTGACAGGTCTCCTTTAATTGTGTAGTATTGACAGAAATTCTGTATATTCGGGGGAGATAATACATTGCGGAGTCAAGCACCAATGAAGATAAATAAGCCATTGTTGAGCCTTACAATAATGAGTCATAGTTAATGGTTTTCTGCTGCAACTATGGAAAATACTATCTAAATTGAGCACTAGTTTCTGGCTAATGAGAAGTGTCTGAATGGTACACACCAAGTTCCAATATTTGATACACTGGGAGAAGATCGAATAAATGTCTCCAATGACAGGTATTCAGCAGATGGCAAATCAGTTTCTCTCTCTCTCTCTCTCTCTTTTTTTTTTACAGAAACCAGCTAATTCCAAAAATCCACCCATAAAAATGAATTAAAACTAGGTTCACGTCAGTCAGAGGTGACAGCACTTTGGATATTTCCCCCTGATGATTCCAGCCTGAGGGCACAAATGACAGACACCTTATTAAATTTCAAAAATATAATGTAGCAGCATGAAAAAAAAAAACCTGCATTCCAATGAGCTCCAAACCTTGTTAAAATGCAACACGCAATCACTCAGTGTCTGATTTTTAAACACAGAGTTGACCTTTATTTAAAGTAAACTGGAGATTACACTGTAATAAAAGGTAATTAATGGGCAGACATGGTCAGCCAGTGCGTGCTAAAAGCACATGGATAAGTCATTTGTAAAGCGATTTCTAATTGTTGGGTATGGGTGAGTGTGTTTGAAGAAAAGCCATTTAAAAGATGTTGCCATTTGAAGTAAAACATGGTGCCCTGATGATGACTCTGAGATGAATGAACATAATCAATTAGTCCTCCTTCTAGCATTCAGTAGGAGAAATGATGGTGTTGTTGGCATTATTGTGACAGACTTGAAATGCTCCAAACAGGTCCAGTTATTGAGCAGAGTAGGCCATATTAAAACTAAAATATGAATAATTTAACTGTTAAGGACTTCTGAGGCTATGAAAAAACTGCATAGGTGGGTATGGTCCCCAAAATAATCCAGACATTAATCAAAGATACTCAATACCTGGGTTTGTTGTATTTGGTTATCACCAGGTATGAATAAAGCAGTCAAAAACTCTGATGCCTTCATCTGAGTTAGGATCAGCAAAAATTCCAGTTGCACCCAGGTCTCCAAGCCTAAATGAGACCCAGATTAACCTGGACTCAGATTGAATGAGATCAGAGCCTATGCGTGTTCTTCCACTACTTTCTGAGGCTTATAGCTGGGAAAAATAAGTCCTCCCCATGCAGAGCAGCTACAGGGGAGGCTTGCCAGGATTATTTTCTGCTCTGGTTGTTGCACAGAGATTGTTTTAATAAAACTGGAGAGTGCAAAATCTGGTGCAGCTCTGCTTAGAAACCAGTCACCTTCCAGTTTTTTTTTTTGTGTAAAGCTTAATCGAACAAGCTGAAGTTAGAAACTGATTGGCTACCATGCACAGTTGCACCAGATTTTGCACTCTCCACTTTTAGTAAATCAACCACATAACGTAAATGCTTGGCTGGACCTGTTCGAGCAAAAGGTACCCTCAAAGTTAGTAAATTACCTGTTTAATACTAAAGGTTTAATTATCTGAGCATTGTTTCAACCAGTGGCAAAGGAAACAGAAAAAGACTTCACGGCACCATATAGTGACATTTTTAGTATCAATTTTGCTCATTTTATAGCGCCGGTCATTAAATCAGTTAGATATATAATTGCCACTTACAATTTAATTTACAGCAAAGCTTTTAAAAATGCTGCATTCAGCTGAGACATTTATTTTCTTTATAGCCTTCTCTGTTTTCCCAAGTTTACAATTAAGTATATCATCTCACTGACTTCTCAATAATTTGTATGGAAATGAAGATTGGTGAGAAGTTGGCATCAACAGAAGAAAACCTCCTTACTAGATGGGTTGTAGGTTCCCATGTATCAAAAATAACAAACCAGTATTAAACGGCCATAGAGTACTGTTATCAGGTCAAAAAGGCACAAAAGATCTGTTTTTAAGCCTTTCCTCACACCCCAAAAGTATCATCTAACCCTTCTCCTTTTACCTTAACCTTTAAAATTACTCTTCTAACACAATATAAACACTTTTTATTTAGTATAATGGGGAATGGCTGGAAGCTTTAGTGTCTTCTTTATTTCCTTTGGGGAAATGTATCCTCATTTCCTGTTCCAGAGACTAGAACCACCAGAGACAGGAAGTAAGGATAAATCTTCTCAATTGGGTCACAGGGAGTAATAAAAGCCAGAGAACAGTTTAAACTGTGCTTCACTCTATCCAAAAGGAGAAAAAGTTTTGGCTTCACTTTAACTTTACTACATAACTAAACTGTAGAGGTTGTTTTCTCAGTATCTCTACATCTTCTAGTCCATGTTATGCTACAAAAAATACAGCATTTAGCATAAATTAAAAAAAAAGATCAGGCATTAAACTTAATTTTCCAAGTGTAGCCGGTGACCTTTCCAAATTAGACACACCAGTTATATTGATATCGCACCCTCGAAATATTCTTCATGGTGGATAGGAGGAAAAATAATCTATCGCCTCTTCCTTTGTAAATGTTAAGTATATTTGTCCCTGTGTTCAGTATATAAACCATTTTACCAGGAAGGAAATGATTTCTCATTTTTAAATCAGTTTATATCTTCTGCAGAGCTCTTTAGGCAGGTTTCTTCAAAGATTTAATATATCGCCTGGCCCACAGTATATACGAATGGAAAAAAACAACACAGTGTAAAAAAGACACTTCTGAGACAGCCATATAATGAAAGGAATCGTAGAAATTTAATATTGTATGACAGATGGGAACAATATTTTGTTATGTTCTCCAGCTATTAGATAATTGTATTTCTCTTTCACAAGAAAAGTGGGAGGTAAAATTAAAGTGGAGTTGTACAATTAATCCCCAAAATTTGGATTACAGCAACATAAAGCAATAAATTATAATCTGTGATTTAATCTAGATTTTTTCATGTTCAGGAATTTTGGGTTGTGCAATATAATAACTGCTAGGGTGCTGAAAATATTGCTTTCTCGGCAGATCCCCCTGTGAGTAGGGGGATTTTATACAGCAACACATATTGGTTTAGACAGTTCTGATTTTTGGATTATTTTAAAACTTGTCAGTGACTTGGTTTTTAAAGATGCAGGTGCTAGGGTAGCTTTTATGACCTCAAAGGGGAAGACACAGACCCGAGGGTCAAAAAAGAGTGCTGCTCACCCCTAAAGGGTAGAAACAAAAAGGGACAATCCCCCACGTTGGGGTTTTTAGGCAGCGTACAATGAAGGGAAGTCAGAGTTTGTAGGTAAAAAAGTATAAAGTTTATTTATAAAAAAATGATTGAAATCATTGAATTGAAACATGAGCTCCAATGGGAAAACAGAAGAATACTATACATTTAAGTACAGGGGGAACATGGATATACAGTATGCAGACTAGTGTTCACAAAACAACAGTACATAATCTGTCGTAAACATGAAAAAATATCCCTATAAAGGGATATTTTTTCATGTTTACGACAGATTATGTACTGTTGTTTTGTGAACACTAGTCTGCATACTGTATATCCATGTTCCCCCTGTACTTAAATGTATAGTATTCTTCTGTTTTCCCATTGGAGCTCATGTTTCAATTCAATGATTTCAATCATTTTTTATAAATAAACTTTATACTTTTTTACCTACAAACTCTGACTTCCCTTCATTGTACGCTGCCTAAAAACCTCAACGTGGGGGATTGTCCCTTTTTGTTAGCTTTTATGACCTTGACTTTACTGGTCCTAGTTCAGCCTGTGAAATCTAAAAGTAGGAACTCTTGTCCTGCATGATTGTTCCAGGAATACTACTTGCTAGTTAGTAAAGCAAGCATCAAAATAGCTATGGACCCTCTTTCTTTAAAGTTGAAATCCTGGCTAAAAATATATTACTTAAATACAACATGTATGTATGCACACAGTGACTCAGTGTTTAGCACTACTGCCTTACAGCAACAGGGTCCCTGGTTCAAATATGGGTCCGAACGATATCTGTATGGAGTTTGCGTGTTCTTCCAATGCCCATGTTGTTTTCCTTCAAAGACATGCTGGAAGCTTAATTGGATCCTTTCTGAGTTGGCCCTACTATGTGTATGCAAGTGAGATGGGGGCCTTAGATTGTAAGTTCTTTCAGGGCAAGGACTGATGTTAATGTACTGCACAAAAAAATACATGTATAAAGAATGTTTGGACAGTTGCACCTCCCAGAACTGACCTTTTTTTTAGTATGACCCATAAAAGCAACAAAAAACACAGTGAAGACTGCTGGAGAAGGGCTAAAGTTGGATTTCAGGAGGTGTGACTGCCCAAACATTTTTTTATACAGTCTTTCAGTTATGGGCTGGTCTCCTGCTCTTTTTGCAGTATACGGCATGCACTTCAACATGGAGCCTGGTGTCTTTCTTCTTAAGAAAAATATTCAGTACAAAACAACTCATGAACTTTGCCTCTATGTAGCCATCTATCCGTGTGAAGGGTGATTGGTTCTGTATCCCCCCTGTAGTTTTCTGCAGTAGTGAAAAGATATGTTGGGTCCCTCCTACAGCTCTGTTCTCTGTACCACTTATGTGTAGGACAGTGATAACTCTACTGCTATTTTTCCAAGATGATATTTGTGTTTTGGGGGGCATTTGGTGTACACAAAGTGCATTTGTATCCTTTGTGGTTATTAAGGATTTTATTTTTATTTTACAATTTTTGTGCCGTAAGTTCAGCTTTAAAAACAAGGAAAGTAACATTAGCTTTTATTTTTCAATCCCTATAGGTTCAGTTTAAAGGTTTCTCATCTATGAGTAAAATCGTAGACGAGCAAATGGATAGCAATGGGCCGTTTTGATCAGAGTTGTCCGGTTGAGAAGTATTCATATATTCCTAGTAGTTGTAGGGTAGTATATACAAAGACCCCACATCCCTTCCTACTAAAGTTACCACCACTGTTGTGCATGACACTTGTAAAAAAACATACTAGGTATAAGAATAATGTATAAATATTACACTTTATGTATAGCATTTTTTCCTCCTGTTTTCCATCAACGGTGAGTTTGTGAACGTCCCTGTCTCACGCAGGTACAGCTTGAATCCACTATCCTCCAAATGATATCTCCTTGAGTAATCTTACAGGACGTCACCCATGAGTAAACTTTTATGACTTTGTGAGCAGAATAATAAAGCACGAGCTGGCTGAGATTAGTGTCTGCAATAACAAACTGTCTCGTGCCAAGATCCAAATTCAGATTTATTAAACATGAATGTATCCCGAGGTTGTTCAGATGGTAATAATGAAATAGTCTCTTTTGGAGATTAAAGAAAGAAAATAAAATCTTATAGAGCCGCACTGCATCTTGTGATCCAGGATCTGGTGTGAAATAGAACAAAATGTTGGCTGATGACAAAAGAACATACAATACAAATGTACAAGGAAGCTGTCCTACCAATTAAAGCGTATGTCCTGGCAAAATTGAAAAAAAATATATATATATATCCAGTAAATTTCTGCAGTACATGCACGTTTTCCCAAAGTATACCATACACTATTCAAGCTCCTTTAAATCTGCTATGAACTATCTAGTGCAAAGGACTGCCTGATTTGATACTAATTGAATGGAATGTTTAGGCCTGTCCTTACACAGTTTAGCTTAAATGCTGCAAATACAGAACAATACCTGTTTATTCTACCAGATATCAAGTGAGTACTTAAAGTGGAAGTAAACCCCCCTATCGTTTTCAGCCAAGGAAGCTGCCATCCTTGCCTCTGTTTAATCTTCAACTGCCACGGTGCTGCACATGTGATCCGTTATGACACCAGCCATTGGATGGTTTGACTGTTTGGTTGAGAGTACAGCCAATGTGCAGTTAGCATTCCCGGCATGCCTTTTTTTCCTAAACTGTTAAATCGATGGGTTTACTTCCGCTTTAAAGTAGAATTTCACACAAGAAATGTGGTTTAGCTGGCTCTATGCCTCCATCACCCCTCCTCTTCCTTTGGGAGTCATGTCCTCCAATAGTTGCTCACTCACACATGTCAGCACTTGGTACTGCTCCTCGGTTTTCCCATTGAGGTGCCATGTCTTCCCCCCACAACTCAAGAGCCAGACACCTGGCAGTGGTTTCCATTTGGAGGTGTTATCTTACAATGTTATATAGCTGATTTATTTTACAATGAACATCTGCTCCTGAAGAAGTGAGATTATTGTCACAAAATGCATTGAGCTAAAGGTTGTACCCATCATTATGTTTTGTGAAAAATTTGGAAGAGTGGTATTTGTATATGTATCATTATATGAATACTATGTTGACTGTATGCCAATAGACGGTACTATTTACAAATCAGCTTGCTGTTTTACAAATGTTTTTACGTAAAAGATTTTCATCTATTGTCAATAAATCTTTTTATGCAAAAGATGTCGTACCTTATTTAAAGTCCCAGGAAAAATGTTTTTTAGTTCTTTGTACATGCAAATAGGGGATGGAGGCATGACATTACACCAGAACCAGCACACACTATTATTTAAATGATCTTCACAATAATAGGAGGTTCATTTTTTTAAGGCAATTTTTGTGTTTATTTTTCTTGCCCCCCCCCCCCAACCACTGTTTATGCCAGAAAGATGTGCCCTGCCCCAGCAGCTCCCTGGGAAACCCTCATCAGATAAGCCAGGAGGCCTTTTAGAGAATGGCCAGGGGGTAGAGCTTCAGTGTCATCGGGGGCCAGGCTGCCTTAACCAGGACGGAGGATATGTTGAGGTTTGTACTGAACGACAAAACTTATCCTCTTTATTTTATAGGGATGAGGAGAGAGAAAGAGGTGTTATGTAGACCAGCAGGGGAGAATTGGGCATGGTTAATAACTCTGTTTTGGATTTCAGTGAAGGAGTCAGCCCCGTCAGCTCACTGGAGGAAGTTATATGTTTTAGGCAGATTAACATGTATTCTTTGGTACTTACAAAGTTTTCAAACAGATAAAATATGAGGAAATGCACATGTACTGTATTACACTGATTATGTTGTACTTTATTTTGTCCAGACATATACTTAAGTATTCTTACTGCACCCAAATAAACATATCATTAGGAAACATGTGAAAGTGTGATGATAAAATCTCTTCTTTCATCTAATGTGTTCATGGTTGACTCCAAATTGCCAATTGTTCAATTTTGTCAGTGGACTGATTTGTAGATCATATGCATGTTTTAAAGCCCAACTCCAAACTTGTTTTCAACAGAGCAGAGGGGGTGTAGAACTTCGGTCAGGTTTTCAGTGCTGTCTGTGGATCAATTGGATAGAATTACCTTTACATGTTATGTCTGTGTCGCCCCTATATGGACATATTCTAAGATGTGCCTAAATGTAAAACTTTTTGAGGTTTGGACAGAATGATGAGGGGTTATAAGCAATATCAAGTATAAATAAGTGTTTTGTTCTATCTAGGATAATGCACTCTATTACCAGGACTTCAAGTGAGTGAGAAAAATGTAAGACATCACCATGCCAGGAATTGAGGGAAGATCTTTCAATGGGGGCATGGGTTCCAGTGACAACCTTGAGGTGTCTGTATAACCCGTGGGGGGGGGGGGGGGGGGGTGTGGGGGGGGGTGGTGGTGGGGGGGGGGGGGGTGGGGGGGGGGGTGGGGGGTGTGGTGGGTGGGGGGGGGGGGGGGGGGGGGGGGGGGGGGGGGGTGGGGTGTGGTGGGGTGGGGGGGGGGGTGGGGGGGGGGGGGGGGGGGGGGGGGGGTGGGGGGGGGGGGGGGGGGTGGGGGGGGGGGGGGGGGGGGGGGGGGGGGGGGGGGGGGGGGGGGGGGGGGGGGGGGGGGGGGTGGGGGGGGGGGGGGGGGGGGGGGGGGGGTAATAAAAAAAGAATATATTGTAAAAGAGTATAGATAGTGATATGGGAAGTATTTTTTGTGAGTGATTATTTTTGTATGGGGTATGAGTTGTTTGTTATGGGTTTTGGTTATGGTGGGTGTTAACTATATAGTGCCAACACTTGTATGCCTCCTGCATAACTTTACTGCCAAATGACTTATAAAAATGGAGGGACAAAACAGGCCCCACCTACTACAGGCTGCCTGCAGAAAACTACCAGAAGGGGCAGGATTATTCTCCCTGCACAAGGAGAGAGAGCAAAAGTGACCGTTTTTTTTATTATCGAAACCTCCTATACAGATGTAAAGTTTTACACTGGATTACTACACAGATCTAGAAAGAAATACACAATGCACTTTATGTCCATGTAGCCATAACAGGGGTCTTTGCGTTAAACTATGTTTGAAAGTTGTCCCTCTTTCTCATCTCCGAAAACTGACCCTTCCCCTATGGCCAAATACTCAACTGTTCTCACAGGCAAAAAGTTGGCACTGATAGTGCCAACACTTGTATGCCTCCTGCATAACTTTACTGGCCAATGAGCAAGCCCATCATAGTGATGGTTCAGTAAGAATGTGAAAGAGAAGGCTTAGATGCAAGTTCTGACACCACCCACAAGTGTCCGAGCTTTACCTGTGTGCACCAAATGCCTTTACAAACCCAAATATTACCTTGTAAAAGTAGCAGTGACATCATAACTGTGCTATCTATACCTGTGCAGAAAGCAGAGCTGTGGGAGGGACAAAACAGGCCCCACCTACTACAGGCTGCCTGCAGAAAACTACCAGAGGGGGCAGGATTATTCTCCCTGCACAAGGAGAGAGAGCAAAAGTGACCGGTCTTTATTATTGAAACCTCCTATACAGATGTAAAGTTTTACACTGGATTACTACACAGATCTAGAAGAAATACACAATGCACACAAATGCAATACACACATCACTTGTACTTAGACAATATTTGCTTTTCCAAAAGTTCAACTTTAAGGTCCTTAGGAGAGTAATCTGGGAAGATAACGGACTTGCCCAATGCACGGACACCATATCTTTAAATACAGAATAATATTACAATGCAATAGTTCTCCTTTAAATCATCACAATTGATTTCACCTCTAATATTCGTTAAATGGCATACGCTGGTTATTTGCATACATGGTAAAATGTATGCATTTCTCCAGAAGCGAAACCCAATTTCATGATAGACTAGTGTTGTGTGACACGTCTTAGATCAGCTCTGCCAATTCCTGGGATTTAATTAGGAAACATTTTCTACAGTTTAGGTTTTGCAGCATGGAGCTGCTTGAATATTTTTTGCAATAAATCAATGATATTCCAGAGGAAATGGCAAAATTTGTGTCATGTTCCATAATATGCTTGCATTGCGGGAAACCTTCACATCTCTAAATATCATACTAATGCAATATAATGCAAAACAGAGAAAAGGCAATCGCATAGAAATGTATGCAAATATTGTTGTCGCCAGACTTGAATGGCCATGGGTACAAGTCACATGACCATTGTGGTCTTGAGGATAAACTAAAATGTGCTAAAAGTGGGATGCTCTTTAACTCCTGATACTTTAATTACGTAAACTTCTGTGTGGGTTTTTCATTCGCTCCAATGGTAACAGTATGCCTAGTGTTTATTTAATAAGCCCTGTACAACCAATAGAATCTGCTATTTGTTACTGAACCAAAAGGTAGACAAGAGAAAGTGATCAACTTTCTTAAAGTAAACCTGTGATTTCCCCCAGGAAGGGCAAAGCAACAAGTTCACTTTATTGCCAACCTTCACATGATAAGAAATATAGCTTGGTCCAGAAGGATTCAGTAAGTGATTGGGCAATAAGTGAGTGACAGAACACTGATAAAATCATGCCTCTGCTGTACCTTCATATAGGCTTGTTCTAAGACAGCACTGCCCAATGCAATATAGCCTCAAGGGCTCAAAGTGCTACCAGTAGGCTGATATGCAGGCCAATTCGAATATGTATACTATTTGAAATACATTTATTGGTTTCAATAAACACAAAACTTAATTAAATTGTGTTTTGTTTATATCTACCTGGACTTCAGGTTAAATGGCGTCTTTACCACCACACCGCCAGCAGTTTATTATAGACTTAAAAGCATGAATTATACGTATATCGAAATATATTGGGGTGGTTATAATTACATATATTCTGACACCTGTCCAAGATTTTTACTTGCCAGTAGAAATAACTATGTATGTCCTACTAAAGGTATTTCAGTCATGCCGCGTACACACGATCGGAATTCCGGACAGAAAAAGACCGATGAGAGCTTTTCATCGGAAAATGCGACCGTGTGTAGGCTCCATCGGAATTTTGCTGGCCGAATTTCCGACAGCAAAAAATTGCATGTTCTCAATTTTTCAGACGGAAAAGGTTTCTATTGGAAATTCCGATCGTCTGTAGCAATTCTGACGCACAAAATTCCTACGTATGCTCAGAAACAATTTGACGCGTGCTCGGAAGCATTGAACTTGGCTCGTTGTAGTGTTGTACATCACCGCGTTCTTGACGGTCGGAATTTGGTGTGACCGTGTGTAGGCAAGACAGTCCGTCGGGAAAACCATCAGAGCTTTGTCCGACGAGAATTCCGATCGTGTGTACGCAGCATAAGAAAACATTCAAATGAAACCAAATATTAATAAACATTTTGCAGTTTAACTAAATGCTTCAATAGGGCAACCTCACCCTCACCAGAATCTCCAACCCTTTAGGATGCTTTTAATTCAGAATGTCTCAGCACAGTTGGTAGCTATGTAGTGTAGAAAGTGCATTAATCAGTCTTACTGTTTTCTTAATTTACTCCATTTAGTAGACAGCTTCAATGCCATCACTGTATACAAGACATACAGAACTCATCAAATTCAATCATCAACTGATCTAATGTTCATATATCAGGAATCAGTTTATAAAGTGTAAATAGTCTCCTGAACCAATATAAAAAGATGCCCATAGGAAGATAACAAAATATCATCGAATATGGGAATCACGTGCTATGAATACCAAACCTTAAATATCTACAGTATGAATCCAATTCATTCAACTGAATTCTGTTTCTAAAAAAAATGGGCTACACATTTTTCCCCAGCAGACCTCATAGGCATTCACCTCAGTCCTAGGGGAAATCTAGGTTAATATTACATTTGTGCAACAGATTCTACATTTTTTATTTATTGGAGAGCATTCTAGCATGACAGAGCCAAGGCATAGCCTTAGAATTATCGAAGCACGAGAGAGATATAGTCCAAGCCACTAGGGAAGAATCACTTAATGTAGTTCAGTCCTCTGATTAGACCATCCATTTATGAGTCAGAGTAATTATTTCATGTGGATAGCTCCCAACTCGAACCTTAAACCAATGACATTACATTAAGCACAGTTGAATACAGTAGAAGAAACAGTATTTAATTTTTTTTTTTTTTCTGTAAAGCCTGGACTTCTCATAGATTAAAATGTTCAAAGAGGGAATCAGAAAGATACAATGCTTTGTTGCTTTTATGTACTCAATTGCATTGTTCAATAAACAGCTTTTTCCAACAGATTTCATAAAGAGCTAACCCAGAGAACCACTAAGGCCACAATAATTCTAGATTTGAACAGCCCATGCTGCTATGTCAAGTTCTCAATCCAACGCCCATGTCCTTAAAATGCAATATTGGCTGGATTACATTGTGTGTCTTCTTATCTCAAATACTTATCATGGCTTTATTACAACCTCTGAAGGAGAGGAACACATTCATTCTTAAGTAAAATGCCCTGATCTTAGACACCTCTTATTTTCATCGTAAATGGACTGTAGAGGCACAAGGTTTTTTACCTTTAGGCATTCTATGCATGAAGGTGAAAAAGCTTCTGTGTGCAGCCTTGCCTCTCTGGGGACTCATACTCCTGATTGGCTTTTGACAGCAGCGGGAGCCATTAAACAATAAGGATATGGAGGGGGTGGGACCAAACCGTGCTCCATGTGTGAATGGACCCACAGAGGCATGGGTTGGGAGCGCACCTGCTTGGGTGCCTCCACAGCATGTTGCTTGCTGTGGGGGCACCTGGCAGGAGGGAGGTGCCAGAAGTGTCAGCATTGGACCTGAGAAGAGGAGGATCGGGGCTGCTCTGTGCAAAACCATTGCACAGAGCAGGTAAGTATGAAATGTTTGTTACGAGATTTGATATCACTTTAAGGCTTGGTTCACGTATTTGCGAATCAGATGCATTTTGAACCAATCCGATTCATATAACATGTGAACCAAACGGTTTTCAATGGAGCCAGTTCACATACACTATGTTATCATAAGTATTATAATGCCTGCCTTTACATGCACATGGACTTTAATGGCATCCCAGTCTTAGTCCGTAGGGTTAAATATTGAGTTGGCCCACCCTTTGCAGCTATAACAGCTTCAACTCTTCTGGGAAGGCTGTCTACAAGGTTTAGGAGAATGTCTATGGGAATGTTTGACCATTCTTCCAGAAGCGCATTTGTGAGGTCAGGCACTGATGTTGGTTGAGAAGTTCTGGCTCCCAGTCTCCACTCTAATTCATCCCAAAGGTGTTCTATCAGGTTGAGGTTAGGACTCAGGCTAGTCAAGTTTCTCCACACCAAACTTTTTCATCCATGTCTTTATGGACTTTGTTTGTGCACTGGTGCACAGTCATGTTGGAACAGGAATGGGCCATCCCCAAACTGTTCCCACAAAGTTAGGAACATGAAATTGTCCAAAATTCCTTGGTATGCTGACACCTTAAGACTGCCCTTAAAAATTCCACTCGCCTGCTCGCATTTTGCGAGTAGATTTTGAGGGCTGGCGAGGAAGGGCTGCCTGGGAGCGGGGGGGGGGGGCGAGCACCACTGGCAGGGTGGCAGGGGGGTTGTATGGGAGCCGTTCTCCCAGCAATCGGAGGGGAAGAATGAGGAGAGCTGCCACCTTGATGATCATAGTGCGGGGAACACAACAGCTATCATTTCAATAGTTGTGTATTCCTGCGTGTATGCCACGCGTCATCACACACAGCCCCTCCTCTTTGTTCGAACAAGGGGGAAGGGCTGTATGTGACGGCGTGTGTCGGGGAATACACAGCTATTGAAATGAAAGCTGTTATGTTCCCCACGCTATCATCATCTGGGCGGCGGCTCTCCTCTCATTTTCCCTGCACAGGTAAGCTGCATTGGTGGATACAGGCTGCATTGGTGGATAAAGGCTGCATTGGTGGCACAGGCTGCATTGGTGGACACAGGCTGCATTGGTGGAACAGGCTGCATTGGTGGACACAGGCTGCATTGGAAGGACATACTGCATTGGTGGATACAAGCTGCATTGGTGGCACATGCTGTTGGTGGCACAAGCTACATTGGTGGATACAGGCTGCATCGGTGGATACAGGCTGCATTGGTGGCACAGGCTGCATTGGTGGATACAGGCTGCATTGGTGGACACAGGCTGCATTGGTGAACACAGGCTGCATTCATGGGCACAGGATGCATTGGTGGCACAGGCTGCATTAGTGGATACATGCTGCATTGGTGGCATGGGCTGCATTGGTGGCACAGGCTGTATTGGTGGACACAGGCTGCATTGGAGGACACAGGCTGCATTGTTGGGCACAGGCTGCATTGTGGGGCACAGGCTGCATTGGTGGACACCGGAAGGCTGCTTTGGTGGACACAAGCAGGCTGCTTTGGTGGACACAGGCAGGCTGCACTGTTGGGCATGGATAAACATTTCATGAGATAATTTATGAGGGCGTGTTTAGGAGCGGAATTAGGGGCAGGGTAGGGGTTAGGATGGTCAACTGGTGGCGTGTAAACCTTGAGGCCTGGCTAGTAGCTCGGGACTTGAAATTTTGAGCCCTGCCTTAAGAGCTCCCTTTACTAGAACTAAGGGGCCAAGCCCAACCCCTGAAAAACAACCCCATACCATTGTCCCCCATCTACCAAATGATTTGGACCAGTGTACAAAGCCAGGCTGAGAGAGTTTGGGGTGGAGAAACTTGACTGGCTGCACCTCAACCTGATAGAACACCTTTGGGATGAATTAGAGCAGAGATTGCAAGCCAGGCCATTGCGTCCACATCAGTAACCTAACCTCACAAATGCACCTCTGAAAGAATGGTCAAACACTCCCATAGACACACTTTCAAACCTTGTGGACAGCCTTCCCAGAAGAGTTGAAGCTGTTATAGCTGCAAAGGGTGGGCCAGCTCAATATTGAACCCTACATACTAAGACTGTGATGCAATTAAAGTTCATGTGCGTGTAAAGTCAGGCGTCCCAATACTTTTGGTAATATAGTGTATGTCTGGGGCCGCTGCAGTCCATTTTAAGTCCTATTCAGGTGTAATTTCAAGTAAACATTCGTACCTGCATCACACCTGAACTAGTGAACAAAACCGCACCGGACTTCTTTTAAAAACCACACTGAAACTGCGACCAGACATATGTGAACCGAGCCAAAAATGTATTTATACTTTTGCAGTCAAATGTGTGAAAACACCACTATATGTTTGTTATGTGTTTCCATTCCTGCACCATTCCTATTTTTATTTTTTTTACCATCTTAGATGTTTCTTAGAAGAAGGTGTCATGGCTTACTGCAAGAATTTCATAAAATGTCAAGTTTTTTTTTCTCTAAAAATAACAAACATTGTATACTTACCTGCTCTGTTGTAGTAGATTTTCACAGAGCAGCCCAGATCCTCCTCTTCTCTTTGGCTCATCTTCGATTCTCCCGGCCCCTCCCTCCTGTTGAGTGCCCCCACAGCAAGCAGTTTGCTATGGGGCACCCGAGCTGAGTCACAGCTCCCTGTGTCCATTCAGACAGGATGAGGAGTCGCAGACGGCCGATGAACTCATGGACAATACTAGAGAGAGAGACGAGGCTCAGGTAAGTATTAGGGGGGCTGAGGGGGGCTGCTGCACACAGAAGGATTTTGATCTTAATGTATAGAATGCATTAAGATCAAAAACCTTCTGACTTTACAACCCCTTCAACTGTGAACTAACTGTCCCATTGCAAAGGCTAGGGGCAGGCTGAATCCAGCTCTCATTAACATTCAATGCAGGAGGCCAGCTTCTAAATGTTAACCCTTTTTTAGGACAGTCCGTGTTCAAATCTTGGTTACAGCCAATGCAATGATATCTGCCAGTACAGTACAGACATCATTATTTATTTCTATTTTTTTACTTATCTTATGTGAATGGGGACATGTAAAAAAAAGTAGGTGCTATCCCAATTTTGCTGTGAACGTGGACGTACACAAAATTATGGACAATGTCATATTTTAACTTGAAGCAGAAAAGGATCTATAGAGTGGTAGATCTTTTTTATCATTTTAATACATGATACATAGGAAATCATGTAATATATGAAATATTTTATTCACCGTATATACTTGAGTATAGGCCGACCCGAATATAAGCCGAGGCACCTAATTTTAACACAAAAAAATGGAAAAACTTATTGACTCGAGCATAAGCCTAGGGTGAGAAATGCGCAGCTACTGTAAGTGGAAAAGAAGGTCAACAATGCCCATTTGCAGCCTCACTGGGCCCATTTGCAGCCATAGGTCCCCCAAACTTCAAACTTGGTAGTTAAGGGTTTCTAGATGCCCCCTATCTGCAGCCAAAATATGGGGTCTCTGGACCCAAAGGGTCCTGAAATAACATTGCTGCAGATGGACACAGTTGACCAACTTTGGGGCCACGTATCTTGGGGCCACTTGGTGCTAGGAACTGTGGTTCAAATGTGGTATGCAAACTCAGTCGAACTAGCACTACAACATATCCAGAGATGGGGTTCCTATTATCAAGTGGCCCCGAGATACGGGACCCCAAAGTCGGTTCAAAAAATGTAAAGCACTTTTCTGCAGCAGAGAATGAAATTTTCTGAACTGACCTTGAGGCCCCGTATCTTGGGGCAACTTAGTGCTAGGAACCCCATATTTGGATATGTTGTAGTGTTGGTTCGTCTGGGTTTGCACAACAAATTTGGGGTTGCTAGAATCAAGAGGCCCCGAGATATCTCGGGGCCCCAAATTCGGGTTGGAAAATGTCATTTTCTGCTGCAGAAAAGTGCTTAACTCCAGTATAAGCCGAGGAGGGCACTTTCAGCACAATAAAATGGGATGAAAAACTCGGCTTATACTCAAGTATATACGGTATAAGTACAATAACATGCTCATCTTATGAAATATGTAAAAACAAAACACTTTGTGGCTTACTTGTTTTTAGGAAATGGTAACAAAAACAAGAATTGGAAGGGGGCTAAAGAGTTGATATGCACCTTTGTCAATGTGCCTTTAACCACTTCCCGACCGCCCCATGTAGATATACGTCGGCAGAATGGCACGTACAGGCAGAATCACGTACCTGTACGTGACATTCTTCAGGCGGTTGGGGGGTCCGATCGGACCCCCCTCCGCCGGCGGGGACGGTCGGGATCGTGTCAGGAGCGATCCGGGACGAGGGGACAGCCAGTGGTTTCTGGCCACCCCCTCGCGATCGCTCCTGGCCAATGAAAAGCTTCCCCTTCCTGTCTATTGTATAGACAGGAAGGCGGAAGTGATGTCACGCTCGGTGCGCCGGTCTATGTGACCGGAGACGCCGAGCGGTGAACATGTAAAGGTTAGTGCACAACAGTACACTGACACCAGTACAGTTAGGCACATATTCCACCCCCCTGTCACCCCCTGATCACCCCCCCAGATCACCCCCTCCCCCCCCCAGTCACAGTGTCACTAATTGCAGTGATCATTTTTTTACTGATCACTGCATTTAGTGTCAGTGTGACTGTAATAACTGTCAGGGCAGTTAGTTTTAGGTCCAAGGTAGCCCCCTACCCCCCCCCCCCTAATAAAGGTTTAACCCTTGATTGCCCCCCAGGTAACCCTTTCACCCCCTTTTGCCAGTGTCACTAAGCGATCGTTTTTCTGATCGCTGTATTAGTGTCACTGCTGTCGCTAGGTAACCATTTTTTTTTTTTAGGTAACCGCCATGTTTATATAGGTTCATAAATAGTTTTATAGGTCAGGTACCTCCATATTACAACCTAAATAAAGGTTTTAACCCCTTGATTGCCCCTAGAGTTAACCCTTTCACCAGTGATCACTGTATAACTGTCACTGGTGACGCTGGTTAGCCAGTTAGTTATTTCGTTATTTAGGTTCCCCGTCAGGTTTTTATATAGCGTCAGGTACCCCCATATATTACCTAATAAAGGGTTTAACCCCCTGATTGCCCCTAGTTAACCCTTTCACCCCCTTTTGCCAGTGTCACTAAGCGATCGTTTTTCTGATCGCTGCATTAGTGTCGCTAGGTAACCATTTTTTTTTTTTAGGTAACCGCCATGTTTATATAGGTTCATAAATAGGTTTATAGGTCAGGTACCCCCATATTACAACCTAAATAAAGGTTTTAACCCCCTGATTGCCCTAGAGTTAACCCTTTCACCAGTGATCACTGTATAACTGTCACTGGTGACGCTGGTTAGCCAGTTAGTTATTTCGTTATTTAGGTTCCCCGTCAGGTTTTTATATAGCGTCAGGTACCCCCATATATTACCTAATAAAGGTTTAACCCCCTGATTGCCCCTAGTTAACCCTTTCACCCCCTTTTGCCAGTGTCACTAAGCGATCGTTTTTCTGATCGCTGCATTAGTGTCGCTAGGTAACCAGTTTTTTTTTGTATTACTGTTACGGGTGACGCTGGTTAGTTAGCTTGTTTTTTATACTGTCAGGGCACCCGCCATTTATTACCCAATAACGGTTTAACCCCCTGATCGCCCGGCGGGTGATATCAATTAGGTTTTAGGGTCAAATAAGGTCTGCGTCGCCCCAGGTTAGTGCCAGTACCGCAAACACCCACGCACAAAGCATACACCTCCCTTAGTGGCACAGTATCTGAACAGATCAATATCTGATCTGATCAGATCTATACTAGCGTCCCAGCAGTTTAGGGTTCCAAAAAAAACCGCATTGTTAGCGGGATCAGCCCAGATACCTGCTAGCACCTGCGTTTTCCCCCCCCGCCCAGCCCAGCCCACCCAAGTGCAGTATCGATCGATCACTGTCACTTACAAAACACTAAGCACACATAACTGCAGCGTTCGCAGAGTCAGGCCTGATCCCTGCGATCGCTAACAGTTTTTTTGTGGTAGCGTTTTGATTCAGTCGCTTCAGTCAGGAGCTTTTTTACCTGTGAATCTCAAAAAAATAAAAAAAAAAAAAAATAGTTGTCGTTTTATTGTTCTCTCTCTCACTCTATTCTCTCTCTATTGTTGCTCTTTTTTTACTCCATTCTATTCTGCAATGTTTTATTATGTTTTATCATGTTTTATCATGCTTGCTTTTCAGGTATGTAATTTTGTTTACTGTGTTTTAGTGTTAAGCATTTTTTTGTTTTCAGGTGCGCCATTCAGTTGCAACGCGGATTTATTTATCTTGACAGCAACAGCGTTTGCTCCCACGATACATAAAGACGCGACTCCAACACTGTAGGAGGTGATTTCACCACCACAGTTAAAAAAAAGAGCATATATGCCGAAGCATGGGGGCAGCAGGGGGGGGGAGGAGCGATTGGCTCCTAATGCCACGTACATACGGTCGAAATTCCGACCGTGTGTACACGGCATAACTTTTGCGGGAGGATGCCCCCATGCATCGGCATATATAAATGGTGCATGTATGCCCATCATTAGAAGTGGGTGGATGAAGGGAGGTATTCTAATGGTGGGCACACCCACCAATCAATCTCTTTTTTTCGTTCAGCCAAGAGGCTGCATGAAAAAAAAAAGATTACAATATATGTCCAGTATGTTGCTGGACTTTGAATGGTTATACCAGAATGATGCCTGCAGGTTTAGGTATCATCTTGGTATCATTCTTTTCAGCCAGTGATCGGCTTTCATGTAAAAGCAATTCTAGCGGGTAATTAGCCTCTAGACTGCTTTTACAAGCAGTGGGAGGGAATGTCCCCCCTCCCGGATATAAACCGCGCCATTGGGAAATTGGGAAAGCATTTTATCACACCAATCTTGGTGTGGTCAGATGCTTTGAGGGCAGAGGAAAGATCTAGGGTCTAATAGACCCCAATTTTTTCAAAAAAAGAGTACCTGTCACTGCCTATTGCTATCATAGGGGATATTTACATTCCCTGAGATAACAATAAAAATCATAACAAAGAAAAAAAATGGAAGGAACAGTTTAAAAATAGAATAAAAAAGCTAAATAAATAAAAAAAAAAACAAAAAAAAAAAAAAAAGCACCCCTGCCCCCCCTTCTCTTGCGCAAAGGCGTACACAAGCGTTGGTCTGGCATCATATGTAAACAGCAATTGCACCATGCATGTGAGGTATCACCGCGAAGGTCAGATCGAGGGCAGTAATTTTAGCAGTAGACCTCCTCCGTGAATCTAATGTGGTATCATGTAAAGGCTTTTAAAGGCTTTTAAAAATGTATGTAGTTTGTCGCCACTGCGTGTTTGTGCGCAATTTTAAAGCATGTCGTGTTTGGTATCCATGTACTCGGCCTAAGATCATATTTTTTATTTCATCAAAAATTTGAGCAATATAGTGTGTTTTAGTGCATTAAAATAAAAAAAAGTGTATTTTTTCCACAAAAAATGCGTTTGAAAAATCGCTGCGCAAATACTGTGTGGAAAAAAAAAAATGCAACACCCACCATTTTAATCTGTAGGGCCTTTGCTTTAACATTATATATAGTGTTTGGGGGTTCAACGTAATTTTCTTGCAAAAAAAAAATATGTTTTCATGTAAACAAAAAGTGTCAGAAAGGGCTTTGTCTACAAGTGGTTAGAAGAGTGGGTGACGTGTGACATAGGCTTCTAAATGTTGTGCATAAAATGCCAGGACAGTTCAAACCCCCCCCAAATGACCCCATTTTGGAAAGTAGACACCCCAAGCTATTTGATGAGAGCAATGTTGAGCCCATTAAATATTTTTTTTTTTTGTCCCAAGAGATTGAATAATGAAAAAAAAAAATATATATATTTTTTTTTTACAAAAAGTTGTCACTAAATGATATATTGCTCAAACATGTCATGGGCATATGTAGAAATACACCCCAAAATACATTCTGTTGCTTCTCCTGAGTACGGGGATACCACATGTGTGGGACTTTTTGGGAGCCTAGCTGCGTACGGAACCCCAAAAACCAATCACCGCCTTCAGGCTTTCTAAGGGTGTAATTTTTTTATTTCACTTCTCACTGCCAATCACAGTTTCGGAGGCCATGGAATGCCCAGATGGCATAAAACCCCCCAAAATGACCCCATTTTGGAAAGTAGACACCCCAAGCTATTTGCTGAGAGGTATTGTGAGTATTTTGCAGATGTCGCTTTTTGTCACAAAGTTTTGAAAATTGAAAAAAGAAAAAAAAATTTTTTTTTTTTTCTTTACTTTCTTCATTTTCAAAAACAAATGAGAGCTGTAAAATACTCACCATGCCTCTCAACAAATAGCTTGGGGTGTCTACTTTCCAAAATGGGGTCATTTGGGGGGGTTTTGTGCTATTTTGGCATTTTATGGCCTTCGAAACTGTGATAGGTAGTGAGGAGTGAAATCAAAAATTTGCACCCTTAGAAATCCTGAAGGCGGTGCTTGGGTTTCGGGGCCCCGTACGCGGCTAGGCTCCCAAAAAGTCCCACACATGTGGTATCCCCATACTCAGGAGAAGCAGCAAAATGTAGTTTGGGGTGCAATTCCACATATAACTATGGCATGTGTGAGCAATATATCATTTAGTGACAACTTTTTGAAAAAAAAAAAAATCTTTTTTATTTTTGTCTTTATTCAATCACTTGGGACTAAAAAAAAAAATATTCAATGGGCTCAACATGCCTCTCAGCAAATAGCTTGGGGTGTCTACTTTCCAAAATGGGGTCATTTGGGGGGGTTTTGTACTTCTCTGCCATTTTAGCACCTCAAGAAATGAAATAGGCAGTCATAAATTAAAAGCGGTGTAAATTCCAGAAAATGTACTCTAGTTTGTAGACGCTATAACTTTTGCGCAAACCAATAAATATACGCTTATTGGCATTTTTTTTACTAAAGACATGTGGCTGAATACATTTTGGCCCAAATGTTTGACTAAAATTGAGTTTATTAGATTTTTTTTATAACAAAAAGTAGAAAAATCTCTTTTTTTTTTCAAAATTTTCGCTCTTTTTCCGTTTATATCGCAAAAAATAAAAATCACAGAGGCAATCAAATACCATCAAAAGAAAGCTCTATTTGTGGGAAGAAAAGGACGCAAATTTCGCTTGGTTACAAAATTGCATGACCGCGCAATTACCAGTTAAAGTAGTGCAGTGCGAAATTGAAAAAAGACCTCTGGTCCTTTGGCTGCCAAATGGTCCGGGGCTGAAGTGGTTAAAACAAGTAATTCACACACTGCTATTTTAGCTCCCACATCTGTATATGCATCACATTTGCTCGAAATCTGACCAGACCGGTTCCTAATCTGCTGCCACAGGAAGTGTGGGAGCAGCACTTAAAATTTAGGCAAAATAAAGTAGTTTGATTTATCAGAACTTGTATGAAAAGGTAGAGCATATTTAGATTCATACTGGAAGCAAAACAAGCAATCAGATTTTTTTTTCTATGGCTCCAGGCTAAATCAAAGCCAACATTCTATACAGGAAGCTGACTAATGCAAATGATAAAAATATATTTCACAAACAAATCCATAGCTGGTACTTCAAACAGATATCATAAAGAGCCATCAACTCAGAGAACCCCTAAGGCCACAATAATCCCATATTTGAACTGGCCATACGGCTATGTCTACTTCACAAGCCAAAACCCATGTCCTTAAACTCTTGGCTGGATTATTTGTAAGGATATTTATATGACATTTTGTGTCCTCTTATCTCACATACTTATCATGGCTTTAGAAGAACCTCTAAGCCAGGACAGCACATCCATTTTTTGGGTTAAATGGCTTGATCTTTGATACCTCCTATTTCCATCTCACTGTAGAACATCAATGCACTACACTTAATACTATTTTGACATGGTAAAGTAGATTTGCTAAACAATAGTTCATGCATATTTAAAAAAGGAAGTATATGCTCTACGGGATAAAGGATCTTAAGTGCATTGCATGCCAGATGTCTGCTCATAAATTGACTTTACTATTAAAGGAGGACAAAAACAGCACTGCCATAAGCATAAAAATTCATAAATAGTCATTTAAAAACATAAACATAATTAGATGGCATACACAGTTTTCACCTTCTCGTGACTTTATTTCATTGTCTGCATTCTTTTTATCTTATCAACACATCCTTGTGCTACTATGTTTGTTGTCATCATAGCACAAAAAAAAAATTAACAATTCTCATACGTGCCTAATATTTGTAATAAATGTGTCCAATCTGACTATCCGTTGCAATGACCTGGCAAGGATCAAAACAAGTAGTTTTAGAATAACAACCTGTTATATTGCTTTTGGCAGCAAAGGTAAAGGTAGAGGTGAAAGCATATCCCTGTGTCCCAGAGCGTGCGGTGCAGGCTTGTCCTGATACCAATCCAGAGGGCTCGTAAGTGTAAAGAGGACATGATTGCCGCTACTCCAAACAAGCCCAGGTGAATAAACAATAAGAAGTGGCCTCAGACTACATGTCTCAAACCACACACCCTGATGCATTTTGCCCTGCCCACTGGGGCTTAATCATAGGGTCATCAAAGCAAAAAACATAAAAAGAATTATCATACATGCCTTGATATTTATAATCAATGTGTCCAATATGACTATCCGTTGCAATGACCTGGCAAGGATCAAGACAAATACCCTGTTTCCCCAAAAATAAGACCTAGCGTGATTGACGGTGATGGCTGCAATATAAGCCCTACCCCCCAAAATAAGCCCTACCCTGTTTCCCCGAAAATAAGCCCTACCCCATCACCGACAATCACGCTAGGTCTTATTTTCGGGGAAACAGGGTAGCTGTAGAATAGGTGTAACAATGACTGGTTCTGGTTCACTTTAGTCACATAGACTAGTGAATAACAGAGGGGGAGGTCCCCCTCTTCCCCTCCCTTCCCTCCTTTCCCCAATCCCGTCATCCTTTACTCTTATATACCCCCTTTTTTTTCTCTTCTCATTCCCCCATTCATCATAAAGCTTTCTGAGAACACACTAATCCACTTTCACCTTGGCAATATGCTAGTCCTAAACCAACAGGCTTTAGGAAATTGGCCTAATCATTTTTATGTTACATTACCCCATCATAACCTTAGGTTGTGGACTTTGCCAGTAATAATAGCTCAGAATACGCTGAGGTCTCACAGGGATTTCCATTGTTCTTCTGTCTCTTTCATGATCTTCTTTTCCAGGTTAGGTCAGCCAAACAGATCAAATTTCTTTCCAGCAACCACAGATTGCTGGAAAGAAATGTGCACGAGTCCCCTATCAACACAGACAGTGTTGATGCAGAAATCCTTCCTGCCAGGCGGGGGAGCGGGGAAGGGCAGGAGAAATTGTCCCCGTCGGGAAAAGACAGTGATTATTGCTAGCAGCTATAACAGTTGCTAGCGATAATCGCAGGTAAAACACAGCATGATGGTTGTACTTAAGTTGATTGATCAATCAACTTGGTACATTCAGACTGCCCATACACAATTTGACTCATGTATGACCTGCCTTAGAATTCCCTGTTAGGAGTTTGCACCTTTTTGGTGTTGATTGTTTATTTACTGAACAGTAACCTTAAATGTTCTCTGTGGTACGCACCATGCTCAGCCTACTTCATTGTATCGTTTGTGGAAATGGGAGAAAATAATTTATGGATAACTTTATTGAATTAATATGTGTTCCCGATCAGTGCATCTGTCTTTCTCTTTACCTTTATTTCATACAGGGTGTGTGACCCCAATTGACAGACTATATGCTTGTAATGTCCAGAGTTGCTTGTCTATATACATGTATCCTCCTAAAATTTGAATAACATTCTTGAAAGGAACAATGACTGGTTCTGATTACTGAATGTGCTCATTATCTCACATGCAGATAACACAACATTCTGAAACCAAAATGTGAGTGTGAGTGCAGCTCCGAAAAGGGAATGAGAATGTGCGGTGCATCCTTATGTTGGCCAAGTAAATGAGAACATGGTAGTAGGCTTGATGGAAGTGGCAATGCAGCCAAGGACAGGTAGACATATCTCTGTCTATTGGCTGGCCATAGACAACTGCCTGTCTATGGTCAGACCTGTTTTACTGCTGGGAGACAGAAATCTCTGACATACTTTACAACAAAGGCTTTGTATCCTGGCCGAGTCAAGCTTACACACTTATTTTTTAGTGCCTCGGGCAGAGGAAGATAACAGGATTTGCCCAAGGTCGGAAAGATTCTACACGCAAGAAATGTCAGTATTCAATTTTATTGAGCTTTTTCCTTCACTTTGATTCAGGTCTTGCATTTGAAAAAAAAATCTACAATAAGGTCAGCTTTCCTGTATGCTGACAACTGGAGAAATAAGACCGGGCCAGAAGAAAAGAACAAGACTCTCAACACCTCCACCATCCACACTTACTTTTTGTTCTTTAATTACCTTTCCTCGCTGAATCTCACATTTGCTTTGCCCTTAAGGCTGGCCATACATGATACACTTTTCTTCAACAATTTTCATTTAGATGTACCAAAACCATATAATATGAGGTCAAACCTACACACTTTCAATTTGTATGCAGTTAGACAGGTCCTTGCACTACATTGTTGAAGGTAAATCTAAAGGAAATTGAATAAGAAAATTGTATAATGTATGCTTAAGTTACTCTCAAAGAACTTATTATATCTGCAAAAAAAACAGATATTCTCAAAACAATAAGGTATTATTTTTACAGATTTAAAAATGCTTTTAAAATGGCATTAACATGAGTTAAGTAGAATGTGTTTGCTGCTGCATTCATACTGCTGCGGTGTGTTAACACTCTTTACACACGTTATGCCAAGCGCTATGTTAGGGCAACCCAGTAATTTAAGTGGAAAGCAGCAAAATGCGTCAAAAAAAGGGCATGTACTATTTTTTCTAACACAGTGCACCACAACACATGGTAATGCATCACCATATTGTTGTGGGCCCTGCAATGTACATGCATTGGCAAGATGGTTCAAGGTACCATTAAGAATTAAGAATTACGGGTTGATTCACTAAAGGCAACTAGACTGTGCACTTTGCAGAGTGCAGTTGCTCCAGAGCTTAGTAAATATGCATAAGCTCTGCTGACTTCCATCATCCAATCATGTGCAAGCAAAAATGCTGTTTTTTTTTTCCTGCATGTGATTGGGTATTCTTTGCAAGGTGAAACTTTACCTCTGGAGCAACTGCACCTGCAGAGTGGAACTGCACTTCGAAAAGTACCCAGCCTATTTGCCTTTATTAAATCAATCCCTTAGTGTTATTGCAGTGCACCAATAAGCAAAATGAGCACTTTTGTGCATTGTGGTAATGTGCACACTAATACATGCATTACCACTATGCAACAGTGTGAACCCAGCATTAATGGTTGGTTTTACATACTTTACTCCTGACAGGAAAGACAGGCACATGTTACTTTACTGCTAATAGAAAATTACTACATGACTAAGTGGTCTTTTCTTAAGGAGTAATTCTCTTTAAACCACAATGTTCCACCTAGAAGTCATTTCAGAGAACAAATAGTTAAACTACAGTGCTCTTTAATCGTATTTACAAAAGTAGCCAGCTTATATTTAGGAATTACTCTGATATTGATCCTTATTTATGTATCAGGATTGTACACAGCATTGCACAGTTCATGCTGCATGCAAACAGCAGATGTCACTGGTTGGTCGTACTGTGCGGATGTGGTAATGAAGTCTCAAAAATCTGTAGAGAAAAAGATCTATCTGCAGAGAAAAGATCCATTGCTACAATTTAGCACAGAGTTATTTGTTTCGGTTCCTTCAATACTTTCATCTGTTAGTATTATTGTAATTAACAAGCTTAGTCAAACAGAATAAAGTACATTTCCAATACAGTTTGTGTAACACCATGTATACTGTAGGTGTCTAGTTTTTCTTTTTTACTTAAAAAGAAGAAAACATCTTCAAACCTCTTTAAAGAAGGTCAACAAACTAGGAAAACAGTGAAGAAAAATAACAGTTTAAATTTTCAAAAATTGCCATTCTGTCAACATCCTGAGAGCCGCTTAAGAGGCTGTCTAAGCCCCATTGGCTTCAGGCTGTGCTTGTAGCTTTTGCGGAGTGTCAAGCAAAGGATCTTAGTTCTTAGTAGATCTTAGTTCTTAGTAGAATAGCCTCCTATTGAGATGATTTCTACTTTTGCTGCCCAAATAGGCAAAAGCACAGTCACAACAGCGGGACTGCTACTCCTAGAGTTTGTTGAACCCACAAACAGTAAGCAGAGTGCTCCAGCTGTTGTCGTCACTGCCTTTGGCTTGCTTATGCCTGTGTCCTGCACCTTTTTATTGGTTGTGGAGACAACCCATTATAGTGATGTGTCACGGGGCAGGAGGAAGAGGATCAGTGTCATTGAGCATAGGAGCTTGCCTCTATTTTCTCATCACAATGTACAACCTTTCTGGGGCACAGGGGTTCTATGCAATTTTTTATGACTGTGCATGCTGGCATGTGAAAATGCTAACTTCACCAGGTATTGTATTTATTCGCTAGATATTTATTTATACAGTCACATATTCTACATTACTAAGTCACCATAAGGAGTAATTCCTATGGAAGTATAATTAATACTAAAAATATAAGAATATAAGGCTCCATCCAAGTTTAAAGTATATATATATATCTATATATATCTATATATATATATATATATTTTTTTTTTTTTTATCTACGTATCTATCTATCTATCTATCTATCTATCTATCTATCTATCTATATATATATATATATATATACATATATATATATATATATATATATATATATATATATATATATATATATATATATATATATTATTTATTTTTATTTTTATTTTTTTTTATTTATTTTTTGAGGGAAACACTTTTATTTGAGGAGCACAACCTATGTTTTTGCTTTTTTCACCTAGGTTAGAATGACATGCCCAGCTGCCTCCTGAGATACTCACACCACACATCCCAGAAGGCTTTGAGGTAATGTAAACACACTGCGCATGTACAGATGAGCATCATCAGGGGGCCAGCTGCATGAACCCAGAAGAGACAACTTGCTGCCTCATGATGTAAGTAAAGCAGATGGTTGCACAGCGGCATTCAGTGGATCACAGAAGGCCAATGCTGGATTCATTGGGAATGTGAACTTGGGTTTTGAGAATAACCAAGGAAACCAGATAAGAGGAGAATGAAAAAAAATCACAGGGGGTGAATTAATTTTTTTTACCTGGCTATTGTCACACTTAACAAATAATAATCCATCTTTGGTGCAGCATTTTGCAGATTTTTTTATACCGCTGCTTGGTATTGCATCTGAAACTGACATGGATTTGATGCATACCAATAAAATGTATTATAATATATTATTACAGATTATTAAAGATGTTCATTAAAAATGTTCATTTGCCTTTGGGCTAAGCACAGAATATTCTGAAACACATTAATGTGTTGTCTAAAGAGACGAAGATAATTATGGACACTGAATAAATAATGGCAGAGAAGACTTTGCTGAGTAAATGTTTTACATTTTAATACATTTATATTTGCTCTTCAGAGTATAATAAATTCCATCTCGTAACATGGAGATGTCTTCTGAGATGTATTTGTATTGATCTGTAAAGCTTATGCAGCAATGGGCAGCAACGCAATGTAAACAATGAAATGGTAATTCTTCTTCCACATCTCTTAAAGTGGAACTTCAGATGAAACCTTTGGTTTTTTTTTACGGAATGAGGAAGGATTAAATGCTCTGATTATTTTTAATTGCTATCTTTAACCACTGTGATTCTTACCAATTACGGCCTTTTGACCATAGAACTTGATGGGAATAGCCCAAGGAGTACAGAGACAGCAATAAACCCTGACAGAGATTCTAACCCTTCTGCGTTTTTATTATAAAGGTGCTTTTATTTCCATTACTGGAGAAAAAACAATCATGTTCTGTTGGGGTAACCACACAGAAGCCCCCAAGGAAAATGAAGAGTGGAAAACAGGGGAAGACCATCCTCCTCCATTTAGGATACAAACCACAATAAAATCTGATTTAAGTTCTAAATCTTTCTTAATTTATCAAAAACTACCAAAAACACAGGGCTGGTATCCCTGCTTCTTTTTAAAGACCCCCCGCTGGCGGTCCTGCCTTTTCTTCCAAGTGCCCCCATAGCAAGCCTCTTTGGGGGCACTCAAACAGGCTTGCTGTGGCCATGTGTGGTTCGCCCCCCACGCTCCTCTCAGTGGCTTACTGGCTGTGATTGACAGCAGCAGAAACCAATGGCTTCCACTGCTGTGTAAGGTGAGAGAGGCCCAGGAGAGCCAGCTATACATACACTTTAAAGTATAGCCAGCTTTTTTCTCATTTTAGATACAATCGGGATTGGTGAGCACCACATCAGGTTTTTTTTGCCATCTTTGTTCTATTGGAAAGTCCTGCAGACACATTAGGAAATGAAAGCAAACATCCCCAAAGTGAGGGAGTTGGTGTCTTAAACCAGAACAAGTGTCCCCTTTGAAAATACCCCCTGTATATTGGTGCTTTAATGACAGCTCAGGATTTCCCACCATTTTCTTTCCCAGTGACAATGGTCACTAGGACAAACATAATTGATAAATATCCCTATTGAGGGCATAGACAGTAGAAAAGAACTGACAGCGGTTCCAACCACTCATAATTTTGACTTTCAATATACTTTAATTGTCCCTTCATTTCAATTTATGATGGCTTTTCTGATAATTCCTTGAAGGTTTGAGCTCTTCATTGGGCTGATGTCACCCTTGTAGACACAAATTTAAACCCATAATTGAAATATCAGTGTAAAATGATTCTACAAACACTTGACGTTTTGCATTTCCCAGCACCGAATTGCTTGTAAGAGTACATAGCCTAGGCATCTCTCTTTACTTATTTCCCTGAGCTTCTGTTATATATACATAGATATTTAATAATTTCATGCCCTATGTGGTTTACCAAATTATTTAATTACATTTTTAAAAAGCAAAGATGAACGACAGTAAAGTAAAATGGTCTTGCGGCTATGTACTTATTTATGAATGTTTTATATAAGTCTACCACAAGTCCACAGTTTTGGCTGCGCGATATGTGTGATTGGCTTTAGACCTTCATTGTCAATGAGCTATATAAACCTATTAGGAGCAAATGATACCCCCTGGTTGGAATCAATGTAACTGGACCATCTTTTAATGGAGTGCAGTAATGATGAAAAATATGTCGTCATCCTGAATGATTTTACACATTTATCACCCAGTCGGTCTCCTAAATGAAAAGATGCCAGGCACTGATCTGCATTAACACTTCAAATGTTACAAGATGCTTTTATGCAAAACATGCTGCTTTGTGAAGGAATTCTAGGCAGATTTAGGCAATAAAAGTTTAATATTTCCTTTTTTTTTTTTAACGTCTGGAAAAAGAAGACAACATACACATGCTGTTAATAGCTTATTTACTTTAAAGCTGGCTTTACAAGAGTTCGAAAATGAAGAATCAGGCTCTCTTTTTCATGCAACATTCATGTCACTTTAAGATAAAAGCCCAAGGCAAAGATGAAAGGAGAGGACCACATTTATGCCCAGGGGCCTGCGTATCCCGTTAGAACAGTGAACCGTTTTTCTCAAATGTTTAGCCCACAACTTGGGTTTTATTATAGTAAAATTATAAATAAATGCATGGTACTGTATATGAAGAAGTTTTTCTTATGTTCTTTCAATTGGTTGAGAAAAGGTCATCATTAGGGATGAGCAGGGTGATTTTGTCAAAAATAATTACTGTGTAATTACCAGTTTTGCTATTGGAGATTATTCATTGAAGCAGAAAAGTCACAATTTCGCTGTTTAGGCAAGATCTGCATGAAAAAAAAAGATATGCTATTTTTTTTTGTGTGTACTTTTTTTTTCTTGGGGTGGGTAGGGGTGGAGTTGTATATTTAGTGTTTGTTGTTCTTTGTTTGTATATGTTTTTTCCTTTTTTTTCTGTATCTAATTGGTATTTGTGTACTTCAAGAACAATTCCAGGCATGTCATACATAGTTACATCGGTCCAGCTTGGACATCTGTCTACAATCACTTGCTCTAGCATCAATTGGACGTCATTACTCTGGACTGGCTTCCTAAAATTGACTATGGTAGACCATGCAAAATGTGTGTCAGCATTGCCACTTGTGGTCTCCATGTGATAGGGTGATAATGCAAAAGCACATTTGGAAGACGGTTGTTACCCCATAACAGGAAGTGACTTAAGAAGAACCCTCATGGAAAGATCACCAGGATATATTTTAATACAAACTAAAAACACATATATAAATAAACAGAATTTTGAAATTAAATTCATATTTTAAAATTTATTTTAGATTTTAGTGATTGGGTTTAGATCTAAAGTACGTAAAGTGTCCTGTTTTTTCTTTTTTATTCTGAAAAACTAGAAGGTGATCTAGACTGAAATTTTTAAGAACATAAAAGGAAAAGATTATTTATGAATGTAATCACAATGTTCCCCATTCTGCGAGTATTATGTCCAGTGACATTTTACATCTGTTCAAACACTAAGCAAAGCTAACAAAACAATTACAATAACAATACATTGACATCCATTTTGACAATACAGAATTCATATTACATTTGTTCACCATTGAGTGACAGAATCTGTCTCTACCTTTTCTACTGTCTTCATCAACAAGCACCACTCAAATCCCTGACACCAGCTGATAGTTCAAAATGCAAAGAATGAGCCAAGACAAAGAAAAGAGCGCACATTCAAAGCTCACATATAACCGAACACAATATACAATTATGGTCCTGATGAATACATTTACTTGGTTTGTATTATTTGTGTAAATTCATGCAAAGAATGTGATATTTGGATAAATCACTAAAATAAGTTTTCTCATTATTACCTAAGATGTATAAAAGTGATAAATGAGTGAAGATGTTTGTAGATCCCCTTACCCCTCTCCCTTCCCAACACTTGCACAAAACAAGAAAGAAGACCTGGGACTGGAGAACATTGGTTACAGCTTCTAATGGCCCATCTTGCAACCTTTTTGTATATTCGATACTGCAATGTCACTTAAATATTTTATAGACTTCCATGATCTATCTGTCCATTAGTCCTCAGCCAATGTATGAGTAGATGGAGAGGAGGGTTATGCTATATTTCAGAAAAGTAAGTATTAAACATGATTGTGCAAAGTGTCTCAGCACTGCCATTTGTAGCCTCCATTAGGGGCTCTTGTGACAAATTGGCAATGCAGGAGTTGTTACCCCATAATAGGAAGTACCTGAACAAGTACCTTCATGCAAGGATCAACAAGTATTCAATTCATAATAGATGCATGTTTAACCACTTGCCGACTGCCCGCCATTGTTTGATGGCGGTAGTATGGCTCCCCTGCACGAATTGCCATAGCTGTACGGCGCCCGCTATAAGGGGTATAGGGGCGAACGCCCGCCGCGTCACTTAAGAGCAGATGTGCATGCCCAGTGGCCACGATGTCTGCCGGACACCCGCAATCACTCCTGACAGAGCCAAAACAGGGGTCTGTGTGTGTAAACACACAAATCCCAGTTCTGTCAGGGGAGTAGAGACAGATCATGTGTTCCTAGTATTTAGGAACAGCGATTGGTCTCCTCCCCCAGTCAGTCCCATCCCCCCACAGTTAGAACACAAACTGAGGGAACACATTTAACCCCTTGATCGCCCCTAGTGTTAACCCCTTCCCTGCCAGTGACATTTACACAGAAATCAGTGGCTATTTATAGCTCTGATCGCTGTATAAATGTCAATGGTCTCAAAAAAGTGTCAAAAGTGTCCGATCTGTCCTCCGCAATGTTGCAGTCCTGCTAAAAATCGCAGATCGCTGCAATTACTAGTAAAAAAAAATAATAGTAATAAAAATGCCATAAATATATGCCCTGTTTTGTGGACGCTATAACTTTTGCGCAAACCAATCAATATACGCCTATTGCAATTTTTTTACAAAAAATATGTAGAAGAATACATAACGGCCTAAACTGATGAAGAAATAATTTTTTTAAATTTTATGGGGTTTATTTATTATAGCAAAAAATAGAAAATAATGTGTTTTTTTCAAAGCTGTTGCTCTTTTTTTGTTTATAGCGCAAAAAATAAAAACCGCAGAGGTGATCAAATACCATCAAAAGAAATCTCTATTTGTAGGAAAAAAAGGACATACATTTTGTTTGGGCACAGCGTCTCTGACCGTGCAATTGTCAGTAAAATTGACGCAGTACGGTATTGCAAAAAATGGCCTGGTCAGGAAGGGGGCAAGTTCTTCCGGGGATGAAGTGGTTAAAATGATTGAAAGCAACTTCTGAAGTTACATCAACATGTTAGGGCGTAGTGATTGGGTTTGGATCTACTTTCTGTAGAGTGTTAGAGAAACACGCAGATAGTATAAAAAGTATTTTTTTTAACATATAATGTAAGTTTGTGTTTTAAAGAGTGTTGTACATTTTGTAAAATCGTTATTGTGCAATTTTATGTTGCCTCTTAGATACAAATAATACTTAATGGTGTTTTTTTATGGGGGCTGAAGTGCAATACTAGAACAGGCACATCAAGGTGAGCCTTTTTGAACTTAATTTCAACTATACTGGGAAGAATGTAAGAGTAAACACAACAAAGTATAAAAATAAATCAAATACTTTTTGCTTAGGAATAAAGAATAGGAAAGAACTGGATGCTAAATAAGCCATTAGCTTCATGTTCTCCCATACCCTTAGGGAAGAAAAATAAAAGCATATGTTCTCTAAGAAACTGCCTGTACTGTAACATTCTGTCCTAGATACAGCAGACTGCTGAGTTTAGTATTGGCTAAAGTAAAAGCAGCAGCAAAAAAATTGATCACATATATGTGTTTTTTGTACCCTGACATAATATTTGTAGCAATTTTTTCTTGAAAGCTTTCATTGTTGATTGCTGCCTTTTAGAAAAAAACATAAACTCCAGACAAACATCTCCAATAACAACTTCATTTCAGACATAAGAAGGTATTTCTGGTAATGCCAAGTTCACATACACCAATTATTGCAGCTTAAAGCAAACTTGTCATTAGAGAGAGAAATCCAGAGTCTGCCATTGCTAACCTTCTTCTGAAAATGCATATTTTGTGACTGTTATGATGACCGTCTGCCATTAATTCTTTCTGAGTCACTGGGCAGGAACATGTATGGAGACCATATAATAAGTCAGAGAGGAGTCAGAAGTTCTTATCTCCATGCTATTTCTAGGTCACTGACAAGAGGATCAACATTGGTGTGTAGAGTAGTGCTGGATGATTTCTTGAGATGGTGCAAGGTGGCTAGAACCCAAGGTTGAGGAGTTCAGAGGCTAGATATGTGCTTAATCTGTTAGTTGGACATAGGTCGCTCAACTGGTATGATCTGTTAGTTGGACATTACATTGGTTGCTCAACTGGTGGAGGAATTAGTCTGATTATTCAGGGTTTAGAGGATAGATGTGTAAATGATTCAATAGTTGGATATGGGTTGTTCATCTAATAGAGGAACCAGTCTGGATACTCAGGGTGTAGAGCAGGGGTCTCAAATTGGCGGCCCTCCAGCTGTTGCGAAACTACAAGTTCCATCATGCCTCTGCCTGTGGGAGTCATGCTTGTAGCTGTCAGCCTTGCAATGCCTCATGGGACTTGTAGTTTCACAACAGCTCGAGGGCCACCAGTCTGAGAGGCCTGGTGTAGAGGGTAGATGTGTGATCTGTTAGTTGGACAAAAGCTGCTTAGCACACCTGGAGGAATTAGTCTGAATACTATGGTTCAGAGGGTAGATGTGTGTATGTTCCATAAGTTGGACCTGGGTTGCTCAACTCATAGAGAAACCAGTTTGGGTACCCAGGGTTTAGAAGGTAGATGTGTGTTTGATCCATTAGTTGGACATAAACTGTTCAGTTCACTTGGAGGAATCAGTCAAATTGTGTCACAAGAATTGTATTAAAGAACCAACATTTTTTAAATATCACTGGTGATAGAATTGTTTAATACAAAGTCTCCTGACTCTTTGTAAAGCCACCTGCTTTTCAGACTACATAACAGCCAGGCAGCTATCATTTTCAGAGGAGGAAATCATATTCTTTCATAACAGGTTTACTTTAAAACTTCATTATGGTATTTGAGAATAAATAATAATAATAATAATAATGGTGATTATTATTATTATTATTATCCTTATTGTTAGCTTCTTTTTTTTTATGATGGTGTAGTAAACCAGACCCCCAACTAAATGTCCTCACAGCTGTATGAGATGATGGTGCACATCCATATGACCTTTATTTAAAAGTGCAGACAAGCACAAACCACTCATTAATCTGACTATACTAAGATGGTGATAGCTGTGCATCATTGCTCTTTGTATGTCATTTAATAAAGTCTTGAATCGTTGATACAACCAAGGAGGTCTGCATAGGTGATTTTAAAACGATACAAAATATAGAGTACATTTTAAGTAAAGGTTGCACTTTGCTTTATGAGAGCTTATGAGCTGTTTATAAGAACGGCAAGTTTCCAGCCGTAACAGAGTTATTCATACTCCACATAGCAGGTGAATAATGACTGGGGAGGTGTTCCTTGTGCTGGACAATGCACCTGCAGCTGCTGAGTTTGCTTTTACTAATTGAGCAGTGATTTCCCAGCACAGCTTGTTACTGCTTACTGTACAAATCTTCCAGTCTAAACATTCTCAGGCATTTTAGCTGGGGATTATAAGATCGAACACACATTCCCAGTTCTCATCTAACCTGTGTCATATCGGATCAGGATGGCTGCAAAGATACACCAGTGAAGATCTTTGGATTAGGGTTTGTACGGATAAAAAAAATCTGGAAAAAATGGCCAATTCACGAGTAGGGTTTATTGACTTTTTTGTGGTTGTATTGTTTAAAAAAAAAAATATTTAAAAAAAGTATATAGTATATATAAAAGTATATATATTATATATAAAAGTATATATATAGTATATAGTATATGCCGCGTACACACGTCGGATTCGCCAACGTGATACCCTCTGTCAGCATTTGCAACGGAAACATTTAGAACATGTTCTCTATCTAAGTGCGTCGGAAATTCTGACAGAAAAAGTCTGATGGGGCATACACACGGTCGGAATATCCAACCAAAAGCTCCCATCAGACTATTTCTGTCGGAATTCTGACCGTGTGTACGCGGCATTATAGTATTACATTATATATAAAGTATATGTATATATATATATATATATATATATATATATATATATACAGTATGTTTTAATGCTTAGATTGGGCTGTTTTTTTATTTTTTGTAATTTTTAGTCTGATCCCGCTGACCTATTAGATAAATATAATATAAGAAGATAATGTAGACTATGTAATGGTGAGAATATGTTTAAGTTAACCAATACCTTATTATCCTAATATTTATTAATATTTAAGCATATTGATGATGTTCCTAATTGTTAATAGTTACACTCTGCATTAGTAAATGAGCAAGCCATATTTATAGGAATACAACCAGTATGTTATACCTATAAGACCAAACTTAGTAATTAGACAAGCATCTGTCAATGATATCACAGGAGCCTATCAATTTGATAGTCCGTATATGGTAAACATAATGGAAGTCTTTTCTGAATATGGGTGACTTGGGCATGGTTCAAAAATCATAATCATAAACCAGTTTAATATGTAGAATACATTACATACATGGGAAACTATTTAAAATTATTAAGATTTATCTAAATAGGGGTAATATTGCAAGACGCCCTACCAAGACACTACCAAGCGCCATTTTGTTGCCTCCCTCTGTCTACAATGGCAGCTATCAGGCTGCACAAGGGACATGCATGTAGAATAGACATGTTTCTATAAATAATTGTGGATGCTCTTACTAGTGGTCTCAAATAATGCATACAATGTATATTTTTCTCTTGCAGTTGTATTTTAAAGCTGCCAAACCAGATGAACACACAAAAAGGTCAGTGTTGGCCTTCTATTAACACTCTACAGTGACAGCTTTAATTTAAGTGATGTTTGTTAAGGGTTGTTGAAACGGCTTCAGTATTTGGCCTACCAAGGTATGACTGTGCTACAAGGGACTGCATGGACTATCAATGGTTAACCAATTAACATCAGGAAAGGTCATTCATTCCAATAATCCACAATTCTTTGCTATTTGTGCCTATTAGCTAAATATTGTTTCGTTTTCCATGAATAGTTATAACCAATAAAGATCTTAATGCTGAAGAAGTGCAGAAGTGCTGAACATAACATTGAATTTGGGCCAGTGGAGATTTAAATAAAGCTGTATTCCTTCCACTAATCACCTCTTCCAGCACTTCTCAGTTCAATTATCATTTATCATTTTACATTACTGAATGCATTATCGTTGAGCTTCCATAGACCTCTACAATGTCATCCAGTGTTAGCACGTTCATCTGCAATGGATTTACATTGATTGAGATGGGGGGAAATAGAGCAAAATGAACATTATGATGAACATTATGCAAGCAGAATTCCCAGTAGACAGGGTCAGTGTTTAAAAGCTCAAGCCAAAGTTTTTTTATTTTCACATTGTATTTTTCTTTTCATATTATGCCACTCGGGACTGAACTTTATGCATGTTCATTGTCATCCTCCTTATGTATCCTGATTCATGAAGTTTTTTTTTAAATAAATGCTTATCTCATAGCGCAACTAAGTTGTCCATAGATTTCAGAGGGCGGTCAGACGGGCAAAATGTGAAAGCCCTCAGGGAGAACATTGAGCCATCAGCTGTAAAAGCTTTAAAACTTGGCTTGACTCAGAATTCATAACTATTCATATGGAGAAGAGAGAGAGGTGAACACCCAGACATTGATGCATATCTCTCAGTTTTCGGAGATGAGAAAGAGGGACAACTTTCAACACATAGTATGTAAGCAAAAGACCCCTGTTATGCCCCCAGATACATGGACCATAAAGAACATGCAAATAGTGAATAAATAAGTATTTTTGGCACCAGTACCTTTTCTTATACTGGATTTTATTAACGAAATTAAATTTGTTTAGAGGATGGATGAAAAGTTTAGTGCAGTTTAAAACTTTTGGTAGTTAAATAGTACATGTTATAGAGGTCTGCACATCAGACCGAAAAGAGTAAAAGTGAGTGGGGAAAGAAAGAGATTGAGAGATTTGGTTCCAGAAGAGGGACATTGCTTCTAAACTAGTGACTATTTGGAGGAAAGTTGCTGAATTATTCAGGGGAAATCAACATACTTTGTAACACCTTTATCAAAGTGTACTTAAATTGGTTGTAAACAATCACCTTGTAAAACAACCCTATTAGTTTAAAATAGAAATGAAAGGCAAAACATTTTTGTATAGACATAAAAAAAACATTATAAATACCTTTTTCTCCCTTTTTTATAAGTGATCACATTCCCTCTGTTCTCTTCTGCATAAGAGAGGGGGGGAGAAGCAGCAGCACACTGAGCTTCCCAGTGAATTGCTGTGCAGCAGGGACATGTCAGGACAAGCCTGATCATTGAAGGAGAGTACACTGAGTTCCCAGCATAGATAGAAACTGGCCGCGGTGTGTTCTCCTGTTTAGTGTGGTCAGTTTTTAATAGGAAGCAGAGGGACTGGCAGGAACACCAGGAATTTCACACAAAGGAAGCAGTACGAAGAGAACAGGATACTTTCTCATACACGTACATGGTACAGCAGGCACATATCAGGAATATGAAGTGTTGGGGTAACAAATGCTTTAAAGCAGATCATCACTAAAAGTGTAATTTATCACAAATCTTAATCCCCTTCCTGCCTCCTCTTCCTGATCCTGCCAATCCTCCTGCTTTCCTTTTTCAATCTGACCACACTAAGCATAGAAGTACATCCTTCCCAGTGTGGTCAGTTTGTTGACTGTGCCTGGAGAACAGCCTGCCTGTCCTCCAATGGGCTGACACCGCAGAGCCATTCACTGGGAATGTACTGCTCTTTCTCCACTCCCAACTGTCTAAGCCCCTAAATGAGGAGTCCCCCCCCCCCCAAATTAAAAGTCAGCAGCTGCAAATACTTTAGCTGCTGGCTTTTACTATTAGGATACCTACTGTACCTGTCCAGGCATCCAGTGGTGTCCTCACCCAAGCTGATTCTTGAATCAGCTCACAGGTGCTGGCCCCGCCATCTTGGCTAAGGAAAACCAGGAGTGAAGCCTTGCAGCTTCACAGATGGTTTCCTACTGTGCATGCATGAATTGCACAGCGCTCTGTGAATGGGCTGTATGCAGGGTGAAGGAAGGGAACCAAACCAGGTACCCGCTCCCCCCAAAAAGTGTCAAATGTGGCAGCTGAGGGGGGGGCAGACAAGCAGAGCTTCCCCTTTTGGGTGGAGCTCTGCTTAAAGCAGCTGGGAACAGAGGTCATATGATCACTTATAAATAAAGATATATATATATATATATATATATATATATATATATATATATATATATATATATATATTATACTGTGTATGCTTTGCCTTTTATTTCTATTTTAAATAATGGGTTGTTTTTACAAGATAAGGGTTCTCATACAGTTTAAAATACACTCTTATTTTTCACAAAAATAATCAGCTGCAGAATGTGTGCAGTAGACTATATAAACTTGCAGATGGATGGTGTAAGTCACCTTTTTTGGAGACAGGATCCAATCAAACCCCTGCCTACCTCTCATTTTAAAGTAGTTATTTTTTGCCAACCTTATGTTAAGCTAGGCAGACACAAAGTGTAATATACTGGCTTTGATTTCTATGTATACAGCATTCACGCTGTTTATCACGTTTCTACTAGTCAGATTGAGTTTGACATTGCCAATAATAATATTCCGTGGCTACACAATATTGCCTACAGTAGCATGATGTGCCAATTGTATTTTATTTTACAAGAGAATTATGTGCATTAATACAATTTTTTTCTGGTGTTTTTATTTTCTCTGTTGTGATCTCATTTGTTCACTGTACATGAGGCCCACATATCATTAGCATCCCTCGGATGAGTACTCATCTTGCTCAAAATCTCTCCCTTTAGTAAATATACCCCAATGAGTTCTAAAAATAGACTCTTTTTGTATATATTCATTTCTCCTCTCTGTTCCTCCTGCCTGTTTTACGCTTCTGTCTCATTTAACACTCTGTTCCCACGAGATAACTATTCCTCCAGGAAGTCTCTGAGCAATCACAGCTGATCTTCAACACTGACTGAATAGAGGAACATATATATGTAATGAAGTCATATATCCAAAAATGTGCCCTATGTCTATTGATAAAAAAGGGCCATTATTTTCTAAACTTCTCACATGTTTAATCATATCTCAAATAAACAGGCCAGAGTACATTGCTGGTAAAGTTATTTGGAGCAATTCAGAATAATGTACGGTGACATTATTAAAGTAGAAGTCTACCCTAATACTAAAATCCCTGCATCTACAGATATCCACAATCTTACACTAACCTATCTAGCCCTGTAAAATCGAATTTGTTATACATACCTTTTTTGAAGCCAATCCGACCTGATCCCACGCTGAGCTGTCAGCCGCGTCTTCGCTATGGAGGCGGGTGCAGAGGATACAGCCGAGAACAGAAGCCGCATAGTAACTCTATGGGTGATGTCACCCCCCATTCATTTCACAGCCGTTGTCGGCTGTGTCCTCTGCAGAGCTTCTGCCGCTGGAGACCGTATCGGTTTCAAAAAAGGTATGTAAACTGATTTATTCTTTACAGGGCTAGATAGGTTAGTGTTAGATCATGGATGTCTGTAGATGCAGGGATTTTAGTTTTAGGGTGGACTTACACTTTAAAGGTAAAATCAAAATTCTAAATTAAGCCTTGCAAGTTATTAAAAAGACAGGACCTATCTGTCTCAGGCCCCTGAATTGTAATTCAATCTAGCCCTACTGAACCTAAACATAGAACACATCCCTCCACGCACCAGACACTCAATTACTCATATACTTCTGGCAGCCAGACTGAGCATTACGAGACTCTGGAAAAACCTACACCCTCCTAAGGTATCCAATACTCTAGACTTGATCAACAAACACTGTATGTATGAACTTATGCTCGCCTCTGGTAGGGGTTCTTATGAGAAATCACATTTCCTTTGGCAACCTTGGATGCAGTGGTACCACTCCCACCAACATCTCTACCTGCCGTAACTTTAGAGTGGACGTAGAAAACCTGGTTCTTACCCATTTCCACCCTTTTCTATAATTCTGAGAGTTCCACTAGGGATTATATTCCCCTTTTCACAGACCACCACACTTGATACAAGGCTAACCGCTAGTACACGCACAGGCTAATATCACTGACCTTCTGGATAATAATCGTTGAGTTATCGCAATCTAATACTGTACGGTTTCAACCATGATCTTCATGTACACGTCTTGATTGTATTCTTGTTCTGTTTTACCTGATGTCATCTAAATATGACATGTTCTAACTCTTGAACTTTATAATGGTATGTTACAAAACTTAAATAAAAAAATAAAAATAGGTAAAGCAAATTGTGAAGCTAGTGGCACAATGTACGGCAGTGGCCTACTTTCTAAAAAAAAAAAAGAAAAAGTTCCCCACTTTGAACGATTTACTAGCCTACTAAGGGGCCTCGCTGGCTAACATTACAGGAAGCAAGGTATTTCCATCTTTTGGTTATAGAGCAAGTAACCCAATTCAATATTTGATTCCTTTGATGCCATTCATAAATAAATATGTTAAATTTCCCTGGCTAGAGAGTTGGGTTGGGGTGGGGAGTTGAAGAGAGTTGCATTCACTCAAATAAAACAAACTGAAGTTATTTTGTTAGCTGAATGGCATTGAGGGCCCATTTGAAGGGCCCATTTAGTTTATTTATTATTTTAGTTATTTATTAACATTTTTAGATCAGTTTGCCTGGTGGATAATTGTGAATAAAACTATGCAGGTTCAATCATGTCTTGTTCATTAATATCGAGGACTACACTGTATAAGGTCCACTTCAAACTTGTGTTTCCATCACTGATGACAACTCACCATCAAGAGGATCACTATGCAAGACAGGTAGAATTTTTATGACAGAAGAGTCCCTATTGGTCCTCCCCCGGCCTGTGTTTGTGTACACTGAGCTGTGCATGTGCAGCTTAGCGTACATCTATGGTACAGTTCTGTGCTATGACAATGTGACTCCTGTGCACTTGTGTATGAGTGACATCATCATGGCCCGGTCAACCAAACAGCTATAATGTTGAAAACCAGAAGGAAGACCTGTAGAAAATGGCTACACCACTGACTAATAGGAATGCTGAGAGTGCAGTGCTAGAGAGGATCACTAGCCAGGTATATCTGCCAGGATGTGCTAATATGCTGTTCACTAGATAATGATGGCTAAAAAAACGTTTGCAGAGATTTTATTGTGCTTTAAAGTAATTGTAAAGTCTGATTTCTAAATAACTGGCATCCCCTCTGCTGTAGTAAGATCTAAAGTACTGTGTGTCATTATAATCTTAAATACCTAATTTAATAGCACTGCTGTACTGTCACGTGACCTCCGTCCACTCTTTTTCCCTGATCTAAGGAGAGCAGTGGGGGACTGAGATTCCCCTCTGACGTCAGCCGGCCAGCAGAGGGAGATCACGTGACCGCACAGCAGCGCTATGTAATAAGGTATTTAGGATTATAATTTTAAAAAAGCTGACACAGTACTTTTCTTACTACAAGAGAGGTGATGCCAGTTATTTAGAAATATGACTTTACAGCTGCAGGAAACAGCAGCATGAGGGGAGCGGAGGGTTCGGAGATTGGCTCTCACACACAGACTAGGACCTGACAGGCAGGGAGAGACTCACAGCAGAGAGCAGGATGACGGAGACATGTGAACTGACCATGGGATCATGGATCAGCAGCCATGATTACTGTGATCAGTACACATAGGGGACACAGAAACAAGCAGAATCAACCAGGTATTTTAGAACTTAGAATTGGACAAATTACACGGCACAAGCACTGTGGTATAGATCATGCTTTGAAGGAACAGAAGCTTTTTTTTTTTTTTAGGGTTACAACCACTTTAAAGTGGGGTTCCTCCCATTTTGTACATGTCCAATCATTGTCATGAACCCTGAAAGCTTTTACAAATGGCAATTTTTTTTTTAATTAGTAAATACTTTTTTTCCCTTATTTTCTGCAGCACTTCTGGCTGCAGCCACCTGGGAAATATAGTCACTAGGCGAATCGCATGGACTCCTGGGATATCGGAGTCATATATCCCAGGAGTCCATGCAAATCGCCTAGTGATGAAATATCGTGTTATTTCCTTCCGGATTTTCTTTGATTGACAGGTTGGGGTATATCAATGGGGTGGGAACTTTCACAGACATCGCCATTGCAATAGTAACGTGTAAGGATGAAAGAGCACCGCACAGTAGCATTACTGGGCAGGTGCGAGATTGGGAGGTGCATGCTGGGTAGCCAGCTCCACCGAATACCAGAAAGGAATACAAGAGGGCTTCTGATGCCCACAGCAGAAATGAACTCTGCCTGCTTCCAAGATCAGGTTAGGTTTAAGCGATTTAAGGATTAACTAAAAGGACAACATTAATGGCATCATCTAAATGTTGGATTTGAATTGGAGACAATTATGGCTCAGTATTTAGAAAAAAAAAAATGGCCTGGGGGACTGGCCTGTTAGTAAACAGTGAAAGAAGAATCAACAGACTGGTGAGCTCATCTTATTCTCACTCACACTGCTTTCTCCTCCTATCAGAATGCTCTTTGTTGGCACATGAGCACAACTAAATGGCTCCTTGTGATGCTTCTACCTCTTCCAATTTGAGCTCTGCAGTGTCAGATTGTAAGAATACTTCAAGTCAAATACTAACACTGCTTGCATTTAGTAAGGTATTCATAATTACACAGTGTTTTTTTTTTTTTTATATCTGCCTGCAATTCAGCTTTAAACAGAAATTTATATAAATGTATTTTAAATATAACATCATATTTAAAAATGATGTCTATAGTAAACAGTGTGTTGTATTTTTCTACATTGTTTGATTAAAAACAAGAATAAAGAAAACAAAGAAAGTACAATGAAGCATCACATACTATGCCAGAACTAGAGCAGACCAACAACATTCCTTAAAGAAATTACAATCTGTATATGAAAATTAAATCAGTGACCAATTCAGGAACATAGAGAGCCCATAAATAACAGATTACCCATTTTTACCAGGAGATTAGGCAAACCTTCCACTGAGACCACCCAGGACAATGAGCCTCCTTGGCTGGCAAACTTGTATAATCCACTTAATAAACTGCTGCATATTCAGTAAATAATTTGGTATTTGGAGATTAAGTGTGAGAAGGAAGAAAAAAGGGATAATGTAAGCAGCAGAGGAAACAAGGCGAGCAGCTAAATAAATAAAATGAATCAAATAAAAACAATGCTTGCGCTTATCCTCTTTGAAAGATTGGGGTCCAACAGCGATATCTTTATTAGCAGAAAACCTGTTCACATGCCATATGCCAAAGTCTTAAACAATACAGTTTTAAGTTCTCAGAAAATAATTAACATCTTACGGACTCAAATCAGTCTTCGTTAACCGTCCTCTCATTACCATAGTGAGAGGTTACAGTGTTAATTGATCCATATGTCATCAGCAAAATAATGTCCAATAAAACATTCTTCTTTCTGAAATCCTGTTAATGTCACTGTATATTACGTAGAGGTGTAAAGATTGTTAGAATATACCTGGGTACGGAGAACCTGAAGAAAATGCATTTTGTCATTTTTGTAAAGATTTAGAATACAGAGTAAGTAATGTTTTTTTTCATATTTGATTTAGTACGTCTGTAGTACATGCTGGATACAACAGACTATCACTTTGCTTCCAAAAAAACACCATAAAAAGATATTTAACACCTGGAGACTGATTGACTGAGAATATGGTCTCTTCAAACACTGAAATTAAAATACCCAACCATTGGGGAGATCTTCCCCCACCTTCTGTCCTTGTGACACCCATACAAGTATAGCGCTATTTGTACTGAACTTCAATAGTTACACATGAAGATGTAAAAAAATACATTATATTATTAAGTGTATATCTTGGCAAAACCTTTTTATTTTTTGGATAGAGTAGGGAAGGGCTACACCCTCTGTCAAGATTGTATTGCTGTGTTCCTGTTGGGGAGATTCACACCCCCAACTGCAACATTTGCATTGGAAATCACTGTCACTGAGACAAAAAAAAAATTAGGAGAAATTCAAAATGTTAAAATTGTCCCCAGAGCAAGAGGTAAGTGCAAATCTTCTAACGCCTATTCTGGGCACAACTGCCTAGGGAGATTTCCACTAATGTCCTGTTGTGTCTCTGGGACAGGAGCTGAATGGAAATCTCCATTCAGAAAAAAAAAATAAGGGTTATAACCCTTCCCTACTCTATCCAAAACTAGTAAAATGTTTTGGTTATATAAACACCTTAGAATGTTCTGAGTTCCTTTATTTACTGTAAAGTCCCAGAATCATTCATCTCAGGTGTGGTTCTTTTCTCTAGATGTTCAGAAATATTGAGCACCAGCAGTGACTTTAGTAGATTTTAAATAGAAAATAGGTTCATCTCAAAAGACAATATGAAAAGGAGAGTGAGCTGCAGAAGATCATGATATCCCTAAATACACTGGTTCACATACTCTACACTAGGCTCCAGTCCTTTCTAGATCTTTATTTCAAACCTCTTTTAAAGTCTCTGATGGTTACTTTCAAAATCGCATACTATTCTAGCTAGTAAAAGGCAGAGCTCAGGCTCCTGGCAATTGAGGTTTGATTGATATCCCAATCTTGACTTTGATGGCAGGATAGCATGGAAAGGTTCCTGTATACAACTTCCCACTTAACCATACCTCACCAAATGTCCATATATGGATGACAGTTGCCGCTTTGCTCCCCCTAGGATTTACACTCTTCTCTCCAGTGGGTACCACCTTCAAGGGTTCCTCCCAGGAGGGGAGATCCCTTACCTACTTCTTTGTATATATACCTAGGGCCTAGGAGATACTACATGGGCCAAAAATGATTGGTTCGTCAAGAACCTGCCGACTTTCAGGCCCATGTGTACAACTCCTTGCCCGACAGAGGTCAGTCTCATGACCAGCTTCTGTTGAATGGTCATGCTGAAAAAACAGCAAATGGCTGCGAGCACTGATCACTGTGTTCTGGGGGGAAATAAAATAGCTCAGCGGGGGAGATCTCTGAATTAACATCGCTTGTGTTAGTATGGCGATCTGTAAGTTTTTGTTTTTTTCCTTCAGCACGCTGGGTTGAACAGACAAAAACATATCGCTGGGTTGAACAGACAAAAACATATAGTACAGGGTAAAAGCCTAAGAGGGAAGCAACAGAACAGAAAGTGACTTAGATATTTAATAGTTCTCCCAGTATGCCTTAGCAGCTCCCCATACCTACAGATTGGCCAGACTATCAGATATCCATAACACATATTCATGTTTCTTTGGCACCCCCTGCTGAAGTGACCTATAGCAAAGAATATGCACTCAGCAGGGCTTGATGGAACATTTTTCGCAATAAGCCTGCTGCAGCTGCTGATTAGTAGCATGCATTTGCAAATGCGTGCGGACTAAACCCCTGTTTTTATCGCACTGTTAGACAGGTTCATTCGGTTGTCTGCGAGCTGGTGGTAAGTAGGCTTGGGTTTTTTCCTGGGCATTCCCCAGGCTTTGTTGTTATCTGTTCCAGCCTTCCAATGCTGCTTACTGCAATAGCCAGCTATAGATGAGGGCGGTGGCGTTTTTTTTGTTATCACGTTGGTGTTTGTATTGGTCCAGCAGCGCACCAACACCTTTGCAGCCATTGTTCTACTTGCTGGGTACTTGGTGTGCTCCTGTACCTTTAAGAAGGGGTGGGCTCCCCTTCAGTCCACCTGCCCTCATTTATCCATCAGAGTGCCTGTGCCTCCACTGTGGGGACACTCATATTTTAGTGTTAGGACAACAGATATCAGGGTGCCGTGACGAGGCTCTGTGGCTTACGCATGCGTTTGCAAATGCGTGCGGACTAAACCCCTGTTTTTATCGCACTGTTAGACAGGTTAATTCGGTTGTCTGTGAGCTGGTGGTAAGTAGGCTTGGGTTTTTTCCTGGGCATTACCCAGGCTTTGTTGTTAACTATAGCCCACTGCTGACTTCAAAATTCACAAAAGTACAACAAAAAGGACACAAGAAACAAGTGCATCAGTCATAACTGAGACAAGAAAGCATGGACAGCATTAAAAACGTTGTCAGAACTTCTAAATCTTCCCCAGTCTACTAAACACATATTTTTGTTCTTTGTCTGTGTCATCTTTGGAGAGATTTCTCATTACTTTATATCCTGAAATGTTAATGCTTTCACTTTTTGCATGCATGTTCATATCTGTTACTCAGACAGTACTAAATATACAAAAGCCAGGCAACTAAAAATGTTATTAAGCAGTCAGTAAAACTTTTAATGTTTTTTTTATCCTGGCTGGGAGTCTTCAACAAAGTGGTGCCACAAAGTATATTTATTTTTGAATTCTCCTTTGTCCATTCTCCAAGTCTTAATTGTGACCAGGGAGCACACAAGCCTGGTTAAAGAACTAGGTTAAAGAAGCCCCAACTTCAGGTCTTACTCGGGAGCTATACCCCACCACTACCCTTCAAGTCAATGGCAGCACTACAATGGTCAGTAGCAGCACTGCCATTGGTTTATGAAAAGAGGTGAGCCATAGGTACAAAGTTGAGGCTGACATTGAGATCTTTATGAAAGTGTGTGCTTGGGATAAGATAGATGTGTTGACATGCTGAGGATTTATTCTTAAAATCACTTGCAGGCAAATCATGGCACCAACCAAGAAGTACTATTAGGTTAGACATGTTTTCCAGGGCTCACTTATTAACCTACTGGTATATGGGTTATGGAGGTCAATTAAGGCAGTTGATAGTGGATTACATTACTTATTGATAGCGCCTGTTTAAAAGTGATCACGACTTACCACACTCTCTGCTTCTGTATATACGTTAGAAAATTCTTCTCAAAACCTTGCCTAAATTGTGTTTTATGATTATTCATTAGTATTTAAGTGTACTAGATTATATAGACATTCATTACAAGCAAGGTCAAACCGCACTGTTTATTTGCAATATGTGAGATAGATTTATGCGTTCAATACTGTATCTAAACTAACAAAATATATTGACGCCAATGCAGAATGTTGATAATGCCACTAACACCAGGTCAGTATTGCAATAAACACATGGCATGGGCTAGTGAATCCAATGACTGATTAATCAATTGATCCCACCCTGTCATTTTTGATGATGGTCATTTATCAAGGTTACATATAAAGTTCATTTATCACACAGCATTGTGTCAGCACTGCGGGTTGCAGAAAGAACTGTCATAAACCTATATTGGTGTGAATGGTCAGCTTGCTTCATCTAGAGCAAAATTTGATTAAAAAAAAAAAATCTACTCCTGGGAATTTGTCACTGTATTTTCAACAAACATTAGGAATATCCTATGAGTTTCGGAGCTATCCTATGATCATCTCTTGATAGATGTCCCCTTTGTCAGTCAGGCAGGCAGTTTGTGAAGTGGGGGTGCTGCGTAGTTGGAGCACAATTTGGCACTAAAATAATTAGCAAGATAGAGAATGTGTATCAAAGTTAAAAAATGTGATGTGAATGTGTAGGGAGATGTGGCTGCATTGACATGTTGGTTTTAAAAAAGTCATGAGTTGGGCTTCTTGCTGTTGTTGGTTAAGCCATTTCATTATAGACAAACTGACAATACTGTGCTATCACCACATAATAAGTTGGACAATGTAATTCAAAAGTGCATTTGTTTAACTATCAGCAAAATAACTGCATACATCATGGGGATGATTTACTAAAGGCAAATAGACTGTACACTTTGCAAGTGCAGCTGCTTCAAAACTAAATGGGGTAAAGCTTCTCTTAACAAAAATACCCAATTATATGCAAGGAAAATAAAAATAGTTTTTGCTTGTATATGATTGGATGATGGCAGTCAGCAGAGCTTCTCCTGCTTTACTAAGCTCTGGAGCAGCTTCACTTACAAAGTGCACAGTCTATGTGCCTTTAGAAATCAACCCCAAAACCAACCTTCTTGACTCATTTCACCACTCTCGACTTACAAGGGTCATTTGAGCAAGCTGGGAGCAGTGAAACACATCAAGAAAGGTTGCATACATGATGTATGCAGTTTTTTTACTGATAATGGAGAGTTGCGATGGGCTGCCGGAGCTGGCACCCAGATTGTCCAAGCATAGTAAGAAAAGCATATATTGAGAGGTGCCATGGATCTGGGTATGTTTTTACCCAAAAATTCATTTCTAGCATTTCTTCAATGTTCTTGACATCCTCAAAATGAGTTAAAAGTGACCCCTAAAAACCTAAGATACTCTGTATCTAAATACCTTGCCTCTTATTTACTCTGTAGAACATTCCATGGGACTGATTTACTAAAGACAAATAGGCTGTTCACTTTGCAATGGATCTTGTACAATGCAAGGATATTTTCCCTGGGGCTTGGTAAATGTGGCAGACCTTCCAAATGAATACCCAATCACGACCAAGAAAGTTAAAAAAAAAAAGAATGTTTGCTTGCATGTGATTGGATGATGGGTGCCAGCAGAGATTCACCCCATTCACTAAGCTCTGGGAAAATTCCCCTGCAAAAGGAACAGCCTATTTGCTATTAGTAAATCAACCCTGTTATCTCGGCCTCTGGTTGACTCTGTAGAATGTCCTTCATCTGATAAACCACAGGGAATTCCCTTGCATTGACCCTTGGATAGCCTATGCTTGATTCAGTCTGCAGAATTCCTTGTACCAGAATGTCCTCTACCTGACTCACTGGATCTGACTCACTAAGTAGAATGCCTTGTATCTGATTCACTGCCACATCCCTGACACAGTTCAGGAAATGCCTTGACTGTCATTCACTGATTCTAAATTATTCCATAGAATAATCCTTTCCTCCCCCTAAATCATTCCACTTTGTCAGTATATCCTGTATCTGATCTGCTGTGCCTGGAAAGCTTGTGGTCATAGCTGACTGTCACCTGACGTCCACTAACAAGTCTGACTTCATCATACTATGCATCTTGATGCGCAATAGTTCATCCAAAACGGTATTTCCCTTGCAAATACAGTAATCTGCAGGGGAATGAGGCAAACACAGCTCTGACAATCCTGATGGACACGTTGCTGCTTCTGCTACACTGGTCAGTGGATGATCTCCCCGAGGAGGCCATGACTGCTGCTGGAGGCTTCTAAAACAAACCCCTGAAAGGAAGAAAATATCTATTTTTAATGAGTACTGTGCAAAATCAATTAGCCAGTGGCCTGGAAGAGGAAATTAATAATTACTTTTCTTTTGGCATTTTCATAATATCATAAAAGATCCTTTCCATTATCCACTCGGCTAGACATTCTGTAGTGGCGTGATGCAGCTAAGATGGAAGTACATAGGCTTTTATCGCCATGCCGATGGAACATCATTTAGCTGAAAATAGTTGTTTTCAGATTTTTTTTGTAAAACAGAGAACACAAGTGATGTTGTTCATTAACGTCATTCAGCTGGGAGACAGCCAGTCTTGTCTGACTGATAGCTGCACCTCGGATAGAGGACACAATTTTTCCCCGAAGAACCATTTCACAGGAAGTTGCATAAAGTGCAAGCCAGAGAAATCTTTGCTCCGAAAGCGGTTCAAGATCTTTGTCTTTTCCCTGCTGCGCTAATGTCACAAAGAAGGCTGTTTTGCCTCGTCAAAATGACAGTTTGAAAAAAATAAAAACAAGACATTTTAATATTTCCAGAAGAGTGGAATAATTTACAGGAGAATATGGCCTGGAATTCAATATAACAGAGTGTGATATATGTGGCTGTAAGGAAATTCACTGTGACTTGAGATATTGATAGACACTTGCATGAGAAGCCCTCCACCATTCCAACCAATAGAACAGACAAAATACAGGGATGTGTTGTTTATTACTCCTCTGTTACCCACAGTCAGCAGATGGCTCGAGGTCTGGTGTGATAAGGGCAGAACCTTATCTCATGCCACCCCTGGAGGAGATTGTCTGAGACTAAAGAGTTGCTTTACCTGATGACAGCAATGGTAACGTATAAAAAAATATAAAAAAGAACAACACACTGTTTGCATTTCATTTTATGCTTCCTATTATTGTGAACAGAGTGCTTAAAAAAAAAAACAAGAAAATCTACTTTAGTATTTTTATTGTTTACCAATGTTTACTGAAATAATTATTTTTCTAATTAAAAAACAATGATACCTAAAAGAAAAAAAAGTGTGTCTATACCAATAAACCAGCCACCTGCTAACCTAAAAATCAACAACGGGAACTGACTGGCTGTTATGGGCAGCAGATTGACTGGAAAGAGAATATGAAATGTGTGCTAACCCAAATCAACCAATCCGTTTTCAATATTTCACTGTCTAATAATAATGAAATGAAGTCTTTTGCTATCATTGTTCTGATTTTTTTTTTACTGGATAATAAAGTTTCCTTTTGACATTAGGCAATTGTCAAATCCACTAGCCCCAACTTGATGTGAAAGAAGGACAACTTTTAATACAAATTATATTGGCAAAAGAGAAACCCTTACTACGACCCTATTACATGAAGAATTCATATGCAAAAACATGATTGCTTTTTCTCATTGATGTTTTTTTCCCCTCTATTTATTTTATTATAATTTCATTTGGAATAAACAATGCTTTACTTTTTGGTTCAATATAGTTAAATAATATATTTACAGAGGTTTATGCATCAGACCAAAAAAAAGAGAGACAACTGAAGAGGAAAGAGAGACCAAGGCAATTGGGTGAAAAAGAGGGACTGGGAGCTATGCCAAGCCTATTTCAGCTCTGTCCATGGGTTTGGGAATGATATTCCGGGCCTATCATTCTCAAGGGAACTGGCAATTGGCTGGGTTAGATTATTCTCAGCTGATTGCTATTGTTTCCCCATAATAATACCAGCTCTTGGGATGGATGTTCTCCACCATTACATTAACGTGTATGTCGAGATAAGGCAAGCATGCCTGGTAATGGAATCCATAATTAAAGCCCATGTCTGGGTGAATACTGTGATCTCCCGTACCCTCCCCACCAAGAAAAAATGCCTCCTAATGCCTTTTTTTTTTTGCTTACCAAAATCTTCTATCACCTGTCTTTTACTAGTGCTTCTTCTGCTGTTTGTCACCTCATGGTGATGTTATCCCCTCTCTGCAGACTTTTGGAACCCTCAGAGAAGACCACAACTGGAAGGCCAATTAAAGTGTCCTTTTCAATAAGCCAGTAATATGGGAACCTGAAGAAAGACCCTCCTCCTCTTCAGTCCAGAAGATGGAAGATTCAGCAACACCCCATCCTATGACCATGGTTTCTGGTAAATAGGTTTCTGGTGATAGCTTTTTTTAAAATGTTTAACCTAGCAATTAATTAAAGGGGTGCTTTCCTGGAGATCAGGAAAAGGAAAACATGTTTGGTCATTACATCTGAGGTACATCTAAGGCAGTAATAGCGAACATTGGCACCCCAGATGTTTTGGAACTACATTTCCCATGATGTTCAACTACACCCAGAGCGCATGAGCGTCATGCCAAATGTAGTTCCAAAACATCACTGATCTAAGGTCTCTTCATCTCTGTGTTTCTCCCAGTTTATAAACAAGTTCCAATTGGCCCTACATAGGTGTGTTTATGAAAGAAACCCTAAAGGGAGGCTATCATTGCTGACCTCCTGGATGTCATCGGGTTTAGTACTTTCTGAGTTCCTAACCCATAATTAATAACATTCCCAGAAAAAATTGAAGTGGGCTTTGGGGTTGAATTAATAAAACTGGAGGGTGAAAAATCAGGTGCAGCTCTGCATAGAAATCAATCAGCTGCCAGGTATTTTTTGTCAAAGCTTAATTGAACAAGCTGAAGTAAGAAGCTGATTGGCTATCATGCACAACTGCACCAGATTTTACACTCTACAGTGTTAGTAAATCAACTCCTTTTTACTGAATAAGGTGATGTTTTGCTGACCTCCATTATACAATCATGATTGAGTATTCTTTGCATAGGGAATTTTCACCACATTCACTAAGCCAAGGGAAAATTTCCTTGCAAAATGAAACTTTCTATGCAAAGTGAACAGCCTATTTACGTTTAATAAATCAATCTCATTGGATCCAAAACCAGCAAGGCAAGCAGAAAATTCATAACAAATTCAGTCACAAATGACGGCCCACATATTTTGCAGATGACATTCCTTTGGAAGAAGAATCCTATCACAATCTCCCAGTTTTCCCTTTTCCCTTCTGATACAGCACAGAAATAAGAAAAGGGCGGATGTGATTGGTTGACTCATGCAATACAGACTCTTTGGGACCAAATTTTTCCTGACAAACTGATAAATGAGGTCCATTGTTATTTCCTGTTCCAGTGCTATGTATTGCAGCATATCTGCAATAAAACTGTAAATGTAATGGCATCAACCCCACTCCTTCAAAAAAAAAAACAACATAACGTACAGCTCAAGTATAAAATTGTCTGAACTGTACAAAATTTTGCATTATCTACAAAGAATATCCTTTTGCAAGGAGATTTAAACATGTAAATCTATTGTACTGCTCTTTATTTGCACTTAGCAGTCTGACTTCAAAATTATACCACTGTCATGCATTTAGTGAACCCATTTTCCAGACATTGGCAAGTGCTCATTTGAAAACAGTTGGCTAATGACAGCCAGTTTAACACAAAAAAGCAGTAAAATTGAAGTTTACGCTTACATCGGCTCCCTATTCTCTGCGAGTTATAAGGAGGCATAAACCTGACCTATTTTCCAATTACTGCTAGGTTATTTGAAGGAAAATAATAATAATGTACACTGTGGTTATATGCAAATGTATCCACAGTTTATCTTTGCAATACATTTTATTTAAAATAAACTTGAGTTTGTGAAGATAATTGTTGGCTTCTTAACATGCTTCACCACTATAAATATCATGCTGCCTATTGAGAAGTGGCAGGCGCAAAATCCGACTTAAAGAGTAACTCCACTTTTGTTGAAAAAAAGCATTCCCCTCTAGGTGATCAATGTACATTACAAGGATTTTAACAAATTTTGTTGCAGATTCCTACCTTTTGTTATTCTGAAGAAATAGCTGTTTGTTTGTCTGTGTCCATGTGCAAAATGACTGTGAATGGGAGTGATTTTACAATTATCAATCAGCTGCTGCACATTCAGGGTTCTTATGAGGACAATCACAGGGTCTCTATCCCTTTAGAAGTTATCTTCCTTTGGGAGTATCTCAACAAACATGACATTTTTGTTGCAGGGGATGCCCACAATCTGATCCTACTGCAGACTTCTGGGAAAATTAGTAAGCCAATCACACAAGCAGGAAATTATATTTCTCCAGGCATTCTGTACACCATCTGTGTACAGAACACCTCCAGGTTTTCCATATTGCATTGCATTTCACAGAAAAATACAGCACTGCAGATTAAAAAGGAAAGGTAATTCCTAATAACTTTAAATTACAATATGACTTGTGTTGCAATTGTACATGCTATATTATTTTTATTTGCAATTTTTTCCCATTAAAGTGGAGTTACCCTTTAAAGTAATATGTTAAGATGTCAAACGGATTGGTTTGCATCAGCATCTTCTCTCTGGGTGTTGGTGCTGGGTGGGTGGGTGCTTGGTGGGCTCGACCATCGCCATTGGTCAGTGTGGGATGATGTAACTCCTGCATATGCATAGGAGTCACTAATTTAGCACACAGGGACCATGCCGCTGATGAAAGCTAAGCTGGGCATGCACAGCTCAGTCTACATGTCGCAGAAGACTGTGAGCAGGCAGGTAGGTATGTTTTATTGCAATAATACCCTGCCTGCTTGCAGTCTGTTATAAAAAGTCTTAATTTCTGCTTAAAATAAGTAAACATGCTCTTCTTGCTCTCGTATTCCAGTGCTCTGTGCTGGCAGAGCTGAGTAATAGCCACACCCCTCAAACAGACTTGTACTGCAGAGAAGAGGTAGGGATGTGCCTGGCCAAGTCTGTTACTGAGTGCTGATTACTGAATGCACTGATCTGGTGCTCTTAGACTGTACATTCATATTTGCACTCCATGCATTGTGGGGATATGGAAGTAAGACAATAAAAATGTAGGTTGTACATTGTCTATGCATTTCTGTGATTCCACATTGGCTTAACACACTAAAGCAATCTTTTAATGAGATCACACCTTTAGAAAACATCCTGTGAGCACCAGACAGCAAGAATAAAACAGAATCAAAGTTTTTTGAATGAGCATCATCTGAGCACCTGGTCCTCCACGGTGATGGGTTTTAGCTTCATAAACATCCTCCATTATGTTTTAAATTGCTAAGTTACGCTTGGCCTAAGAGCTGACTGCTGGACATCAGTGCCCTAATAGTAATCAATAAGGATGCATGGAGATTAGGTAGAACTGTACACTTCACGGATAAGGTGCAGCATATTTCGTTTTATTTTTTTTCCATGATTTACATATGCAATTCTTAACATTTCAGTGCCATGTCACAAAAGCTTGCAACACGTCTCAAGACACGAAAGCAGCTTGCTACACTGCAAAATGTCAAGATCTGAGCCAGAACAATGTGCCCTTTTATGCACATATTATACACATAATATAACCAGCTCTGACAACTACTGATTATGTCTTTCTGAAGCGGTGACGCTTTTTTTGTTTGCCAGTTATCCTCCGGTGCATATACCAGTACAGGCAGAGTCCCATCTCTGTTCAGTCACTCAGCTGTCTGTCAAGAAGAGGGGGGGAAGAAAAGGTGGCAGTTTTGACATCCCTCGTGTCATCCGTTTGGAAAATTGATGCTGCCCTGCCCTATAAACAATAGCCTTACAATCCGGCAGTCTCAAACGTACATCCCTGAACAATCATCTTTCATTTAGGGCAGAAACTGAACAATTATCTACCAGCCCTCCAATCAATGGTGCATTTTTGTTCAGTGCCATTTGCTGAGCTATTGTATTCCCAGCCTAAGGTTTCAGCTCCAAAGCCATGGTGCAAGCTAGCCGCTCAACACCTCTGTTATTAGCTAGCCAACAAGATCACATACTATACAGTATGGCTAAATGACTTTTATGCTAGATTGAAAAATGACCATGTGTTTCTGTGTTCAGCTAAATTGGTTACTGTTGTAAAAGCAAAGAAAATCACATCAGTGACAGTGAATAATGGAGTTTTTGTTTGATCTCTTTCAGTGAAGGGTCTCTTGATTTAAACTGACCATAGATGGTTGACCGTTTCAGCAGGGACTAGCCAAGAATCAATCCACCTATGGGCAGGCTGATTGCACCCAAGATGATCCATCAATAAACTTGGGTACAACCAGCATGTTCGATTTCTAGCATGCAAATACTTTCAGCAGCTACAGCCGCTAGCAATAATGGTGTTCAGTGCTGGGACAAGGTCATCCAGTGCTCAGGGAAAAGATGCCAAACTGCACCCCTCTCCCCCTGGTCCATGATGTGCAAGCTTAAGGGGTCCTACACCCAGTAGTCTCCTGCTTGTCAAAATCACTGTCGCTGTCACTACTCCTGTCAGCTTTGTAACAGAAGGAAGTCACCCCCATCCCTACAGTAAATCGTTACATCCCCACTCCTGCCCTCCCCTTTTCCTGGCCCTGATCGTGTTCTCCAAGCAGGGATGGCTCCACCGATTGTGCTGATGGGGGAATCAAGCTTGCAGGAAAGAAAATCGCATAACCTATAGCCTGCCTTAGCCTGGCACATATATTCACAGGCACATTTCTGGCATCAGCTTACCTTGAGGAAAACAATAACTGGACAAGATTTTACAAACTGCCGAATCCCTTTCTACACAAAAATGACCATGTGGAATTATCTGCATTTCTCTTTGGGAACCTCTTGTAGGAACTCAGGACTGTAGCCTCCAAATTAAAACACTACTATTGGGAGGTATACAGAAGAAAGGCCTACTCTAGCTAAAATACTGATTAGAACAACTATAAGACATCAAATGCTTGATATTTATAATTAATGGATGCATTCTTTTCTTTATTCTGGAAATGTACAGCTCTTAAGTCATGAGCTAAAACAGTTCAATATAATGGTTCATTGAATAAACCTAGCGCGTGAGTCCCAAATCTGTCACAAGACAGAAATAAAATAGCACGCGCACAATCTACTTAGCTATGGTGCAACCAGTGATGTCTAAAAAGTCATGTATCACATTCATGGCTTATAATTAAACATCAGATCGTAACGTATAATATGTAAAACTGAATGGAATGAATTATGTGGGCTCTGCTTGGTAAGATTACAGAAGAGGTGACTGGTTGTACTTCTTCTTGATTGAGAAGAAGCAAAGGGAATCAATGAAAATGTTTTTGAAAAGAACAACTGCTTTGTCCAAACTAGATTGGCCAACATTTTTTATGTAGGTTACAATGGAAACCCCAATTTTTACCTTTCTATACAGGTTCACTTTAAAAAGACTTTGTCATGTTGGCAAGTCAATGTAAAGTGACAGAGATTATTATTAGTCCATTCCCTAACCCATTTATATTCACCTTATCCTTATATTCACCTTTGTCCTTCACATTAAACTGCAGTGCATAGATGTGTATAGGATATCTACTTGATGTGCATTTTCTTGCAGCAAAATGCAAATGTCGCAAGAGTTTTGCTGCATCAAAATTGACAAGTGTTAATAGGCCCCTAAAGTGTTCCCCCTCCACTTCATTTCTCCACAGTCCTCTGCCTTTGTGAGCTCTATGTCAAAACTTACACAGGGATGCCTCCCCTCCCCCCATCATGACAGCTCTTGGCACTGCCAATTGGTCATTCATACCTGAACACTGTGTCATGGAAGGAGGTCACATGCCGCCCAATACCTGAATTTGCCAAGTACTTTGGTGTCAGCTGTGACGGAGAAAGGAGCAGGTGGGGAATGTTGCAAACTTGAGTATAAGCAGGTTGGATGAGCTTGAATGGGCAAAAGGTCACTTTAGGTTTAACATCTATCCTATGCAGAAAACCAGTCTATGGAGTCTAGAGCTGGATCCAGCCTGCACATACAATAGATCATATGCATTTCACAATAATCCTCAGAGAGAGATAGATATTTGACATTTTTACCAATCCTTACATCTGCATTATCCACAAAGGGCCTAATTTTCAATAATTAGCTCCAAGAAGTATAACTGCGCTATTTTTAACGTAGCTGATGATTCCCAAGACAGTTTGTGTTTTTTTATGTACATGATGCTGTTTTCATCAACATGGCTTTTCTGCAGACTCAGTACTACATTAAAAAAAGTACTGTAAATATATTTTGTTGAAACTAGGGTTTAAGATCATAAAAATATTCATAAAAATTGTTGTATTTGCCCTTCCCCGATGCCACAACAATAAAACAGTCAGAAGTAAGTCATTTTTCAATTTTCTAATCTGAATTGTGGTTTTCTAGCAAACTTTAAAAGGAATCTTCTGTCTCTGGATGATAAAATGTCTAAGCCTATACAAGCTTTTCTGCTGCTTTTATTAAATATATTGCTTTATATTTTTGGCTCCCTTTTGTGTGTGTTTACTTTCGTTACGTATACCTACTAAAGGTTGTTGTTTTATTTGTACAAGGATACAACACAAGGCACAGAATTACGAGGGCATAAATCAAATCCGGGTTGTATCCTAAGGCAAAATCAACAGTCTCTGTCTCTACATTTAACTTTTTACAATTTTTATGATGTTACAGAAAAAGCAATGCATTTAATAAAAGTCACAGTAAATCATAAATGTACTCAGAAGTAAAGTACAAAAGTATAGCTGCTGTGAGCTGAACAGCTTAAGCATATGTACACTATACCATATGCGTTTATGTGCACATGAACTTTAGTGGCTTCCCAGTCTTAGTTTGTAGGGTTCAATATTGAGTTGGCCCACCCTTTGCAGCTATAACAGCTTATTCTCTTCTGAGAAGGCTGTCCAGAAGGTTTAGGAGTTTGTATGGGAATGTTTCACCATTCTTTCAGAAGCGCATTTGTGAGATCAGGCACTGATGTTGGATGAGAAGACCTGGCTCACAATCTCCACTTTAATTCATCCCAAAAGTGTTCTATTGGGTTAAGGTCAGGACTCTCTGCAGTCCAGACAAGTTCCTCCACCCCAAACCCACTCATCCATGTCTTTATGGACCTTGCTCTGTGCACTGATCCAAATCATTTGGTGAAGGGGGATTATGGTATGGGGTTGTTTTTCAGGGGTTGGGCTTTGCCCCTTTGTTTTAGTGAAGGGAAAACTTAAGGCTTCAGCATACCAAGACATTTTGGACAATTTCATGCTCCCAACTTTGTGGGAACAGTTTGGGGATGGCCCTTTCCTGTTCCAACATTACTGCACACCAGTGCACAAAGCAAGGTCCAAGTTTAGCCTAAGTTTAGAAAAAAATCCCTTTTGCTGATGCCTAGTAATTTAGATTAAATTCGCTGCCTTCCGATCCCCCCTACCACCACTGTCATAATCTTCCTGTGCATATGGAGGTAAATAGAGCCAGGAGACTTGTCATATACACTCATCAAGAGTGGAGACTATCCCTGTCATTTCCGCCCCAATCCTTCATTCATAGAAGCTGTGCTGTAGCTTCTGTGAATGAAAAATAGACATAGCAGACGTTTCATTCATTTGTCCATCCTCCATTCATTGTGTGATTTCATTTCTTTGCTGCTTTACCAATCTTAGTCCAGACAGCTAAAGGCTACCTCAGTCAAAACTGCTTGCCTCAGAGACATGTTGTTTTGCAATACTCAACTCCTCTCTGGTAATTTCCACCACAAGTTCATCACAACCATGAATGGCGCTTACATCTTCATGCCAGCAACACTCTGCAACAGGAATGCCCAGTGCTGGAAAATAGATAAGAATCTTGGGGCTTCAGGCAGAAAAAGATAAGCTGGGTGATGGGGTACTCTAGGGAGTAGGACTAGGGGACAGGGTAGAGTTGGGTTATAATGGCAGGCTGTAATTCTCAAGGAAAATTTAATTAATTTGCTTTTTAATTTAAAACCAAAAAGTAGGCAGTGGCGAAGTTTTGTACTTTGACTCTCAAAGTAAAAAGTCTACTTAATAGCCTTAAAGATGAGATTTTTGAAAGAAAAGAAAATATTAAAGCAATGCGCTTATTTGAAATCAATATGTAAGATAATTGTAAAACATGCAGCTAATAAATCAAAAAAGGATCAGAGACAATCTTTAAAACTTTGGCCGCAATTTTCTATGCGACCAAAGCTTGTCGACCGTGTTTGTTTGTCTTTGTTTTGGGCAGATTCTTCTAATGGTGTCATGTGCAAACCATTAAGATGTTCATCTTTCCATTCAGCCCTTTAAATGGACACAATCAATACCTTAATGGGAATGTTTGGAATAAGCCTTACGAGAACCAAATTGGCACATTACTACATTTTTTCCAGACTGTGCATTAAGTTCATTACATTTTCTCATTTGAATTTTAAATTTCCACTTGTCTTGTCTGGAAAGGATGAAGACAGCACCCTCATTTACAAGCATAGATTTGGCTGTGTTAAATGTTTAACAGAGAATTAGAAAGTTAATGCATTTAAACATGCCCCTATTGCACCCAACCGTATTTACTGCATAGTCTGGACAAATAATAAATACATTTGCAAAACCACCCAAATACATATTTAACAGATTTAAATATCTGACAACTCAGTCACCAACATTTCTAGTCATTCGGTAACCTGAGATTAACCCCTGTTGATAATAATTAATTGCTTCTGAAAACACTGTGACTGGTAATTGACAGCAAAAGCTTAAGTTTAAACTCCAGACATCCAGCTTTCGACAGGAAAAAAGGCCTCATATTCATATTCCTCTGTACACAAACGGCCTTACTCTGTAAAGCGTACCTCACTATTAAATTGTATGTATAAACTTAAAGCCAAACTAAAGGCTGAAACAAAAAAACTACCCTTGCGGTGGGACCACCCTAGACTGTAAGGGTAAAATGCTCATTAAAGTGGAACTTTAGTCAGAAAATTAGCCCTTCAGGCTGGCCCCTTTTGCAAGTATAGCTATGTAAAACATTAAAAATAAATGCCAATACTGTGTAAAATCCAGTAATTCATTGTCTCACCCTGCTCTGCACATGCTCAGTTTCTCTCCATTCTTAGGCATTTTTAGGCACTGCTTAGTTTGTAGAGGACAATCTGCTAACAGCTTTTAAGCGGAAATTAAACCCTCCTATCCTTTACAGCCAAGGAAGCTGCTTCTGTTTCATCTGTAACTTCCATGGTTCTGCACATGTGATCAGTTATGACACCAGCCATTTGATAGTTTGACAGTTTGGTTGAGGACACAAGCAAATGTGACAGTTAGAAATCCCAGAATTCCAGGAATGTAACTGTTTTTAGAAACCGTTAAATTGATGGGTTTAGTTCCGCTTTATAATTTACTGTTGTTCAGGGGCTCTGGGCTTCAGCAAAATGGCAGCCTCCAGCAAAAAGAAACATGAGCAAAGCTGAAGGCAACTTACATAACACACTAATTTTGGTAGCATAATTTTTGAAATGTATGTTCCTTGCTAAAGAACATAATTTTTTATCAAGTTGTTATGGGTAAAATTCAGCTTTAAGGCTACTTTCAGACTGAGGTGCTTTACAGGCATTTTAGCTCTAAAAATAGTGCCTGCAAAGCGCCTGTAAAGTGCCTCTTCTGTCACTCCAGTGTGGAAGCCCGAGTGCTTTCACACTGGAGCGGTGTGCTTGCGCGACGTTAAAAAAAGACCTGCAAGCAGAATCTTTGGGATGGTTTAGGAGCGGTGTATACAAATTGCTACAAATTGGAAAAGTGTCAACTAGAACTTGTACATCAAGTGCTCTGCAAGTGTACAACTTGCCAGCACAAATGTGCAGCAAGTTAACAGACTTACAATTCAACACTGCCACAAATTTGTAGCAAGATATCCTTGCTATCTGGGCTAGTTGTCTGACTGTCAAGTTCCGCAATTGGCTCCATTACTTCTAAGATACTGAGTCTGAAGTGGTACACAGGTCAGGAGTTTTGCCATTGCTTCTTCCTAACAAGCTACATATTCATTAGCAGCCAGGAAGATTTACACAATAATTGGCAGTCTACCTATTTCAGTTTATACGTTTCCTTTAAAACCATAGTCCAGCCAAAAGTTTTTTTTAGCTTTGGATCAATTAATTGTGGTCTATGACCCCATTGATGAGGTTTCCCTTTATTTCCTGTATGGTCATAAAAACAGGAAGTGAGGGATACCTAACCAATCGGGACACAAAAGGCAAAAAAAAAAAAAAACCATTGTATTTAGTAGTGCTTTCCTGCAGGCAGCAATAAAGATGACAGTGGTTTAAGCTGTTACAAACTCAATCCAAAAATGTAGTTGCTGCTGTCAATCACAGCCAGTGAGGAGGGAGCAGGGGGCAGGGCCGATCCCCACTTTGTGTGTCTTGTGGACACACAGAGCAAGGCTTGAAAGCAAACACACATGAGTTCCCCCCATAGAATGCGGCTTGCTATGTGGGCACTCGGCGGGGGAAGGAGCCAGGAGTGCCGGCGGGAGACCCGAGAAGAGGAGGATTGGGCTGCTCTGTGCAAAGCCATTGCACAGAGCAGGTAAGTATGACATGTTTGTTATTTAAAAAAAATAAACCTTTACAATCACTTTAATTTCAGAGCCTATTAGGATTTACTTTGACGATGTTAGATTAATAACAATATATTGTGGGTTACTAAATTAGGAGTTCTAAAAAGGTCAGAAGATATAAAACAACCCTATCTAGAAGCTAATTAGAAGTTGGCCTATGAATTCACTAATAACAAAGAAAGCCACGACTGCCTATATTAATAGTATGAATATCAGGAATGACGCATTGTATTTCTCTTGCTACTGAATGCACTGTGACAACATGTGGACATGAAAAGCAGAGCATATGACATGATAAAATAAAGCTGTTTTGTCATTTAATCTGTTTAATGCTGGGATTTGTTTTAACTTTAGAATTCCATGTGACGATCTGAAAGCATTTAACATGTTGGTTCATCCTGCCGTTTTTGATGTTGCATAGTTGCCAACATCTGAATTTAATTTTCAGGAACATTTGATGGCTGAAGCAGTGCATTAACATGCATCAAGTGTAGCTTTGTCTAAACAGACCTCACCCAGCACATGGCTAAAAGGACAAGGACAGTCATAATACAATTGCCTTGTAATGAAGTGTCTGCAGTATTCTGAGTGCATTAGTTTAGTATGGAATAGAACAGAGGTGGTAGTCTACAGGGGCCTTGAATGTAACAATTGAAAAAAGAAAACTGAAGGTATTCCACACACTAACCAATTATATGTCAGCTTTATGTAGCTGAAACCCGAGAAAATGCTATGATTGGATAATGGATCCTATGGGCAAGGTCTTTTCAAAATGTTTATAAGACTACACTTATAAGATTCCATGTACGCTAGGGTTGAATTGCTATAGGAACAGAGACTATTGACTTTGCAAAGTGTTAAATAGTAAATAAGATCAAGCTTTGTTTGCTTTAATCAACCAATTAGGTACCATAACTTTTTTTTTGTTAACTTCCCTCATACGTTACATAGTTACATAGTGGGTGAGGTTGAAAAAAGTCCATCAAGTCCAACCTATGTGTGTGATTATATGTCAGAATTACATTGTATATCCTTGTATGTTGTGGTTGTTCAGGTGCTTATCTAATAGTTTTTTTGAAATTATCTATGCCCCTTGCTGAAACCACCGCCCGTGGAAGGAAATTCTACATCCTGGCCACTCTTGTTGCATCCCCTTTGTTTTATGATGATATAAAGCACCGTATGTTAGTTTCTTTTTAAATTATAATCCTAAATACCTTTTTGCACAGTGCTGCTGTGGGGTCATGTGACCTTCCTCCGCTTTCCTTCCCTGATCTAAGTAGAGCAGTGAGAGGAGCTGAGATTCTCATTTGACATATGCCAGCCAGCAGAGGGAGGTCACGTGACAACACAGTGGTCACGTGACCTCCCTGAACCCCATGAGTAAGCTCCGGTGGTGGAGTGAAACGCGTTGGGGCGTAGCCTGGGGGAATCCAGGCTGAGACTGCTGCACAAAGGGTCTTATTCTGATGTGCGGCTCCTGGGACCTTCAGCTCTCATCTATCAATATTATTATACTGACAGCAGTAGATGTCATGAGTGACTCCAAACTCATTAGGGATATGTAACCAGCTTTTGGCTGTTGCTTGAAATAAGTTTAGTTTTAATATGTAAAGTTATATCTTGTACATAGGTCTATTTTACCATAGGTCATACATTATGTATGGAAACCATTCTAAAGGAAATCATTTTTGAAAAAGAGTAAAAACATCAAAAATACGTTAATGTTGAAATCTTTTTCATACATAAAACTCTCAGGAATTCTGCATGTTATCAGCCAACATTTTCAAAATAAGATATGTGACCCAAATTAATAGATCCTCTTTATCAACGGGTATCCAAGTCAAACATGGAGAACACATTTTATCTTTGGTTACACCCATCAAAGCAAAAAGACTGTACCTTGTCCACTAAATCACAATAAAATGGTATTAATTTTCCCGGAACATAACATAGTTTAATATTCATGGTATAAATGGATCTCGCTTCAAAAAAGGCAAAACCTTTGATATTTTAAGGTTACAATTTGCAAGAAAAGAAAAAAAAACTTCAATAAAAATGAACGTGGAGTGAATTAAGATGGAAATTCCTCCCAGGTTACTGGCCTCTTTTAATTGATTATGGATTTTTGTAATGTATGGCATTTTTTAAATTAATGGCTGCAGGCATTATGAGACAATATTGGTTCTTGTACTTGCACTTCATTCATAGGTTGGAGCTCCAATGGTTTTTAAAAAAAAAACTTGTCCCGGACTCGCTAATTTATGATATATTGTGACCTGTGGAAACCTTTTAGAAAGTGCTGCACGCATCTAATATGCATGGATGTTTGATTTTTAATGGGGCATCCACTTAAAGACACTTTTTCTTTAACCTCGGTGTCTGTTGGATAACACAGCTGAAATGACCGAAAAGGACCATTAAAATATGGTGTTGTGAAAGGAATGTGAGGTCTAGGATTGTGGAAGTATGCCTCAGATACAGCATCTGCTAAATTTCGTGAGGCATTGTAACACATGTATCTGGGTACCACATGTACAAAACTATCAAAGGCAACTTTAAAGTATTCTAAGAAAAGAACAAAAAAGAACATTTGAAGATGTTTTACATGCATGGCATGGTAAATTCATTTTTATTATTGCCAAACCTATGATTCTTTTTAAGATCTTGCTTAATAGTACTGTGAAGATATAAAGTTGGAACAATCCAGATGGCTGTATTGGTACCAGAACATAAAGAACACAAATACCTTTAGGTGATCTCAAAATAAACAGTAAAGATTTCTGAAGAGCAAAGTAAAGATGGTTGGAAAGAAAATATTAAAAGTAATTACATGAGAATAAAGAAACTATATAAATGTTGGCTTTAGAAGTTTCTAAGATGTTTGTGACGTACTGTATGGAATGTTAGGATGACAACTGAGTTGTAAAGAAACATCTAAAACAGATCTGTTACTTGGTAGCAGGTGAGGCACATGTTTTAGAGATTTTTTTGTTTAAATCCTGCCCTATTTTGTTTAATACCAGCCCCTTCCTGTGGGTACTATGGCAGGTCTAGAGGTTAAAGTGGAACTACAATGTATCTGAGCACCACAAACCAAAAGCACTATTTAATTCATGTTTAATATTCAAAGCACACCACGGATCATCAAGTAGCGTCCAATCAAATTATTTATTGAAGCATGATCACATAACAGAACAGGTAGTGCAAGATTTTGGAGTCATCACATGCCTGACAAAGGGGTCCTGCGTGACTCCGTAATGTTGCGCTACCTGTTCTGTGATGTGATCATGCTTCAATAAATAATTTGTTTGGACGCTACATGATGATCCGTGGTGTGCTGGCAAATATCCTCTTTGTGACTTTCTGATCCAGTTTCCAGCTGGTGGTTGCTGCAGCACCCAAATCCTCTAGATCTCTATGCAGGAACGTGTGCGATGGAAATATGGAGTATTGTTAATATTCAAATCGAACTCCCCCATCCCTCTATGTCTCCATGCTTTATTTTGCAGAGGAATTTCTGGCCGTGGCCACTTTGAGTAAGGGCAGATGATGCATGTAGCATATACTTCCTGGAATCCTTCTGCCCTTATCTCAGGTGTGCAGGCAGGAGGACATGCCTAGCTGAGAAAGCCCCTCCCCCCCTGCTGAAAACTGCTGGGATGTATGACATCATTTGCCTAGGCATGGGAGTTGGGAAGTAACTGAAGAAATGTAAAAAACTGTTTAAAACAAGTAAATATGATATACTTTCCTATCTATTTACTAATGCTAGCAACATAAGGATTCAAAATAGGCAATGTTAATTGAGAGAGTGAAGTTCCAATTTAAAACCAATTAAGGGCTTGGTGTTATCTCGAATAATGAGAGATTACCGGCCACAAACAGTTGTCCTTTTGCTTAGAAAACACACTTGGAGAGTCCACACATCGAGGGTGAGTCCAGCCAAAACTGAGATTTCAATGTTTAGTAGATTGCCCAATAGGTTCTAATCTCTTACGAATGCTATTGATGACATGTCTGCAATAGAGTTCCTGGGTCTCCACACCTGGTCTGTCCATAATAAGAGATTCCCATCTTTCCTGTTATATATTTTATATTAGAAAAAATACAACAGGAATAGCTGCAGCATGCTTAGATAAATCACAGCACCTGAAGCTCCCAGGTAGATAGGATAAAAAAAAAATAATAATTATGTTAGGGAGATGGTGCTTCTTATATGTCCAGGACATATAAGAAGCCAGGCCCTGACAGCCTACCAAGACATATCAGAAGCCATGCCCTGAGTCAGTCTGCCAAGACATCTAAGAAGTCAGGTCCTGATTCAGCCTACCAAGACATAAAGGAAGCCAGGTCCTGATTCAGCCTACCAAGACATAAAGAAAGCCAGGTCCTGATCCAGCCTACCAAGACATAAAGGAAGCCAGGTCCTGATCCAGCCTACCAAGACATATAAGTAACACAGTGCTAACTCAGCCTACCAAGACAATAAAAAGCCAGGTATTGACTCAGCCTACCAGGTTCCACATATATCTAATATATCACTTTTCTATCGATTGACCCTTTAAAAATAGGTCTAATTATGTTATGTCTATGAAAGTTCTCATTACTCAGTGTCATGGTAAAGTTACTAGTAGTTTGTCACATTCAGCTGGTCTTGTTCTGAAATCCAACAGCTTTTTCAGTTATGTTGAATGTGATTCACTTATGGGATCGATCTACTAAAGGCAAATAGGCTTTTAAATTTGAAAGGGAATTTGTACTTTGCAAGGGAATTTTTCCATTAGTTAAGAAAATGTGGTAAAAAATCACCCAATCATGTGAAAGGAAATAAATAAAACATTATTTTTGCTTGTGCATTAATAGATGATGTAAGTCCGCAGAGCTTTACCTCGTTTACTAAGCTAGGAGAATATTCCATAGCCAAATGCAAATTTCATTCCAAAGTGAACAATCTATTTGTCTTTAGTAAATCAACCCCTTGATGTTTTTACAGGGAATATTATCCCTATATATCTAGATATTTGCGCGACTAGGAAAACCAGCCCCTGCTGTAAACAGAGCACAAGCCAGCTTCTACAATGTACAGTAGATACTTTATATGTCATAGCAGTGCATCAGTTTGTAGTGATGGGAAGAGGGTTTGTACATATTAAACATGGGTCACTAGATAGCAGGATGGGCGGAATAAGTGAATCTACCCACAGCATGGAAAAATGCAGCCCTTGCTCTATTCCAAGGAGTACACATGCCAGATTTGTTTTAAATTAACTGCCTGAATAATCAAACTGGACATGTGTCTCAAAAAATCAATTTATCAGCTGTAGGTATTTCCCAATATAGCTTATCAGTGCCTGTATTGCTTTAATCCCAAAAGCTCACAGAAGGCTGTATGCTTTGATTCAAAGCTTTCTTGATTTTACTAAAACAGATACAAAACATTCAGGAGAGATTATTCATCGCTGTCCATAAGTGTCAGCTTGAGGCTAGAAACCAAAAGAACACAGAATGCTATTGGAGAGACCACTTAGCTTTACCTTGAAGAACTTCACTATGTGCTATTTGCATCTTAAAAGACCAAACATGATAAACTTAAATAATAAAAAAATAACCCTTTCTGAAAAATAACTTAAAACATTTTTTTTGTATGGGTATTGTAACTGTACCTTATCAGCATGCATATAGTGAAAAGTCAAAGCAGACCTAAACTGTATCTGAGCACCACAAACTGAAAATGCTATTTCATTCATTTTAATATCCAAAGTAAACTCACCCATCCATCCACGTCTCCATGCTTTATTTTGTTGACTTGTCACTTTGAAAAACAAGCCCCTAGCATTTCTAGATGGGGCCATCTTGAGTAAGGGCAAATGATTCATGTAGCATTTACATGCAGGGGGTGTGCTTAGCTAAGAAAGACACTTCTCCCTCCACATGAAAGAAAAAAAAAATGCCCATGAAAACTCCTGGGATGCATGACATCATTTTGGCCTAGGCCAGAAACCAGGAAACGGTTAATCTTGATGGAGAGCGTTGGTAAAGGCAGAAGATTTTTTATCTTAATGCATTAAATGCATTAATATAAAAAGCCTTCTGTGTTCAGCAGCCCCCCTCAGCCCCACTAACACTTACCTGGACGCCCCCCTCGATCCAGCAATGTTGCACAAGAGACTCGGCTGTCCAGGACTCTCCTTCCTCATTGGCTGAGCTCCATTGGCTCCTACTACTGTCAATTAGAGTCAGATAGCCAATGAGTAGAGAGAGTGGGCGGGCCAGGCCACGGCTCTGTGTCTGAATGGGGACTCAGTTTGGGTGCTCCCATAGCAAGCTGCTTGCTGTGGGAACATTCAACTGGAGAGAGGGGCCAGGGGCACCAAAGAGGGACCCAAGAAGAGGAGGATCCGGGCTGCTCTGTTTGTTATTTTTAAAGATAAAAAATATGAGACTTTAGTATCACTTTAAAATAAAATGAAAGACAAATAGGCGATGGTGCATTTATTTATAAATGCATCTGTACTTAAATGTTTTTCTTAGTCCGTCTGCGAAGTCCCACAAATACCCATTGATCCTGCCAGGGAAGACCAACTAATGTAGCTTCCTTTGATGGTGAAGCCTCAATGCTGCACTTCTCCTAAATTCAAAGTATGATGTCTGTAGCTTGTCAGTCAGCACCTGGCCACACCAAGGCCTGCCCAATGCTTTATTATTTATTTTATATTGATAACATTGTCTCTGTTGCTGAAGCCCTCCCACTGGAAGCTGCAGTGCTTGGAATAGGGAGCGTGTGAGACACAAATGAAGCAGGATTGGGCTCAGTCTGGGAAGGTAAAGAACATTTTTTGTTTATTTATGAGGCTTGTTTATTACATAGTAACTGGAATTTGTCCTTGTTAAGACTGTTATACATGAGCCTTTAGTTGTAAACCTACACAAAAAAAAAAAAATAGCCCCCAACGTTTCCTTACCCTTCTGTGACAGTTTAAGCCTCCCACAGTATTTACATTCTGTGTTCCATAGTGGGTTAATACACTAAAAAAAATCTTTATGAACAGAAAAATGTCTTTTGCCTTAATGAACTACATCTCGGGGCTTACAAAGAGATTCTACTTTCATACATGAAAAGTAATGGGATACATAGAATATGCTCTGTCCAATGAAGCATCTCAAAATTATGCCAAACTCAATGCAAAGTAATGACGTGATGTATAGTTGATAGAAAAACCCATTTTGGAGGCCCATAAATATAATAGTGGTAATGTGTTTTCCTGCAAAAACCTAAACAAACAAGTCTCAACCTTTGGGACTAATGTGCCCCAGGCAGTCACGCTTCATTCACCAAGTCTCTATGAAAGGCACATGCCATGAAGCCTCTAGGAGAAGACATGTAATTACCAGCCTCATCCAAACCACCAGAGTCTCTCTCCTTACCTATTTGTGGAGCCATGTAACCATTCAGTCATAAAAGATGCTTTAATGTCATTTTTACATATTCACCGTCTCCAGCATAGCACGTAACCTGCTAGCAGAAATTAGCGTTGTGAAAAGAGAATACGCAGATCAGCATTTAAAGCCCACTGCATGCTCTTCTGACTTGCATTACCGGGTGTAGATATTAAATTAGTTATAAAAAATAGAGCAGGTTGCACAATTTTTGTGACAGAGTGCAGATTGTTAAAATATATTATTGAAGACATTTCATTAGGCTCTGCAATTACCCTGCACTGGGCTTGACGTTTCCAACTATATTATTTCATCAATGACAGTGAATTATTACAAAAACCTACAGATGCATCATTCAGACACTTGGAGAGGAAGGCGCTGTGAAGGTACCAGGATGGCGGAAAAGTAAAGTTTAATTTTCCAGTTAGAAAATGAAAACAATAAGTTGTCTGGTTGCTACAAGTACGGTGTAATTGCTTATTTTCTTTTATGTTGTAGTTTGACAAGCTCTAAGTAAGTTGCAGAGCAGACTATAACATCACTGTATGCATAAACATAAAGACATGCTTGGCAAACCAAAAGGGTAAAAATTATAGAAAGGGAGGAATGTTACCTTTTTTCCACTTCCCACCTTTCTGAGATGAAATATGTTGTAGGAAAAGGACACAAAAAGGACACACCGCACTGTACACCCCCCAGTTACTCAGACCTTTGAGTGTTGATATGCAAAAAAATTTACTATTTATTTTTATCACTACTGTAAAGTGGTTGTATGCCCTTACATAGACCTAGTGAAGTGGCTAGCCTCAGGTAATACACAGAGATGAACAAGTCGCCCTGCCTAAGTTGTACCTGTTTATTTGAAGTCTCTACAGAAGTTATACAGCTTGCTAGAAATCCGGGGGCAGGGAGCTAAAGCTACACTCTGCAGAGCTCAGTGAGGAAAGCTGAGAGCTAATTGAAGGGAAAGGACACACCTCCTTCACACAGCACACAAAAACAGAGCTGAGGCTGTCAATCACAGGCAGCGTGCTGAAGCTCCCTCTCCTGTCACCTTTTTACCTTTTGGTGTCAGGAAAATGTGTCAGAAGTGACCCATGCAGATAGCAGATGAATGAGGGAGCAGACAGAAATCACACTTAGTGATCTGGATTGAGACAAGTACATACTATAGAGGAATATGCTTTGTTCATGTTTCATATCAGAGGTTTACAACCACTTAAAGAGGAACTTCAGCCCCCTTCACCTTTGGCCTCACTCCCTCTCTGGTGTCACCATCTTTGTAAGTCTAGTGCCTACGTAGATGTGCTGAAGAACTCTGCCGGCCTTCAGGTTCTGGCAGAGCCCTGTGGTATATGTGCGCACTTGTGTGAGTGTATCCACATGTGCACAGACACGTTAAGGTTTGGGTGTTCCATACTTGCATGTCTGTGAAAGGGCAGATGTCCGCAGGGCTCTATTGGACCTGAAGCACTGTGGCACATCTGTGCATGTGCAGAATCTGGAGGGGAGGGGGGCAAATGTCAATCTCTTCTAATATCCAAATGTAAGAGACAGACAGGGAAAAGGCAGGGGGTTATTATTATTTATTTATTTTTTTCAGTGAAGGTCTACTTAACCTTCACATGGCATTTCAAATTAACAAATGTAGTAGCAAGTGCAGTGCTATCAGATAAGAGGTAAAAACATGAATAAGTATCTAATCCCACCTCAAAGGTGTGGAAAAGTACAAACACATAAAATCAAAGTAATAACATAAGCCCATGCAAATGCTCATAGATCCATAGGGACTGGTGCTTGAAGGTGAGACACAGCTTAAGAAAGTCCTCCACTGTCACCGTCTCTCCAATAAAGTAGCCTCTTACCGTAAGGACTTTTTTTTTATTTCAAAATAACAAATACAATAATATAGATGCTGGATAAAAGGCTAGTGCATTCTCTTTGTAGCTAATAATTATATTTTTATAGAGGTCTAGACATCAGACCAAAAAGAGGGCAACTGAGGAGAAAAAAAGACAGAGGTATTTGGTTCCAAAAGAGTGTCAGTCCTTCCAAATGATGGATAATTGCAATTGTGGGCTTTATAAACTGCTTTTCTCTTGATATCAGTCAATAAGAATGTAAAATCAACATAAATAAGCTTGATGCAGCTTAGCAGGAAGTCAGTTACAAGTCATAAAGAAGTCAACTGCACCTGTGAAGGCACTTAAATAGCACTTCAGTATCTCAAACTGATCTCAAATTCAAGCCAAATGCACCTAAAAGTTCACTTCATTTTTTGTCCAACCCTTTATAGCTATGTTTCCTTCCATACTGTCACCCTAGGTAGGCTTATTTACATATTTTAACATTTTCTAAGTCAGGCTGGGACCAGAGGTGATCTTAGCAGATGGATGTTGCTTTGCATGGCAAGGATTGTGCATTTACAGGTTCCAGTGATATGCAGTGTACTAAAATACCGTAGTTATTATAAGAAATGGTACGAATCTGCTTAACAAAATCATTCCTCTATAAGTAACTAATTTACCTGCAATGTACTCCTGCCCTCTGATCTGCATTTTATCATGTAATAATTTAACTTTTTGCTAATTATATTAATAGCAAAGTGATCTCATGGCCTGTATTTCCTCCCGGGAAATATGACAACTTTATCTGTGCATGGCAGCTAGTAAATACATTTTTTTTTTTACATTGCTTTGTGGGAAATGAATGGTAACTGATGTAAACACATTTCAATTCAAATGAACTGCATTATAAAAGCACTTAAACTTAAGAACAAAATGCACAAAAATGAAAGTACAAAAAATGTATTCTTTCCACTCTCCTTAAAGTGTTACTAAACCCAGGACCATGCATTCACTATATCTGATCTCCCACAGTATACAGAACATGGAAATGCAAGTATTTTAGAAGGATTAACCCATTAGGTTCAACAGTGAGTATAACAAGCATGCTTTACTGCATATATAGACTGTTGTGGGTTTAGTAATATGTTAACAGGTTTGAACGTGAGAAAACTACTTGTGTGTATGATGCAATGGACATCAACAGTAACTGTAGGCCTCATGTGTGAAGTATCTGACCTCCCCTCCTAGCAGCCAATCACTCGTCTTAGAAGCAGGAAAGAGAGGAGCTGATTGGTTTGTTAGGTGGGAACTCGAAACATCCTTTAGTCTACCACATGAGTCCAGTTATGTCCTGTAAATAAAATGTAAGGCAACTTTGGTCTGATTGTATTAAAATGCATTTTAAAAATATTTAGGTAAATACATATAATTGCTTTTAAATGCATTCAAATATGTGTAAGCTAATTACATTAAACTCCCCTACATGCATATAAAATTATACAAAATCAAATACAAAAAGAGAATAATATAGGGGGCCCAAAGCCTTTACTTTAATTTTGACAGCATGCTTTTACATTTTGAGGAAAACTATACATGTGGGTCTCTCTAGAACAGTTGGGACCCATTACAATACAGACAACTACATCCAAAATAAAAAGAGCCTCACTCAGGGTAATAAAAGGCACAAATTAGGAGGTTGATATAGACTTACTATAAATGAGTGTATCAGTTTACATTAAAAGTCTACACAAACCACCATTACTTAACATCAGTCAATAATTGTTTCTGACAGTGTATTAGCTCACAATGATCGAGAAATGGTTAGAACCAACAGCTGCCAGTTAACTAACCACTTATTAAGGCGATATGAACTTACTGCCAAGGTCACTTTTACAATGTAAGTCATCTCCTATTTCTTTACAGTTTGTTGCTGAATAAATCAAAATAGATTAACAGAATCTAAAGTATATGCATGTATTAAGGCAGAAACTGGAATTTAAATAGATAAATAAATGACAAGAAATTAATTGAGACTCTCGTGGCAAATCGGCGAGCTTTACGCAAACATGGTTTTATTGGGTACAACGCTGAAGATGCCTCCATGTCATGGCCACAGGATTTAGACTACTGAAAATAGTCACAGACTTCCCCCGCCACTACCACCTTTTTATCTTTTTACTCTCGCTCTTACTCTTTACTCTTGCCACCCACCTTCCCCTGGACTGTTTCCATCCCCCTTTATTGTCACTTCCCTTACTCCCACCCTTCCCTTAAAGCTACCTCAATCTCCTTCACTCTGCTACATAGCCATATGAGCAGGAAAGTTCAAATCACTCCCAATAAAACATAAAAATTAATTTATTCCCACTTAGCCTTATTATTCTCAATATTAAGACCACATTCCCACCAGGTACCTGGTGCATGAACCCTGTTCAGACTACTTTTCTATATATATAGATAAGTGACTCACCACTGAAAATTTGTGTTGACTTTTTATACTTTGTTCCTTTTGAGACTTAAGGCAGCCATAGATGGATCGAATTTCGGCTGGTTCAGCAGGAAACGGCAGAATTTTGCTCCAGACTCGTTGTACTGAAGTAATTTGATCGCTTTATTTCATTACAACCAGCCTGTCAGGGTTTTTTTTTGCCCAATCAGTGCTGCCGACTATGGCCACCAGCAGTGGACATTGTATTTTGCCAGTGAGGAAGGCTCCCCTCGCTCCCCACCAGCAAAACACAATGGCGCTGTGGGAAGGAGTCAGTGTTGATTGGGGAATCAAGCAATTTCTTTGCCTTCCCCCTTTGGTATGTATGGCCTGCCTTACTGTTATGTGTGTACCTTTTATCTCCGCAGGTTTAACCCAAGGAAACTATGGAAGACTTTGAATTAAATAAAGATATTCCAATGGCTGTCATGACTTCTTATGATATGGGTTTAACCAATGACATGGACCATTTTCCTGAACAATTACCAGGCCAATTAGTAGTTCAGCACTCAAGTTTATTACCTACAATGGTTGATTTAGTGAAGTGATAGAATAAAACAAAACCACGTTAAAAAAGTTGGACATTACTGAATTTCCTTCGCACCATAACTATCATTTGAACAACTTTACTGCATTACCTGCTGGCGCAAACATCTAACATTATATCTATATATATTTCAAACCTTGGTTGAGTCCATAATCCACAAGCTTTGATGAAGGGGGGGTCTGTGAATCCCTAAAATGCATTGGCTGTTTTATGCTGTTGATTTCACAAAAATAAAAACTTTTCTGGACTCTATTGCCATTGGTGTGGCAGTCTTACTGATACCTACTGGATTTCCCTTAGGACTTTTGGTGCGGGTTCTTTGTCGTATGCAAGCAGCCTTACTGAAGTGATTCTGCATGATTAATGAGCTAGTTATTCACAATACCGGACAATAATAAATGACTGCAGCAGAGACAGAGAGCATAGAAAGTTATCGTCTGACAACATTTCTGCAAGGAGCAACAGGTTTAAGAATCCCAAATAAAAGAAGCTCATTGTTAGGGTTTACATACACTTCAAATAATCATGTCCAAATGTCCATTAGAAGAAACTCCCTTGCACAAAGTCAGAACTAAAATATTGACTTTACATTGTTTGCAAACCCCTCAGCTGTCTTTAGAAAGACACATGATTCACTATAGAATACTGTCTGTAGGAGGGTGAATGTCTTACAATCACATGATGTGTAATTCTAATACGATTTCCATGCAAATGTAATGACATTAGTATAAATTAACCTAAGATTATATTTAACCTTTTTACATAATGGCTTTCATCAGAGATCATGTGTAATTTATGTTGATTGATTTTGCAAATTACAACCTTACAACTAGCCATTCTTTTTGCAAATGATATTGATATAGGAAATTCAGGACATTCATCTAAACAGAACGAAAAAATCCATCTAAAATTTGACCGTAATGATATGACAACTACTTTCATCGATAGACTTATTCTTACAATTGCTTTTTGAGCCAATGAAAGAACTATATCAAGCTGATGTAGTGTGGATGAATCGGCAGTAACAATAAAATGTATTCCCATGCCAAAAAAAATAAATAAATATAGTGCTTAGAAATATATATTAGTGGGTTTATCTCAAGGAACAATGTAGCACCATCTTGTCAGCTGAACCATTATTAAAGGATATAAATTTACAAGGGTCATAAGACTTATTGGGGGGTTCTACCCCTTACATTTTATGGGACAGGGTCCTAAATCATTTTTCCTGTCTATACAACCTATTCATGTATTAAGTGTTCCTGAATTTTTTTTTCATTCTTTTATGTTTTTTAACCTGTTACGCTAGGGTGTGTGGGTACAGCACAGGTTTACTTTAAAGGCAGTCGTTCAATAACCCTGCTTGAATTTGTGGATGCTTAACACCTAGTGATAAATCTATACAAAATAAAATCTCAGTGACCCCTAGGACCGGGCATATTGTTTGCACGGTTTATAGAGTCTTGCAGTAATTATGTACCAAGATACTTATAAACACTAAACCTACTTTATGGACTACTACAAAGCACCTACAGGTCCATAAAGACAGGTTTAGTGTTTGAAAGTACAGTATATAGCTCTTAAACATTAAATACTCATACAGAAAATATATTTTTTCAGTATGATACTATATACTTCTGAGAGTTTTTGAGTTTTTTTGCATTTTCTTATTTTTATTTTTAGACCTCCAAGTAAAAACCAGATCTGACCAATGGACAGTACAGACACTCTAACAATTAAATTCGATTTTATATAAAAATAAAAAGACTGAAGAATACTATGAGTGACTAAGGATGTAGACATGTGCTATAGCTTCAAGGTATACAGAACACTTTTGTTAGATATGAATGACACACTGCATATTTTCTGAGAGATGTAAGAAAACAGGACATGCACATTAAGTGAATCAAATTAAGCTGGGTCGGATGAGTCTGTAATATCAAAGACAGTGTTATCGGGAAGCTTCAAAGGCATCACATGAGATATGTTGTGCTTGCCCTCAAAGAAATAAAGTAAGCCTATCTGCTAACTGAATAACTTTCCTTTTTTCAGACTAACCATTTTGCCATTCAGGAGCTATGATACATCAACAGTCAAGGTATAGGCTATTAGAATCTTAAAGGATATTTAAACCCAAGAATAAAAATGTAATATATTGCAGCTTACCAATCCTAAAATGTGAGAGATGTTGTAATTTTTTCAACAAGTACAGGAAAAAACCTGTTGCTCCAGAAACGTACCCCTTTTGTCACTTCTTTTGTGCTGATTGGAAAACAGAACAATTTTATTAAGTTGTGTAAACTACCTCCACCCCCCATCTAATGGTAATGGAAATGAAGAGAGGAAGACATGTCTGGAGTCCACCCAGGTGGCAGCTACAGATATGTCTCCTTTCATTGGTACATTGGGGGAATAAGCGTAGTCACTCTAGCACAAGAAGTATGTTATTCACTGCTAGGTAAAAATAAAGAAAGCCTAAAGAAAAAAAAAAATGGAAATTAGCACAGCCACCTCATCTAAGGACTGATAATATGTTAAAAAACAAAAAAAGTATCACAGATCCAGTTACAGATAATCCTGCACCACATCCCAAAGACAAAAAATAGATAACTGTCTCAAAGGGCAGTCACAAAAAGGTGAAGGGACGTTTAAGCCTATGCATCCAAAAAATTATACTAAAACACTTAATACATAAAAACATCAAAGTTTATTGGTATTTACTGACTGTTCAACCTTGCATAAACATTGGTTGATAGTTCATAAAACAACATGTATAAATAGATTTTGAAATCAACATACATCAAAAGTATTTTGGGTTTAGATGCATTTTAATACCCAATTTTAAAGCCACCTTAGTGTCTGCAAGGTCAATTAATTTTGATAATTTTTTGATAATTTTTGGCCTTTTTTTACCTTCTCAAACTCAAGTTCTATCTAAGCCATATGTCTCCAAACTGGTGCCCAAGAGCCAGATTCGCCCTTTTCTAGTCTTTATCTGGCCCCTGGGGCACTATTTATCTCACTGACACCTACTATGGGGCACTATTCCACTGATAACAATGATGGGGAGCTACTCCTCCTCATCTCAAACCTGAGGCCATGTATATTCTCATTGATACTGGGAGTGGGACATTTTATACCCCCACTGGTCACAATCCTGCCCCCCTAAAGTCTAAAAAAACAGTAAACTGACCCTTTGTTTGAAATGTTTGGAGACCCCTGATCTAAACTAACCAAAGATGGGTCATTTATTTTTGTTCAGTCAGCCAGCTGAACAAAAAACATTGACACGTGTGAGGTGAATGAAGGAAACTCCCAATTCCCGAGACATTGTGGGGTTGATTTACTAAAACTGGAGAGTGCAAAATCTGATGCAGCACAGAAGCCAATCAGCTTCCCGTTTTTTTTTATCAAAGCTTCATTGGCTACCATGCACGAATGCACCAGATTTTGCACTCTATAGTTTTAGTAAATCAACCTCACTATTCTGACAGCGGGACTCTCTGCTGTCAGTATACACTGATCAGCAGCGGAGGCTGAATGGCTGCAGCTGCTGATCGACAAAGGTTTTTCAACATTTCCATTCGACAAAAATCAATCTAATGATAGACTTCTGTTGAACAAGGGTGCTCATACATGGATTGAGATTCAGTCCCTGCTGAACCAGTTTCATTTTGATCCATCTATGGCCAGTTTTAGATAAAAGCCCATAAAAGAAGCAATATTGGCAATATACTGTGGGGTTGATTTACTAAAACTGGAGTGTGCAAAATCTGGTGCATAGAAACCAATCAGGTTCCAGGATTTTTAGTCAAAGCTCAATTGAACAAGCTGAAGTTAGAAGCTGATTGGCTACCATGCACATCTGCACCAGATTTTGCACTTTCCAGTTTTAGCAAATCAACTCCACTGTATATTATATATAGTGCAGGGTGTAATTCAACCACTCCTGGCCTTGCAGCCAAAGTTACTTTCCACCATGCAGGAAAATCTCTTTAGAAGTGTTTACATAGAAAAACGAATATTGCTTAACTGTGCAACCGCAATACTACTGGAATGAAGAACAATCACTTCAAGGACAGGCAGCTCTTCCCATCCACTATGGAGCCTACAAGTGTACCTTTTTATTAGAATGTACAAAGGATATCACTCTTGCAGTAACTTATCAGAAAAAGACTTTCAGATAGAAAAAAAAATCCACCCACTCAACATATTTTCATTTGTGGCTCCTCTCTACTGTTGTGGGTATCCCATACATAGTCTGATCATATGTCTATTTGCAGATACCAGAGCCAATGAACTGTTATAGCACAAAGGCTTGTTCCCAATTCTGGGGAGAAAAGGCAGCAAGTGCCAATCTGTTGCAGAGATTTTTTGGTAAATTTTCGGATGCAATGACAAGCACATTCAAAGGTGTTCTTTATCAGTCTTTCGTTAACCCCTTCCTGACTTACTATAGTCATAGGCAGTCCTTGAGACACCTTTCAGATTTTTAGAGCTGTTTATGTGTACCTTAAGTCTGTAGCTACACAACAGATCTCTATGATGTCTATTTCTCTTCTTAGAAGACCAAAAATAGCAATTCAAGCTCTGTGCCGTAGGTCTGCTGTCTGTAGTGCAAACAAAAGCACACAAGCGATGGTGTTCATTGTGATCCAATTTGTATCTTGAATACACTAATCACTCATTCATTGTGTTTCCTATTGAAAACCTGATAATGCAATCCAGATGTGGCCTTGAACGTTATTGAGGTGCACAGTGAGAGATGCATTGAAATAACAGAATTATGATAATACAATTTGATTATAAAGGGTAAAAATAAGCAGAATAATACTGGAACTCAATTACTTCACCAGCTCTAGCTGGGAGCAACTGCGACTTGGTAGCATCTGTTCCTAAGGCATATTAAAAATGACTGCTTCATGGTAAATTCACTTATTGTCTAAGATTTCAGAAGTCCTGACTTCTAAGCAATATCCGGGGCCTTAATAATCACACATTTTGTAATGTCTCTGCCGTGCCATTTTGCAATAAACTGCAAGCTTGACTGATCCTTCCCTAAATCTACTTTAAATCAAGGAGGGTCAAGTCAAGTCAATTCAGCCGAAGAATACATTTAAATAGATCAACTAACCTTTACAACTGCAATTGCTTCACAAACAAAGACTAAGAAGCATCCTCATCATGTATGTTGTGTTCTATTTTGAAAGAACCACCATGTAAATATTATGTTTTTCATCACATCTCAATTGCCTGCCATGTGGTCTGTCTTTAATATTTATATTTTGAAAAAAAAATCTGTTTCACGAATTGCTCTATAATTAACTTTTTTAAGGAATATATTTTGTATTTTAATAATCTATTATTTTTTTTAAAGAATATATTTTTAGATTTTTCCCAATTTTTAGCAAATTTTTTCTGCAATTATTTTTATTCTGTTTAATGAGCGTTAAATGATCATTTTTTGCACTTACATTCTTTAAACGCTTAATTGCAATATTTTTCTTCCCTTTTTAACGATTCTTGGTGGATAATATTCTTTTGTTCTTGATGCAAATTGGTGCTGGTTCATTTTATCTTTTGCCCAGACCAGTTATGTCACATCACTTGACTAATACACATACATTTTCTACTAAAAGACAGTTTAACTGAGAGCTGTCACATCCGTCATCTCTACTCGGGCTGGTTAAAATTTTTATCTGTCGCCTTGAATTAATTTCAGCTCGCCTGAGCCCAGCAGGGGACCTTAGAGTGGTTTAGTTAAATTCTTCATTTTCAAAGACCATTATCATTATCATCCTCAATGGTAGGTTGGTATCTTTTTAAACATATAGAAAGAAGGTTGTCATTAAACATTGCTTGGACAAAAAAGAGTGTTTTCCTTCATTATGCAACCAAACTGTTTTAGTTTGTCTGCCGGATAAATATTTCAGCTGGTTTACTGTCACAAGTTGGCTTGAAAAGATTGTATAAAATAAAAGAAATGAACATACATCCTTAAAAGCTCAAAAAATAAATAAAATAAAAAATAATAATAAAATGATGCATTAAGATGATTGAGATATATATATATATATATATATAAATTGTAAGCTTTGCCCTATAGATAAAGCTAGCTATACCCAGCAAGGCAGCTAGGTCCATTTCACACTAGTAGGAGGCTCAGTGGGGTTGATTTACTAAAACTGAAGAGTGCAAAATCTGGTGCAGCTCTGCATAGAAACCAATCAACATCCATATTTAGAAGCTGATTGGCTACCATGCACAGCTGCACCAGATTTTGCACTCTCCAGTTTTAGTAAATCAACCCAATGTGTTACAGCTTTGATCATATACATACATATATCACCATATAACTTACATATCTCTATGTTTGGTGTCTGTCCATGTCAGACTTAGGATCGTGACACTGTATGTGCACAAATGTGGTTATCATGCAACCATATTTTCAATCCCATCTGATCAGTACCTGAGAAGATAATGATTGGGCATAGTAATTATTAGCCAATCATATTTCTGAGATTGTTACTAGTAAATTCGATCTATATCAACCTAATTTGGCAATTATTTGTCTGTCTGTGGGTAACTAAAGCCAGCCATACATGGAATGAAATTCAGCCGGTTCAGCAGGGACCAGCTGAATTTCAATCCATGTACAGTATGGATTGTATCAAATTCAATCAACTGATCAACTTCTGTACAACTAGCTTGTCAGGTTTTTCCTGATTGATCAGTGCCGCTGGCTATAGCCGACAGAACTGATCATTGTATTCTGACAGTGAAGGCTCCCCACTGTCAGAATGCCATACCATGGCGGAAGGATTCCCCCACCCTCCTTGAATGTGTGAATGGGGAATTGGATTTTTTTTTCGTTCAACCTGCTGGTTAAATGAAAACAAAAAGATGATTATATGGGCTTCTTTCATTTAAGTCTACTATCTTAAAGGGGTTGTAAACATTTGTGTTTTTTCACCTTAATGCATCCTATGCATTAAGGTGAAAAAACACTTGTCAGTGACCAGCCCCCCAGCCCCCCAGTTTTACTTACCTGAGCCTTCGAACTTGACCCGGTGGAGATGCACTGTCTCTCTGCCTGGGGTTCTCGGCTCTTGATTGGATAGATTGATAGCAGCGCAGCCATTGTCTCCCGCTGCTGTCGATCAAATCCAATGATGCAGGCACCGGGGGGGCGGGGAAGAGTCTTGCATCCAGCCTCTATGGACGCCGAATGCTGGACTCGGGAGCGCACCCGCAAGGTAACCCCCTCGGGAAAGTGCATCTCCGAGGGGGTTATCAGATGTGGGGAGGAGCCGCGAGGGCCACCGGGGGACCACAGAACAGCAGGTTCAAGGCCACTCTGTGCAAAATGAGCTGCACAGTGGAGGTAAGTATAACATGTTTGTTATTTAAAAAAAAAACTTTAAGGTACTAGCAGAGATTAAATGACTGATACACAAGTTCATTCAGTGGATCAAGCTATGAGCCTTATGTTTGTGGACTGCATTACACTAGGTCAGAAGACCCAAGAAAACCAATTGTATGTGATATAGCCTTGTATATTTAATAGGTAGTTGCTATGGTTTTCTCCTAAGGTAAGTCAGCACTGGATATGTCTAGCTAAGTAAACACTACTGCCTCCTCTAACAAACTTTCATGCTCAGGCACACTGGGGGTGATTTACTTGGAGCATGCAAAATCTGGTGCAGCTGTGAATGGTAGCCAATCATCTTCTATCTTCTGCTTGTTCAATTAAGCTTTGAAAAAAAAATCCTAGAAGCTGATTGGTTTCTATGCACAGCTGCACCAGATTTTGCACTCTCCAGTTTTAGTAAATCAACTTCACTCAGTGTGCATGTTATGTTGATCCAACTTTGACAACAATCCAATGTTTCTGAGTAGCTTTACTATCTCTCCCAAAGCTTGTAAGAAACAAATTCAGCATCATTCAGACCAAGAAATTAAATTTATGTGTCAAATTATTGATCCCATGCGCAATGATAAAATAGTGGCATATGGCTTTTCTCCTTGTAACCTTCTACACCTTTTAGTAGAAGAAATTAGTTGTTGAGGGTTACAGCACTTAGTACACGGTTGCGGCTGTCTAGTTAGGAAATCCTGGATGCTTTACAGGCTTAGTATCTCTTTAAAATGCAGTGAATATTGACTTTCTTATTATTTGAAAGATAGGCTAATTGGGCAGTAGCTTAGATTGCCTTGAATTGCCCAAATGACAGCATTAAAAGGAAACAAAATTCAATATAATTGCAGAAACGAGTAAGGCAAAATTTTATCGGGTCAATAAACTGCTCCACTCTAATAACAATCCTTCAGCGTTATGCGGAAGGAGGTAAACACAAATATCAGGAGGTGAAAATGTGAGCTGAGTGAGAGGAATGACTGAGTGATTTTCAGCAAATGGAGTTAAATCTTTAGAGAAGACATATGGGACAGCCCTGACCAGGGGGAATATATGCTCCCGTGATCACTACTGGGCTCTTGATAAATGTATTGTCTTTGCATGTTGAGGGTTATAAAGGAATCTTTCTGTGTATTTTCAGCAAATTTACCAATTCTGGAGAAACCTTAGCACGCATAGTGTACCAAATCCCTCAAGGAATCATGGCTTCCTTTGACTAGTACTGTATAGTATGACTAAGCACAAATGCTGTTAAGTTCTACAACCTTTTAAATGCCACTGTAGACTGCAATACATACACTTTTAAAACATGTTAAAAAATATACATATATACCTGATGTTGCACATATTGTGCATTTTCTTACAGTATTGTAACTGTGCATGGCAATTCTCATATAAATGCTGAAAACAAGTTGTTATTGTAGAAGTTAATGGATGAACTTATTATTGACGGATCTCCAGAATATGCAATCAAACAAGGGTAATTTTGTAGCATATGGACCACTCCGATTTGTTTACCAATTTTTATTTCTTTTTTTATTTAGGACCTTATTGAAGTTTCCAGTCATGTTTGATATTCTCTCTATGCAATAATAAACACTGGGGTAGATTTACTAAAACTGGAGCATAGAAAATCTGGTGCGGCTCTGCATCGAAACCAATCAGCTTCCAGGTTTTATTGCAAAGCTTAATTGAACAAGCTGAACTTAGAAGGCCGATTGGCTACCATGCAAAGCTGCACCACAATCTGAGTACTCCAGTTTTAGTAAATCTCCCCCCTGTCTGTACTTGCAACTGTTCATTATGGAGTTAATTTACTAAAGGCAAATAGACTGTGCACATTGCAGTTGACCTCTGCAAGTGCCTCAGACCTTAGTAAATGAGATAAGGCTTCACTTTGCAAAGAATACCCAATCATGTGCATTGGGTACCCAATTGCCCACAAGAGATACTCAAATTGGTCATTGTGGTCATCTAGAACAAAAAAAAAAAAACTATTTCAAGCTTTAAATCATAGACTGCGGGGTTGATTTTTTTTTTTTAATTGTAATTTTTATTGAAATTGGAAAGATAACAATAGTACATAAACATAAGTACGTAAATAAGCAGACATTTGGTTTTGCATACACTTACACAACGTGTTTGGAAAAGAAAAGTAAGTATATGAAAAATAAAGAAAAAAATAAACATACAATTACCGAAACAGTCACAGCACTACCAATACAGCTAAGACTTGAATCGTGACCTATATTTCACTACGTAAATATAGGCATAGGATGGTGTGTGTCTAAAAAGAGGACAGCGGGTTAAGACATTAAAAGCAAATAAAGGGGTGGTTGGCAGACAGAAAGTTTTAGGTATGTGATATATCATTGGAAGAGATGGAGCAGGTACCAGGATTAAGGTCCGAATGGTCCCATAGGTCCCATACTTTAGAAAATTGTGGAAGGGTGTCATGTAAGATTGCAGTGAGACGTTCCATTCGACATATTTGTTCCAGTGCTTGTAGGACTTGAGAAAGGGAGGGTGGGATAGAAGAGAGCCACCGTAGGGGAATAGCCCTTTTGGCAGCAAGTAGAATAAAAGTAGCGAGTTTTTGGGCATGTTTGGAGAGTCCAGGGATAGGCAGGCTTAACAGAAAATGCATTGGGTCTAATGGGAGGGAAATATTGAACAGATCTTGAATAAAGGTCTGAATAGTCAACCAGAATGGGCGTATTAAGGGGCATTCCCAAAAAATGTGAAAGTGGGAGCCTATGTCTCCCTGGCATCTCCAGCACACCCTAGGTATCTTAGGATCATATTTGTGTATGATTTCAGGGGTTTTATACCAGAAGAACAATATTTTATAGGCCATCTCTTTTTGTTCCACACACTGCGATGATCTGGAGATAGCTCCCCAAATCTTCTGCCAATGGGGAAGTGGGATGGAGCGGTTTATCAACTGGGACCATTTCCTGCGGGGTTGATTTACAAACCTTGTAGATAATGTTCACTTAATGCACTCAGTGAGGCTTCAGAGATAGATACAGGCAGAATGAGACCCTAGGTAAGGTAGCAGTTTTGCCCTGCCTGTTCTTTCAATTGACTTTGACAAGATTTGTAATGGGCACAGAGAAGATGCATTAGTTGCATTGTCTGCACTGTCATGACCTGCCCAATCAGGCACTAGCTGCCTAAAGGTGCATCCTCCCTCATGAAGAAACAGACTTGACTAATTTCACAACCCCCCTGGTTTTCTGAAGGAGCATGAAGGTTGTAGCTGGGTTCTCCTGACATTCACTGTCTCTAGGACCCTTGCCAAGGTTGCCTTGTGAATGATCTGACTTTGCGAAGTTATGTCAATTGCAATTGCATGTAAGGCAACAGCCTGTGTTTTACAGAAATGTTTATTAAGACAACCTCACTTTGCTATGTGAAAGTGGAGACAGATCACTGCAACTACTGAACCACAAATGTGTCCTAAAGAAGTGTACAACGAAACGCGTAGACACGTTAGGGCTCACATCATGTATCGATTTTCATCTGTATATATGATTTTTATCATTTCTTTCATGTCTCTGGTCTTTATACTATATGTATTTTTCAATAAATGTTAAAACATTTTTTTTTTGTACTCCCAGTGTTTGTTGTGCCTTTAAAGTCCGACCACAGGTTTTCTTTGAATTCCTTTTTTTCCTTTTGTTCCCTGGAGACAGATCAATAACACTCTATTGGGGCATGCACTGCAGAGAGGAGAGAAAGCCCTGACTTTCAAACTGAGGGTCAGAACATTAGTACAGGGCCAGGACAAGGGGTGGGCATGAAGAGCAGCTGTCCTGGTTACTGTGATAGAATGTGAGATGGGGGCGGCGCCACAATGAGATTGGACGGAGGGGATTTGTGTTAGGTGGAGGGATTTGGGGGGAAGCAGGAGCTAAGAATTGTTTTAGGTGGCGAAATTTGGGGGGGGGTGCTAGGAAAGGTGATTTGGGGGGGGGGTTGTGTTGGGAAGGAGGATGGGGGAGGAGGCTTTGTGCTAGGAGGGGGGATTTGGGGTGCTTGTGCTAGAAGAGGTGATATGGCAAGGGGGAAGGGAATTTGTGCTAGGAGGGGATTTTTTTTTGCCGGAGGTATTTGTGCCAGTAGGGATGAATGGGGAGGATTTGTGCTAGGAGGGGGGATTTGGGGTGTTTGTGCTAGAAGAGGATATATGGTAAGCGGGAGGGGATTTGTGCTAGGAGGGGAATTTTTTTGCTGGTGGTATTTGTGCCAGTAGGGATGAAAGGGGCGTATTTGTGCTAGGATTTGGGGTGTTTGTGCTAGAAGAGGTGATATGGTAAGGGGGGAGGGGATTTGTGCTAGGAGGGGGATTTTTTTGCCGGAGGTATTTGTGCCAGTAGGGATGAAAGGGGCGTATTTGTGCTAGGATTTGGGGTGTTTGTGCTAGAAGAGGTGATATGGTAAGGGGGAGGGGATTTGTGCTAGGAGGGGATTTTTTTTGCTGGTGGTATTTGTGCCAGTAGGGATGAAAGGGGCGTATTTGTGCTAGGATTTGGGGTGTTTGTGCTAGAAGAGGTGATATGGTAAGGGGGGAGGGGATTTGTGCTAGGAGGGGAATTTTTTTTGCTGGAGGTATTTGTGCCAGTAGGGATGAAAGGGGCGTATTTGTGCTAGGATTTGGGGTGTTTGTGCTAGAAGAGGTGATATGGTAAGGGGGGAGGGGGGGATTTGTGCTAGGAGGGGGATTTTTTTGCCGGAGGTATTTGTGCCAGTAGGGATGAATGGGGCGTATTTGTGCTAGGATTTGGGGTGTTTGTGCTAGAAGGGGTGATATGGTAAGGGGGAGGGAATTTGTGCTAGGAGGGGATTTCTTTTGCCGGAGGTATTTATGCCAGTAGGGATGAATGGGGCGTATTTGTGCTAGGATTTGGGGTGTTTGTGCTAGAAGAGGTGATATGGTAAGGGGGGGAGGGGATTTGTGCTAGGAGGGGAATTTTTTGCCGGAAGTATTTGTGCCAGTAGGGATGAATGGGGGGTATTTGTGCTAGGGGGGGATTTGGAGTGGGAGGGAGGATTTGTAGAGTAGAGGATTTGTGCTAGGAGGAGTGATTTTTTTTTCATTTTTTTTTGGGGGGGGGGTGGGGGTGTGCTGGGTTGATTTGGGGAGAGAGAGGATGTGAGCTGGGAAGGGGGGTGGGGGGCAAAGATTCATGCTAGGAGCAGGGATATCAGCAGGGGGCAGATTTGTGTTGGGAGAAGGGGGGATTTATGCTCATAGGGTAAGCATGCAGATTAGTGCTCATTTATTTTAAATTTTTTTGGGGGGGGGTTGCTAACACATAATGCTCATACATCTTGGGGATGGAGGGGGTTGGCATGTTTGTCCTGGGCTCTAGATGGTCTTGTCCCAGCACTGTATCAGTACATTAGGTTCATTAAGAGTAATGGAAAATATAGCACTATTAGATGAAAGCCATAAGAGGAATATAGAAAACATTTATTCCCAGTTTGAATCAGATAGAATGTCTACATCAACCTTTTCAGTAAAACACAATCTAGTGACATAACCATGCATTCATTATGCAAAGTTTGACTAGGTGCAAGAAATCGCTCTTTACAAGTCACACTCTGAGATATACATGTATATAGCATCCCGAGACAGTGTTTTACATTTGCCTTCACCAAGAAATAGGTGCACTTTTGGTCTTCTCATTCATAAAGGGGTTGGCGAATATGACAAATTTGTTTGTGTGTGCTCACTCGAGGGAGTTGCAGGGCCATATCACTCTTAGCACCTTCTGTGACTAATTGACATCACAATAATCCCCAAAGGAAACTGCTTATATCACAGCTGCAAGTAAAGTGCTGAGAGTGTAAGAAAAGGCATATTATTAGAACAAGTGCAAATGCTGCAATAATTTTTTCCAGACTTTCTTTATCACGCATTGTTATTATTAACTGTTACTGTAGTGTGTCGTTTTGTGTCGTTTTGTGTTAGGATTATGCAGTCTTAGTTGTTTCATGGGAACTTGTGTAATTTTTGTGTGGAATTTGTAAAAAAAAAAGAAAAGGTAATGGTCCTTTGCCCCTGGCACACAGGGATGGGCTAGCTTTCATACTGTAAACAGTTTTATATAAATGTGGAATGTAACTAGTTGCTAATGGCAATGGCTGTACTGTTTGTGTCTTTGTTCAGTATATACATACATAACATTACCAATGCACACATAATTTAATAGAGATATGTTTATCTCTAAAGATAAGTAATGTCTGATTTTAAGTAACAGATCATGCCAAGTTGTATGTTCAGTATGATAATAAAAATGATAATAAATTTGGTTTATATGTATCCCTCAATATAAACTGAATGTATGAAATGTATTCACAAAGGGTACTTGCAGGTATATATTTTTACAGCGGCCCAATAAAATGTGTCAGCATACTCTGACCTGCATTAAAAATGCCTCTAAATCAGAGGTTCTCAAAGTACTAGGGTCCACCAACCACTGAAAATCCAGGCACAAGAGCGTCAGACTAAATACTGTACCAGGCATAACCCACTTTAGGTACACAATGGGGTTTATTTACTAAAGCTGGAAAGTGCAAAATCAGGCTCACTTCTGCATAGAAACCAATGAGCTTCTAACCCCAGCTTGTTCAATTAAGCTTTGGTAATAAAACCTGGAAGCTCATTGGTTTCTATGCAGAAGTGAGCCTTATTTTGCACTTTCCAGCTTTAGTAAATAAACCCCATTGTGTACGTAAAAGTGGGGTATGCCTGTATTACTTCTCACTTTTGTTTTCCTCCTTACTAACCTTTTTCTCTCTTATGATCATATTTATTATATGTTTCTTTCTTTTTTATGAAGTTATTCTTCAGATCACACACTAATCCCCAACTCAATCCCACACTCCAACATCTCCTATTTTCCTTCCATATGCACACTATTGGATTTATTTACTAAAAGCAAATAGACTGTGCCCTTTGCAAGTACAGTTGCTCCAGAGCTTTGTAAATGAGGTAAAGCTTCACTTTACAAAGAATGCCCAATCACATGTAAGGAAAAAGAAAAACAGCATTTATGCTTGCACATGATTGGATGATGGAAGTCAGTAAAGCTTTGCCTCATTTACTAATCTCCAGAGCAGGGATATGCAATTATTGACTGTTGCAAAACTACAAGTCCCATCATGCCTTTACTTCTGGGTGTCATGCTTGTGGCTGTCAGAGTCTTGCTATGACTCATGGGACTTGTAGTTCTGCAACAGCTGGAGATCTGCTAATTGCATATCCCTGCTCTAGAGCAATTGCATTTGAAAAGTGCACACTCTATTTGCATTTAATAAATCAACCCCTATGAGCCACCCACAGCCTACAGTGAGGAGCAAAGGAAAACAGCTAACTGTTGGATCCTCAGAGGTCCACAGACCACATTTTTGGAATACTTGCTCTAAATGTAAGAAGTAGCATTCGAATTTCTTGCTCTAATAGTGGAGTCACAAAGGACCCTGCTCAGATAGGTGCTTTGCTGGTGCTGCTCTCTCACATTTGGCAGGAAAGTAATGTAACTCAGATGCCAGCATGATCTAAAGACTGTATGCAATGTTTAGGTTAAGGTATGATATCACACAGATGGACAACACAAATATTCAGCTCAGTTGACTCTTTGGCAATTTTAAACTAAAACGTCTGTGGACTGTGGACTTCTGTGGAAAACTCAAAGGGGTTGAGTTACAAAAGGCAAATAGACTGTGCACTTTGCAAAGTGTAATTGCACTCTGCAAGAGCAGTTGCTCCGGAGCATTTCTGTCATGAAATCGGGTGCAAGCAAAAATGCTGTTTTCTTCTATCTTCTTTTTTTTCTTTGCACGTGATTGGGTATTCTTTGCAAAGTAAACCTTTACCTCACTTACTAAGCTCTGGAGCAACTGCACTTTGCAAACTGCACAGTCTATTTACCTTTAGTAAATCATATAGGGTTTATGTGCTCTAAAATTAACTCTAGTGTATTTTTGACAATTTGGGGATTATTTACTAAAGGCACATAGACTGTGCACTTTGCAAAGTGCAGTTGCTCCAAAGATTAGTAAATGAGGTAAAGTTTCACTTTGCAAAGAATACCCAATAATGTGCAAAGGAAATTAAATAAATAGCATTTATCATCCACATGATTGGATGATAGAAGTCAACAGAGCTTCGGCTCATTTAATAAGCTCTGGAGCAACTGCACTTTGCACTGTGCACAGTCCATTTGCTTTTAGTAAATCAACCCCATAATGTGTACCAGACTTTAAGGGCCACATAAACTGTTTTATTCCCAGTAAGTTACAGTTTTTTTTAAACCTCATTGAGTTTACCTTATATCGTCAGTTGAGATGCAAAGTAGTTAGCAGAGATTCTTTTTAATGTTTTCAGCTGACATTATCTGCAATTGCATTTTGTTTACACAGTTCACTAAGAGAGTGAAGCTTCCAAGAAGTCTGTCTGTCTCCTTTTTCAGCCATGATAGTAAAATCTCTCATAGCAGCCTGCAATCACTGTACCTTCCAAGCAGGTCACAATACATGCACTGCAAATTTCACAATTGTTCATTTGATAAAGTTGCCCGAGGACTGACAGCTCAAGCAACAAGATGTTCCATCCTTCCTCATGCATGAATTAGCATAAAAGCTTTGGTAGCATTGCTTTTGTTCCACTTGTTTTTCATTTGCTCTTTTTTATAGCAAGAATAACAATATCAAAATCAAAAAGAGAAAAGTCAACATGAAACCACAAGCTAGTTTACTTAATGTATGATGTTCCATCATCCAATCCATGTGTATTAATGTATTAAGAACATTGATCTTTGTATTGTTTGTAATTTGCTGTTGTCATTGGGGCGTCCAAAAGGTGAGGAACTGAGTCTAGGGTCATGGGGTGGGGAGCTAAGTTTAGAGTAATACGATAGAAAACGGAGTCATGAGATAGGGAGCAGAGTCTATCATTATTATTATTATACAGGTTTATATAGCGCCAACAGTTTGTGCAGCGCTTAAAAAAATAAAGGCAGACATTACAGTTACATTACAACTTGGTACAAGAGGAATCAGAGGGCCCTGCTAATTAGAGCTTGCAATGTAAAAAGGAAGGGTCAATTGATACAAAAGGTAATAGCTGTGGGGGATGAGCTAATGAAGGAAGTAAAAAAGTGTTAACTAGAAGCAAGATAGGCTTCTTTAACAAGAAGGGTTTTCAGGGATCGTCTAAAGATGGATAGATTAGGGGACAGTCAGACAGATTGGGGTAGGGATTTCCAAAGAATGGGAGAAGCTCTGGAGAAATCCTGGAGGTGAGCATGAGAGGAGGTGACAAGAGAGCTAGAGAGCAGGAAGTCTTGGGAGGACCGAAGAGAGCGGCTTGGTTGGTATTTTGAGACTAGGTTAGTGATAGTATCTGGGGGCAGAGTTATGGATGGCTTTGTAAATTATTGTTAGTACTTTGAATTTTATTTGTTGGGTGAGTGGAAGTCAGTGGAGGGATTGGCAGAGAGGGTTGGAGGACACTGAATGGTTGGTAAGGTGGATGAGTCTTGCAGTGGCATTCATTATGGACAGAAGGAGGATAGTCTATGTTAAGGTAATCCAAATGAGGAGGAAGTTGCAGTAGTCGAGGAGAGAGATAACTAGGGAGTGAATTAGAAGCTTAGTGGTGTCATTAGTTAAAAAGGGGCGTATTCTGGAAATGTTTCGGAGGCTAAGGTGGCATGATTTGGACAGGGATTGTATGTGGGCCTGAAAGGACAGTTCAGAATATAAGGTTACCCCTAGCACCCTGGCATGTGGGGATGGACTGATAGATGTGTCATTTATCTTGACAGAGAAGTCGGTGGAAGGGGCACGTGGAGGAGGAAATATTAAGAGCTCAGTTTTAGATAGATTCAATTTGAGGCAGTGGTTTGACAACCAGGCTGATATGTCTGTTAGTAAATCAGAGATGCGTGAGGAGATTGATGGGGTGAGCTGAGGGGCAGAGAGATAAATTTGGGTGTCATCAGCATATAAATGGTAGTGGAAGCCATGGGAGGCTATCAGCTGACCCAGGGAAGACGTGTAGATCGAGAATAGTAGAGGTCCAAGGACAGAACCTTGGGGGACCCCAACGGTAAGAGGAGTTGGAGAGGAGGAAGTGGAGCTGTAAGTGACACTGAAGGTGAGATAGGTAAGATTCGAACCAATGGAGAGTGCAGCCATGTAGACCAAGCAAATTTAGTTTTTTTTTAAGGAGGGGTAGTCAACTGTATCAAAGGCAGCAGAAAGGTCCAAGAGTAACAGTACCGAATAATGACCTTTGGTTTTGGCTGTTAGTAAGTCGTTTGTGAGTTTTAGGAGGGCAGTTTCTGTGGAGTGCTGTGGGCGAAATCCAGACTTGCAAGTCTAGCGTTATGGGGTTGGGTAACTAAGACTAGAGTTATAAGGTGGGGAGCTGAGTCTAGAGTAATGGGATGGGGAGCTTAGTCTAGTGTCATGGGGTGGGGAGCTGAGTCTAGATTATTGGGGTGAGAGCTGAATTTAACAACATAGGGTGGAATTTACTAAAACTGGAACACACAGAATTTGCTGCAGCTGTGCATAGCAACTATTTCTGGACATCCACAGATCAACTCCCCCTTCTGTCAGCTGGGAAAAGGGGGAGGGGGGTTGGGGGAAACCCCCACAAACTGACAGTACTTAAATATATGCTGAAATTAAACATAGCATATTTTAGGCAGATTTTACTTTTACTTTTTTTTGGTTGCTTGTCAAATTCACTGAATTCAAAATACTTGCACCTTAACAGAGACTGCCATTCAATAGTATCTTTCCTCTAGTCTAGCCTGTGTTCAGTGTATGATAATCGCAAGGCCTTTGACAGTGTCAAGTCTAATCCCCCACCTCCCTGAGCGACTATTCCAATTCCAACATTCACACAAGCTCATGCATAAGCAAACAGGTGTGATGAACACAGGCCTGCCAAACCCCAAGCAAGGAGGAGGTACATATGTACACATCTGATTATGGCACACCATAGATAGAAGACTACAAGGCAGAACAATGTCGAGGGTCACTAGTTAGTACTTTGATGCCTTGCTCCTAAAGAAGCCAGCATCATGGGAGTTAAGCAGTATAGAGGGGAATAATGTCCGTTTCACCAGGCATGTTAAAACAGTGGGGCAAGCAGCTTGAGAAGCGTCTGGGGGAAGGCTGGATCTCATCTTTCTCTCCTTTTTAATTACTTATCAAGTAAAGACACATGCCCCTAATCATATATTACAGACTCTACTGAGACAGCAGCATGAGCTTTTAACAGCTTGCATACAATGAAAACTTCAAAGAAGCCTACTATTATTTATGTGTGTTTTTAATGTATCCAAAATGGCTCCAAACCACCAGATTAAAAAGACAAAGCCAGATTTTGGGATTTGATAGATGGAGCCAAATCCTTTTTGATATTTTAACAGATATGCCTATGTTGGAAAATAGATCAAATATTCTTTGAATTACACAGGTTGCAGTCATATACAATTACAAATATTAAACAGCATATATAGTAAACCAGTTGAATAAATGTAGTACAGTTAGAAACAATGACAGCTGCACCAGTGTTTTCAGAAGACTTAGTAGATTAGTAGATTTATCATATAGTGGATAATTTATCAATGAATCCTAATGAATTACTGTCTATAGGATCCAATCAAAATCTCAGAACAACATGGAACATCTTTGTGTAATAAGGTCAGTTTTGCCTTTTCTCATTAAAGTGAAGAAAATATTAATTTTGGTACGTAAGTGTTGTGAGAATCACAAGGTAGAATGCAGCGGACTCCATCACTTTTCAGGATGGGCAGATATTTTACCACCTGCTTTTCTTCTTGCAGAATACATTTTATATGGACTCTACAAATCAGTATGACTTTCTAATCCTTCATATACTCTAGTAATTTCCTCTGAGGGTCCAACAAAATACTGACAGAGAGCAGCCTCTAGGACAGGGGTGCTAAACCCGTGGTCAGTGGGCCACATGTAGCCCATAGAGCCATGCTCTCTGATGTTCTGGGATGGCCAGTCAGCAAGCCCAGATCGTGCACCACACCCACAGGATATAATAGACATCTATGGCTCAGTGCAGCTAACCTGCAGGAAACCCGTAGGTGTACTGGGCTGATCCTATGGTACGCGTAAACAGCAGCTTATCAGTGTGAAAGCAGCCTTATAGGGGGCTCAGGACAGTAAGGGCTTATTTACATTTGCATTTTGGGGGGTTGTAAAACCTCATAGTTCATTGTGGCCCATGATCAGCTACCAAATCACTAAAGTGGTCCTCACTCTTCAAAAGGTTAAACACCCCTGCTCTAGGACATCTACACTATGGACCATTGTGTATTGCAGTGGTTCTCAACCCTGTCCTCAAGTACCCCCATGTTTGCCAGTTTTCCTTTATCTTGCACAGGTGCTTTAAATCAGAGTCAATGGCTTGGTATTTTGGACAGCTATTTTATCTAAGAGAAATTCCCAAAACATGGCCTGTTGGGGGTACTTGAGAACAGGGTTGAGAACTACTGGTGTACTGAATACTCCTTCATTTTACATAAAAACACCTGCCATTCTCAGGCAGACTGATGTCTCTTTTTGACTAGCCTTTTCCTGTAATTGACTTTCTTTAGGCAGTCATGCTAGCAAGAGTGCCGACTGCTCTGACATACAAATATGTGGCACAACAACTATTTTTTTCACCTGGAGAGATAATGTCTTGTTTCACAGCACTCCATTAATGAGATCTTTAAACTTCGGTCCCTGTGCCTGGATATCATTTTGAGGATGCTTCCAATGTCCCTGCTGAATATTTTTATTTAGTTTATATTAGAAGTGCCACAAGAGGAGCTGGAACACATAAAAATGGGTGGAAGCATCCAAAAACTCTTAGGTGTACAGAAACAGAATTAGGAATAATGTCAGGGAGATCATACTTTCTTGGAGTCTCCAAGTCATATAAGAAACCATTACCTTGGTCTATTAGGATCCCTCTAGAGATAAAATATCACCTTTGAAGGGACTGAGGCTTTAAAAGAATACTGAAGCCTGCTAAACTATGGTGTAGCTTCCCAGAATTTGCATAACCAGATTCCTACCATAGGAACACATTGGCCCATCTTTGTGTGTGATGTCCCTTTAAAGATAATTCATTTAATTACTTCAGGCTCCAGTTGTTTATGTACTTATACAAAGCTAATCTAAGAAATGAATGCATCGTGATGGTATAATAATGCCCTTTAATTATCAGGAAACAAACAATATAGTCAAGCGTTAAATGAATTTATAAATATAAAGCCATTCTCAAGAAATCAGTGTGTGAGATTCTGTTTTGTCCGCACATTTTATATGGCATCAGTTGCTTGTGTGAGTTATTAATCCTTATTCATCCAATGTTTGGAGAACTGCCAGTGCCTAAATCAGCTGTATACAACCCGTTCACTTAATAATCCCAATAATACAAACAAACATTATCCGTAGACTTTCTTTGTGTGGGTTTCAGATAATTTCCATCCTTGAACGAAGCCATGCATTTTAAATAATGGACTGTAGAAAAATATACAGTTCAGGTGTCATGTGAAGTATGTTTCACTCAAAGGAAGTGGATGTAGACATTTTAAGCAGTAGTGGCCACAGTTTACAAAAGGCTTGTCATTAGAAAAAGTCTGGTCTGTCCTTTCATGCCCGTTATTGTCGCTCTGGTAAGAAGTCTTCCTATGGCCCCCAAGGGCTAGGATCAGTCTCCAATATAAGCATCCAGGGGCATAGGCCTGCATGTAGGGATTATCCCATTTCTTAAGCAATCACAGATCCACATTAAAGCATAGTATTTTGGTAAAAAAAATCTGACTTATTTTCTGTGCTAGCCCCACACACCACCCCCAACTGCCCAATGAGAGTGACCTTTAGAAGTATGTTCAAGGTAGATGATGGGGATTTTCTGGCCATAGAGTAAAAGAAGTTTCATATCACACAGCCAGTGTGTACTCTTGAAATCCAGGCTCAATACAATATATGATGTAAAAAGATTGTGTTATTACACAGCACAGTAATTTCTGTTATGGCAGTTATACTGTCTACTGGATCCATTTCATTACAGAATGTATTTTTCATATGATACAGCTCGGACACTCAGAAAAAACTCAACAGAATTTACAGTAGGAACAGCTTTTCATCCCTGAAATAATAGATATTCTTCAATAATGTCCAGGTGTTTCAATTAACAACCCTAATTTTTCATATTTTCTGAATATAAATATCAATATATATATATATATAATATATATATATAAATATATACTGTATATATATATATATATATATATATACTGTATATATATACTATATATATATATATATATATATATATATATATATATATATATATATATATATGTTACCCTAATGGTCCACTGAACTGGAAGATTAATGAATAATTAAGAGACGTTCCAACCACTATTACGACCTGTAAATGGTTCTCTGTTAGCCCCAGCTGTACTATAATATATTCACGGTACACTGTCTTAACAGTTTTTCTTTCTTCATCATAGACCAGTCTGGTGTATTTACAACATTTAAGCCCTGTTTATGTGTGCTGAGTAGGCAGATCAGCTAATGCATCAGTCTTTTATCTTTCTTTGCCACAATTCTCCCTTTAATCCTCATTTAAATTAGTTTAATGGTGTCAAGCTAGTCCCCTGTGAGTGCACAGCAGTCACAGAGGCATATAATAATGTTCCACGGCCGTACGGTTAGTGAGTATTTTAATGGGGAGAAAAGGGCATTACAGGTCATGACTGAGATGTACAGACAGGTCTGAGTACCTGTCACATCTTTCAAGTGTGACCTAGAGCCATAAAGTATTGGTTGTTTTAATTCATCTGCACACAAATCTGTCAACATATACAGCACTGAAAAGGACCATTAGGAATTAATTATACAATTATAAAATCAAAACTTGCTGATCTGTTAATTTCCCAGAATCCTTTGGGGTACGTACTTGCAAATTTATGAAATTCGGCAAAGCATTATTTTCCAGCATACAGTAACACAGAACAACCAATCGGTAAAAATCTTTCATTGCTCTGACTTGACTGGTTGGGTTGTTCAGTTGATGTTATTAGACTTTGTACTGCATCAGTCTTCTGGCATATTAATATTAGAATCGTGGACTTTAGCATTGAGCAACCAATCAGTCTAATAGTTAAATATCCTTTGCACTGACATGTTAGATCAAAAAAGTGAGGTGCCTTTGACTTTTTGACTGTGGACTAAGCATATATGCTCAAATTCTGGTTATAACAATTGCCTAATGTAATAAATAACTACTCATACATGGTGATAAAGGCGCTTATCAGGCCACTCCTTTTGGCTACACTATCCCGGGCTAGCCAATGACTCGAGCTTAGGGGGGGGGGGCTTCACCAAGGTCCCTGCCATGATGAAGAAGGACATACCCTCGAAAACATGCCAGCCAGCAAGGATTCTGGTGAGGTCCCCCCTAAGCTTGAGTCATTGGCTAGCCTGGGAAAGTGAAGCCACGAGGGGTGGCCTGATGAGTACTTTTATCACCTATGTTTGTGAGTAGTCATTTATTAAATTTTACTTTTAATAAATATTTAGTTGAGTAATGCACTAGGCCAGTGCACCCTCTGTTTTTATCTATTTCTTCAGTGTGTTCTGAAGACTACCCCGGTCCTAGGGGGGCAGCAAGGCTTTGAGAAAATTATACAGCTTTTACAAAAGAGTAACTTTTCTTATTGGGCTACGACTCTTATGTGCAGGGAATTATCATTATAACAATCGCCTAGCTGACTGTGGACAAAGTTAGTGCTCTTCAATTCTGGCTTTAACTTTTGGTTAGATGACTGTGGATCAAGCAAACACTTCCCAATTTTGGTTATAAAATTTGACTAGCTGACTTTAGACCAAGATAGTATCTTGCAGCGTTGGTTATACCATTTGTCTAGCTGAATGTAAACCAAGATAGCACTCTTCAAATCTGGGTATAACTTTTAACTATGTAGTTGCAGTTCTGGTCTAGTTACTACCAAAAAACAACATTTTTGTACTGTTTATTCCACCACTAAATTCTACTAAATTTACTTTTTGAATGATTTTCCAAAACACTTGAAAAACATTTGCTTGAATCTGTTACATTTTTGTTGATACTATTTTACATTTTACCTTTACAACCCCTTTAAAGTGGATGTAAACCCGATTACTGAAATTTGACCTAGCCACATACTGTATATATGTAGTGTTTAATTATCTCTCTCCAAAGCACTAAGTCCGTGTCTTTCTGCTGTTTCGTTTCTCTGTTATCAGCATGAGAACTTCTGACAAGTTCTCAGAAACTGGAGATAAAACCAGTCTGAGATTTGTGTCAGGGTGGGTGCTATAAATAGATTAGCAGAAAGCTTGTCTTGTCACAGCACAGCTCTGAAAGTATCTTCCTTCTTCTGCCTATGTGGAGTGGGGGTGTGTGCCTTTCCCCCAATCAGTTGTCTCCCAGTGTAAATACAGACACCACTTCTACTGCAGAATGAGGAAGTAAAAATTCTGACACAATGTAAGAATTATAAAGAATATAGCAAGCTGAAGACAGCAGATATACATGTAAAACTTATGTAGGGAGATTGGCTTCATCTCTGTGTATCATCTGAGGCTGTTCACTTCACTGGGTATAGGAGAGGGTTTACATCCACTTGAACTAATGTTATCTCTACAGTATCTTAATGAATTGGGTCATGCTGACCATAGATGGTGGATTTCATATCAGTAACAAACAGGCAGATAGACCACAGAACCCAGCTCAGGCTACACATGATCATAGAAAATGTTTACAACATCTCAAAATCCCTCTTTGCATGATAGTGGGTGCTACTAAGGTCTACAAAAAGCTTAATGCTGTCCATACATTTGCTGCTGCAGTTAATTTAAACCATGCTAGGATTAGTGTCATCAAATTCAACTGATTTCAAACATTAGTCTATGTTATATTGGACACATTCTGCCTAGAAAACATTAAAAACCATAACTCAATGGTCTCACTGGTGTATTTTCTGGCAATAAGGATGTCACTCTGTGTAGCCGGGAGCAGGAATTCACTTCTAGTACAAAGCAGATAATCTTTTTAATGTCAATCTAATAGCCTGAAATGCAGAAGTCACCTTACAAAAGTTATGCAGTATTATCTCATGACTTTTTACAAAACCTAATTTATAGATCATCCCAAATATGTCATTTTCAGGCTTCTTTCTGTACTTCGAACTTGAATTACTTGTAGAAAGGTCACATCTACCCAATTAGAATCTTATCGAAGATGTACATGTGCCTGCATTTCCTCCATTGATACTGGGTGATACATTTGGACACTGCAAAATGTCACTACTATGTTGAATGATGACAACTGACATGGTCTCTTCCTTACATTTCAACATCTATGATCCAGGCTGGAGTCATTTTCTAGTGACCTCAAAACCAGGGAAGAAATGAAGGGCTTCAGAATAAATAACTGGCCCCAGGCTATACTGTATATGGTTGAGGGATGTTAACAAAAGATCCAATTCTTTAAAGAGCTTTCTTTCCAGCAAAACCCTACAACAATAGGCTGCTGGTGAAAAAAAAAAACAGGACCCAATTGCTAATTCACCTCTTATCCTGGTGCCCTATAAACAGATGTTTTAGCCAACCCTGGTAAAATTGCAAGTATTGCCTTCTAATTTTATGGCCATGTTTATAGTTTGTATTAGAACCTGATATTAACACGGCTGCCATTATTTGTACCATACCCTCCCTATATACAACAAAAGACCAAAAAGAAACTTATAACCTTTACTGGTACCAAGGAAAACTTACACATGTAAAAACTCAGATCAGTTTATTCAGTTTATTACATCATTAAAACAGCAATGATTAAAATACAAACAGGAAATACATCCCAGTTACAGTTACATCTTGTATACAAGGTGTGATATTCAGATAACTCCTTTGTCTGAAACAATCTGGTAGACCCGCTTCACATATAAAGCTTCTTCAGGACCTTTATTCTTGGAGACAAGGGAGAGTAACCTAACTAAAAAATATAATATATTATAAATATAATACTCTGTATTCATATACAAGATATACAACATATACTTGGTCCTATGGGGAATGGTAAATAATGAACTGATATAGCCTGCACCGCTGGTGGCTGCCACCGTTTGCCACCAACACTTGTAACCATGAAGTAATATGTACATCTGCACATAGAAATCTTTACATGGTTGTATATGAATAAAGAGTATGTTATGTATAATTTTACTGTTTTAAATATTTAATAAGCATATTTGGGTTTTTACATGTGTAAGTCTTCCTTGGTACCAGTAAAGTCCATACGTTTCTTTTAGTTTGTTTTATTAGAGCCATCAAGTTACATAGGGTCAAAATTCACACCTCTCTTTTTTCTACTAAGACCAGGAGAGATCTATGGCATTCTCTGCTCACTGTGACATCTTTAGGCTCTAAAATGGAAATGACCTGATCATGGACTCTAACTTAAAATATCACAGATTACAGGTCTACAACATTTCAAATGTTTATGCTTATAAAGTCCTCAAACAGAATGGTAGGAAAGCCTGCAGGTAACTAATGCAACCTAAAAACAGCAATTCCCAGCACTGATGTTTAGTGGGTCAAAGGCAATGAGTTACCTTTACTTCCCTCCTGCCAGATTTACAGGGTAGACGGGACTTTTTCCTGAAGTACTTCCTGAAGTCACTTTAATTTTTGATCAGTCAGTTTGAGATTTCAAAGGCAGGTTGTGAGAAACCTCTTAGTATGGATACTCTACTACATTAGGCTTTCTGTGAATAGGAGACAACCAGGACCCTACATTGGGTGATTGGGAATACCCCTGCCCCTCAACAACTTAACAAACAAGCAAAAAAAAGTGGTTGCTAACGCACACTGGGCTAAGTATATTATTAAAAATAGAATGGAGGAAAAAAAATAAAATGCAGCTGGACATAAAAACATACAGAGCATCTTCATTCAGGGCTAAATGCAATAATCCTTTTCTCACTCTCCATTCTAGCCAAATTAAGCAATATTTAAGCATTCCTCATTTGACAAGGCTGTCATCTTCAGACTGGCAATTGCCATCTGATCATTTAGGACCTGCACTGACAGGGCAATGATTGACCTTTGCTCATAATTATCTGCAAAAGAAAAATGAATAAAGCTGTAAAGTATCAGATGGCTGAGTTTAGCAACAAAAGAACAATGCCATCTGTTCAGCGGCAGAGTTGCATGATATATCCCAATATGAAAATATCAGTTGACTGTAGTGCTTCATTCATTGTTATTTAATGCTTTATTTTCTATCATATTAAATAATTTTGGGAGCGTGAAGCTGTGAATGGCACTTTCAGTTGCGACTCTGCAGGGGGTGCCTGCTTATAACATTCAGTAAACAGTTGGTTGGTTTTGAAATGGCTCATCGTTTTTTATTCAGGCACAATGTTCTCTTTGAAACTATACTAGATTTGTTTATATATATAGTACAAACAACAAGGCTCTCAAAATTTAGAGTTAGGACTACAGATACCGGGGTGCCCAAACGGGGCTCTGTGGCTTACGCATGTATTTGCAAATGTGTGTAAACTAAACCCCTTTTTTAATACATACTGTTAGATAGAACAATTTGGTTGCTTAGCAGGCTGGTCAGTAAGTTGAGCCAGAAATTTCTTTGGTTTTGTATATATATATATATATATATATATATATATATATATACAAAAGATATTTCTAATTTATCAGAAGATTACAAAATCTGGTATACAATTAAATATCTGTACCTCTGTTTTATCAATTATTCCAGGATCTATAAAATCTATTAAAAGAGATATTCTATGCCATATGTTTACCGCAGCGCTCAAAACTTGCAAAAAACTACTGGCCCCTGAATAGTGGAGTGGGTATGTGAGATGATCAAAATACAATCTTTGAAAAAAATGTATTTTAAGTTAATAGAAGAAAGAGCAATAAAACAAACCCCAAAAATATGTCAGCAATGGGAAGAATTTTGAGCCTCATCATAAATCACACAATATTTATAAGTATAATCAGATTGGAATCCCTCCCTAACCCCCCCCCCCTTCTCTTGTGTCAAATCTATGGGTATACAGTGGTGTGAAAAAGTGTTTGCCCCCTTCCTCATTTCCTGTTCCTTTGCATGTTTGTCACACTTAAGTGTTTCGGAACATCAAACCAATTTAAACAATAGTCAAGGACAACACAAGTAAACACAAAATGCAATTTGTAAATGAAGGTGTTTATTATTAAAGGTAAAAAAAAATCCAAACCATCATGGCCCTGTGTGAAAAAGTGATTGCCCCCTAAACCTAATAACTGGTTGGGCCACCCTTAGCAGCAACAACTGCAACCAAGCGTTTGCGATAACGTGCAATGATGCTTTTACAGCGTCCTGGAGGAATTTTGGCCCACTCATCTTTGCAGAATTGTCCTAATTCAGTTACATTAGAGGGTTTTCGAGCATGAACGGCCTTTTTAAGGTCATACCACAACATCTCAATAGGATTCAGGTCAGGACTTTGGCTAGGCCACTCCAAAGTCTTCATTTTGTTTTTCTTCAGCCATTCGGTGGTGGACTTGCTGGTGTGTTTAGGATCATTGTCCTGCTGCAGAACCCAAGTTCGTTTCAGCTTGAGTACACGAACAGATGGTCGGACATTCTCCTTCAGGATCTCTTGGTAGACAGCAGAATTCATAGTTCCTTTTATCACGGCAAGTCTTCCAGGTCCTGAAGCAGCAAAACAGCCCCAGACCATCACACTACCACCACCATATTTTACTGTTGGTATAATGTTCTTTTTCTGAAATGCAGTGTTCCTTCTACGCCAGATATACTTGGACACACACCTTCCAAAGAGTTCCACTTTTGTCTCATCGGTCCACAGAATGTTGTCCCAAAAGTCTTGGGGATCATCAAGATGTGTTGTGGAGAAATTGAGACGAGCTTTGATGTTCTTTTTGCTCAGCAGTGGTTTTCTCCTTGGAACTCTGCCATGCAGGCCATTTTTGCCCAGTCTTTTCCTGATGGTGGAGGCATGAACGCTGACCTTAACTGAGGCAAGTGAGGCCTGCAGTTCCTTGGACGTTGTTGTGGGGTCTTTTGTGACCTCTTGGATGAGTCGTCGCTGCGCTCTTGGGGTAATTTTGGGCGGCCGGACACTCCTGGGAAGGTTCACCACTGTTACATGTCTTCGCCATTTGTGGATAATGGCTTTTACTGTGGTTCGCTGGATTCCCAAAGCTTTGGAAATGGCTTTATAACCCTTTCCAGACTGATAGATCTCAATTACTTTCTTTCTCAATTGTTCCTGAATTTCTTTGGGTCTCGGCATGATGTGTAGCTTTTAAGGATCTTCTGGTGGACCTTACTGTGTCAAGCAGCTCCTATTTAAGTGATGCCTTGATTGTGAACAGGTGTGGCAATAATCAGGCCTGGGTGTGGCTAGAGAAATTGAACTCAGGTGTGGACAACCACAGTTATAGTATGTTTTAACAAGGGGGGCAATCACTTTTTCACACAGGGCCATGATGGTTTGGATTTTTTTTCACCTTTAATAATAAACACCTTCATTTACAAATTGCATTTTGTGTTTACTTGTGTTGTCCTTGACTATTGTTTAAATTGGTTTGATGTTCCGAAACACTTAAGTGTGACAAACATGCAAAGGAACAGGAAATGAGGAAGGGGGCAAACACTTTTTCACACCACTGTATGTTGGTTAGTAGAATTTCTGAAGTTAGGATATGGTTATCGGTATAGAGAGACTGGTATGGAGATTATCCTATAACCAAGATTCATTTGGGGTTAAGGATAGAAACCCCTATTAATGCAAATGTAGACATATAAGTAATGGATCTAGAAATATACTATTCCAGAGGAGTGAGATATATGTAAAACACCTATAATATACTATGCTGTAAATCTCGAGGGGATGTAATAGAAGCAATGTAGACTGGATAAAATATAGGAAGGTGCAGAGGTGTCTCTGGTATAATGATTGTTTTTTTTTTATTTTTATCTTTTCTAAATGTTCATAATATCCCATTTTGGAAGCGTTGAATGTATTTTTGTATATCTGGTCAAAAATTAGAAATTGTAAACAAAGTAGTGCAGGAACCTTTTATAAAGTCGGACAGACTTGCGTAGTATTAGTTAAGACAGCTCTCATAGGGAAACATTGAATTTCACATGTCATCTGACTTGGGGTCTCACAAGTTGGATCCTATGTTGAATCAGTAAGAAACAAGCCTAAAGCACATAGGGAAATTTGTACAATACAAATGTTTTCAACAGTACAGTTCACACCTCGATGCCCGGAATTTTGTTAAACTTCTGTATGCCGCAGTTTAAGAGTGCTCACTTGATAACACGCCTCCCATAGAGACGAATGGGTACCGTCCAACATATTTTTTGTACAATGGATATAAAGATACATGCAAAAACACATACTAACAGACAACACAACAACAATGCTGTTACAAATGCTACCCCCCAATATATTGACAAGAAAATGAAACCACATAGCATTAGTGGGCCACAGAATTCTTGTAGAATTTCCATATTGCAGAGTGTGCAGCTGGATTTCCACATGAGAGAGCTGACAGATATTGGCAATACTTTAAATGGTGTATGAGCTGTCACTGTGAATGGCCTCTTGATATTGAGTGCACACCTACACATCTCTGATGCCAGCCCTGGAATTGCCACCATTATGCGCAGAAGACAGGTGCACTTAAATGTTATTTAAAATCCATTCACTGGAAACAACTGACAAGCTTGAGGCAACCGTGACATGTGTGCAATATATAAAAGTAAATTTTTTCTTGGATGTATACCTTTATATTACAGATATAAATCAATTTAAGATGTCCAGCAGATGAGGACAACTCGCATATGGCTTAGTGTTTGATTGCAATGCAATACACTTCAATGAAATGTCACAGATCATCTGATTCTATATCACATTACTGCAGTTCTTTATGTTTACACTGCACATAAAACAAAAACAATAATAATATGATAAAATAATGTTTATCTGTATTTAATATATTACAGCTAAATGATTGGAGGAGGGACACATCGTGTCCTTGCCTCAGGACACTTTATGGAATGTCAGTTAGAGACAGACAGGCCACAAGTGAGCAATACATCCAGTATTAAATGTTTATTTCTTAAATTATACATACATCAATAAAAAGTATTATCCAAAAAAAAACTAGTAACTGTTAAAAACATTTTTTAAAGTGATGAAAACATTATGGTTTCCCTTTAAAAACACTGTCTGACTATAAATCTTTTAGGAAAAGCATGTAAACCCTGGACTGTTACAGCATAACATCCAAAGGCGACACCAATTGGACTGCTAGCAATCCACCTGACTACTAATACCAGAGTTGTCAACATGATTTTAGAGAGTGCGTTAATTATTATAAGTTAGCACCACACAGCGATAACAAAAACTTCCAATCGTATAGGTAATTTATTACTTTTAAGCAATCCAGTCCTATCCACCCAATCAAAAATCACAACTGCATAAGTGGTCTTTTATTTCTGTTTTATGAGACCAGTGGCCGCTATCTCTACTCTCTCAACCCCCAATGGTCTTGTATCACTTCTGTGTAGTTAATTTGAGTGATAACATATTTATGTAATGGGAGGACCAGGGAGTCTCAGATTCTCAATCTTACCCACCAATTTAATTTACATCCTTTGATTGACAGACCAGGAGACTTATGGTCGTCTATACCCTTCCTTTTCATCATACTTTACCTGACAGGCCCTCTCACAATCCAGTTCTCATTCATGATGATTGAGAACTACAATTCCCATTGCATCAGTGGAGCTGCACAGTTAGCAGAAGTAACGTCGCCACTTGCTTGATTCCTTCTTTTGGTGTCCAGGCATAGCAGCTCTATATGATTAAAATCTATGACACAACCATTTAAAAGAAGGTACTTTTCTGTAAAACAAGGGAGTTAAAAATCACAGTTTTTAGGAATTGGTGTCCCCATTTTTCGGAACTGATATCCCTTTTGGAAGAATTTTCCTCTAACCCTGTGCTTTGAACAACTTTGGAATTCCTCTCACTTTTTATTCAATGACAATGGTCACCATAACAGATAGTGGTGTTGGAGCTTCCTGACAAGGACACAGACAGTAATAAAAAGCGCCACAACAACATACTCAAAGAAGCGCTAGCAACTTTAGTCAGATAAAGGAAAACTGCAAACAAGCTCAATAGCTCTGGGGAGGCAGCTTCCACAAAGGAAGTCTTCCCTCGATGGGCACCCAATAGTAGCTCAAGCCATAAAAATACAAAAAGGAGCATCAGTCTAAAACCAGATGAATGAGTCCTGGATAGATTTGTTGGTAAAAGAGTAATATATAGGCATCCAAAGCAATTCGAGGGCAACACCACTCCCACTTCATCAGGGATATATTAGAACTAGTACTGAACTCATATGCAGTAAAACTTAACAGCCATTGCTGGGCAGTAATTGAGGCCCCATGTTCTAATGTAGAACAATTAAGAGTATCTTGGACTTTCATCCAGTTTTAGTCTGGTGCTCCATTTTAATTTCTATGGTTTGAGCAATAAAATTCTGGCAGAGGTTCTCACTATTCCCACTATTTCCAAAATCAGGGAAAAAAGCTGATTTGGCTGGAGTGCCACTGTAACTTCCTTCATTGAAGTATCTTACATTGCAACTAAGGATCTCTGTATATTTATTTCTAGCAGGTGCATAAAATAGTTCACAAAAGCTGGGTTTAACTTTTGACCCACAAAAAACCTTGAAGTTGGTGCAGAAACATGGACTTTATATTTGGCATGTCAGGTTCTCACAACAGCCCCTCTGCTGATCCACTTAAACTAGTCGATTCTGCATGTGTCTGAGTGCTGACAACATGTTTAGATAATGACACAGTGTCATTTCCCTACTCCCTTCACCTGGCGCCTTGAAAACAAATGAAAGCTGGCAGTGGGAAAGTAAAGCTTGCACCAGAAGCTGCATTTATCACAATCACTGGGATCCATATTGGAAGAAAAAAAATCAATTTCTCTTAATCGAGTAAAATGACTTATTAGGGTTATGAACTGGCTGACTACTTATGCTGGTTTGGCTGCTAGGAAAAGAAATTAACAGCCACATTCTGCACTGTCATTTTCTTTGTCTCTGGGCTCTTAATTGTTATTAAATTATCTCATAAGGGTTTTCAGTAAGCAGGTCATGTCTTTGATCTCTAGAATCCCCAAGAAGCTCAGTGTTGAAACAATCTCAGTACTCTTTGACAAGCGGAGATGAATATATTTAATGTTCACACAATGCGAAGTCTGCTTTTACAGAGGGACAAAATATGCCGAAAGCTGTCCATACAGTTGAAACAGAGGTGGGATGTTCTATAATGAACTGTCTCTGCTATCACTTTCCCAAAATGTATTTGTATGCTTTAAGCCAAGTATGTGCTGACAGCATCAGGACCTTCTGCCTCATTCTTATATTTCGTGAAGCAAAAGATTGAACGTTGTGTATACCAGATCTATATTAGTTATCTTAGACACCCCATGTGCAGTTCCATAACTGCCTAACTCTACCGACACGTCTAGCATTGAATAACCATTATGTACTGTACAAAGGTAACATGAATAAGGCAACCTGTAGAATTTTGGTTCTTGGAAAACTATAAGTCTCAGCATTATTTGCTAGCAGTAAATTCAAATTATTTAAAACATACTTTAAAACTCCAGCTAAACAGCTAAATACACAGACACAATACATAAAAGGGAGATGTTTTACCTGCCAAAGAATATATATTTATATTTCTGCCCATCCACTTTGGGATTTATTTAGTCCTGCCACACCACACAGCTGCTGGCAGGGTGCTAGTATAGTACCACCCTAGTACAGTCATGACATTAATACATTACAATCCTAGTACAGTCATGGCATTGATATAGTACAACCCTAGTACAGTCATGGCACTAATACAGTACAGTCCTAGTACAGTCATGACACTAATTTGGTAAAACCCTAGTACAATCATAGCATTGCTATAGTAGAACCCTAGTACATATTAGTCATGACACTAATACGTTACAACCCTAGTATTGATGGAATTGATATAGTACAACCCTAGTACAGTCATGACACTAATACAGTACAGTCCTAGTACAGTCATGACACTAATATGGTACAACCCTAGTACAGTCATGGCACTAATACAGTACAGCTCTAATATAGCCATGGCACCAATACAGTACAGTCCTAGTGCAGTCATGGCAATAATGCAGTACAGCTCTACTATAGCCATGGCACTAATACAGTACAGTCCTAGTATAGTCATGGCTCTAATACAGTACAGTCTTAGTACAGTCCTGACACAAATATGGTACAACCTTAGTAAAGTCATGGCATTGACATAGTACAGCCCTAGTACAGTCATGTCACTAATACCGTACAGCTCTTCTATAGCCATTGCATTAATACAATACAGCCCTAGTACAGTCATGGCACTAATATGGTACAGCCCTAATACAGTCGTGGCGCTAATGCAGTACGGCCCTATCACAGTCATGACACTGATATAGCACAGCCCTTGTACAGTCACAGCACGTATATAGTACAGTCCTACTACAGTCATGACACTTATACGGTCCAACCCTAATACAGTCATGGCACTGATATAGTATAATCTTAGTGCACTTATGGCACTTATACAGTACATTGATACTATTTATACTGCACAGGCCTATTAATTTCATGGCACTGATACCATATAGCCCTAGTACAGTGATTACATTTATATAGCACAGCCACTAATACAGTACAACTCCAGTACAGTCATGGCACATATACAGTACGGCCCTATCACAGTCCTGGCACTGATATAGTACAGGCCCAGTACAGTCCTGGCACTGATATAGTACAGGCCCAGTACAGTCATGGCACTGCTATAGTACAGGCCCATTATAGTCATGGCACTGATATAGTACAGGCCCAGTACAGTCATGGCACTGATATAGTACAGGCTCAGTACAGTCATGCCACTGATATAGCACATCCACTAATACAGTACAGCCCCAGTACAGTTATTACATTAATACAGTATAATCATGGCACTAGTACAGTAAAAATACATTATCATTCTCTATAAACAGCATTATGTGAAGCATGTTCTCTTACATGCCAGCAGATAGAACTGGAGTTTTATGTTTACCCCAATTAAAAGCAACAAATCATCAGTTCTCCAAATAATTTCATTACCCAGCATCTGTCTGTCACACATAAAGGAATATATTACCCACCGTTTGCCATAAATCCTGCAATTACAAAAAATTATTTTATTAGCCCTATACTATTTTTAAAAGGTTGGATTACTTTGGAAAAAAAGAGCTTTTCTTTACTCAGTCTAAAGCTAGACATGGAAACAACTACTATTTATGGTTACTATTTTCCTGTAAACGTCTCCTCTTTTCTTTTTACACATCTTAATAACACTGACTGAAATACAAACATAGTACTAATATAAAAAAGTACTATCTTTAAAGATTTATATTAAAAATGCAATTATGTGTGTATAAAGACCCTTTGTAGTTCTGTTAGACAACTGTTCTGTGTTATCTGAGCAATCTGGAACAGCAGTGTGCAAATTTTACTATCCCATAGCAACACATAAGCAGTCTTCTTTCATTGTTTGATATACAATATCTTAAAGCCCAATTGACTCCAATCAAATGCTGGCCATACATGGAGTGAATTTCAGTTGGCTCCTGATGAATCGACCAAAATTTACTTAGTAGGTGGCCCTGTCGGCTGACTCCAACCTGTCATTTCTTGATTGCAAAATCTAAGGAGCTGGGTGGAAAATTATCAGCTGAACAAAGCCTGCATCCAATCAAATGCAGGCCACTGTTTTGGGCATTTCGATAGCTGTTGGGGCCAGCTGTCAAAATACAATAGCCGCAGTGGGAGGTTCATCCATCCGCGCTGTGTAATGTATATGAAAGAACATATTCAATTTTTTTCTGTTTAGCCTGCAGGCTGAATAGAAGAAATATATATGTGTATGACCAGCTTAAAACTCTTCCAATGGATACCTCATGTAGTATAATGCAGCCTTTCCCAACCTTTTAAACAGAGAGGAACTGGTCTCAGGAAGCTCTGCTAATTAGTACTATATCTACAGCTCCTGGTACATTAGTGTGATGGTTAAATGGAAGAATGCTTCTTACATTTTTGGTCAGTTGGAAGAATACCTCTTTACCGATAGCCAAAAAGATCAGCAGTGTCAGTGGTAATTTATCTGAGAAGCAGGCATTGCTTATTGCTAACAGAACCAGCAAACTACCAATCCCTAGAGCAGCTATCCTCAACCAGTGTTTTGTGAAACAATAGGGTGCCTTCAGCGGCTGCTGGGAGTTACTTGAGCTATGGCTGACTGACTTCTTACCTTATGGTGCCTGCACAATTCCAGATCCTATGCCACTTGGTAGAGCCAGCAGCATGCCACCAAAGCGCGTTTTAGCTGTCTGTAAGGGTGGCATTCTGATCATCACTGTAAGGGGAGCTTTTTTCCACTGATTGCCAATGGATGCGGGCATTCTTCCCCCTGATGCCAATTAATTAATTTTTGCAGCAGTTCCCCAGGACAAGAAAGTTATTCAATGGTCCTTGTGGGTAAAAAGATTGAGAAAGGTTGCTGTAGAGGAACCCTAATTGAGAAAGGTTGGTATAATGGTAAGTGAGTAGAGTCTTACCAAACCACAACCCAAAGCCATAGTAAAAATCTCTGTTCCCCTCCATCATGCAGCAGAGCCAGATGACTGAGCTCTGAATGTAAGCAGTGGCCCTCTTTGTTGCATCCAACACATCCCCTATAGTCAGAGTCCTCCACCTAGCAAAGCACATGGTCCCTGCGGAGTGGAGGCCTCTATCTCTGACTCACCGGGGGTATGGCAGAGTGGGGTACAGAGTGGGTTTCTATGTATACAAATTGAATGAATACGTATCTAAGTTAACTGGGGACATTTTGTATCTACCTACACGTTTGATTTATAGTTTCTGTTTTCTTACACCCATTTGTTACCACTGAAAGCAGAATAAGTTTATTTGCTCACAGTGCCTCAGCCTACATTATCTTACTCATTCACAAGTCTGTGATGTCTTATTCGGTCCATTCTTTCTGTGCTGGCAGCCATGACAGAAAGCTCTTGAATTTGTTTATTCACACTTGTTTTATCTGTTTCCATGTGCTGTCATGTAACCTTTGGGGCTTGGAAGATGGATGACGGAGTTCAGGGCCATGAGCAGGTTGAGGTCACAGTGTCGCTGGATTTCATTAACTATATCACTCCACGAAAAGGACTCTACAAAGGTCACCTCAACTCAGCACGGCTAGATATGTGATGAGGGAATGGAGAGGTGAATATAATTACACTTTGTTCAGCTTTACATAAATATGTCAACAGGAAATTGAAGGTGAAATGACCCTGTATATCCGCCAAATCATTTGTGAATCACCCTCTTTGTTTAGTAATACTTTTAGTGGTGAATATCTGTTCACTTTAATTAAACTTATAAAAAAATGTAACAGTGTTATAATCCAAGTACAGGCAACTCTATTAGCAATCTGGATACAAATAACTATTACTTTAAAGGTATATAACTATATAGGACATGCATTCAGTTAACATTATTAAGAATTAATGCAGGTGATATACTACTTGTCAGAGTATTTAGTAAGTAAAAACAATAATGTCATGTGTTCACTGTACTTGGTTTGTGCCAAAATCTATAACAGCATTATGAATGTCACATTCTAGTGTGGTACTTGTATTGCATAATCAAATTACTGGTATAACTAAATTTATATGGGAAAATAATAAGGAAAAACATTTTCCCCTATTTGTGCCAACTTATCCCATGACTATGACCTCCTCTACATTACCTAGAGCTTTTTGCTATCATGCCAGTAAAACAGGATTCACACTTGGGTACTGTATACTGGTGCCAGCTTAATTAAGTTCGATTACTTTACTGGAATGTTGGTATATTGTATGAGGAAAATCAACCATACATCGTGAGCATATATACATAGAAAGTGTGTTGGGTAGTGTGCATGCAATGACTCACCCAGACAGCAAGGATAATTTGCCACAAATTTGTGGCAGTGTTGAATTTTAAGTCTTGTTAACTTTCTTCACATTTTCACTGGCAGAGCACTTTAAGCATAAGTTATAGTTGACACTTTTCCAAATTCAGCCACAGTGACCCCTGTGGTGGGATGACTATTGTACACCATAACTGAACCAGAACTTGCAGCAGACTTGCAAAATGTTAGCAAAGAACGCTGATCTGGAGTCATGCAAGGCAGACTTGCTGCAATTGTGCAACAAACTTGTGAGGCCTGGCAAGTCTAGCAAAAGCTTACCAAGTAATTTTCCAACATGTAGTTCAATTGTTTGCTATCTTGGCAGCTCTGCAAGACAGCAGTGCCTTCCACGTGTATCCTGTGATGTCATTCAGTGTAGTCTTTGGTGATGTCAGGAATAATAGAGCAAGAAAGATTTTTTACTGTGGCATAATCATAAAGTGATGGGGCCTCATAGCCAACTAAGACTCACTGACCCTTCAGCCTTACTGAGCCCATAGTGTAGCTGTACCTCTACGGATATTTGGGAAAACATCTATAGATTAAAGTAGAACCTTATTTGCACTTGAGAAGAGTTTGTAGTTTCTATATACTGTACATCTGCAAATATCTGCAACTCAAACCTCTCTGTGCATCAAAACCATTTATTGTGCTAGTAGGACAGAGTGGCCCCTATACTTTGATAAGATAAGAATACACATATGCATTATGCACAATTGATAGAGCTTTATTTTTACAGCAGTGTGGAAGCAAATGCATTTTCTTCTTACAAACTTGGCAATGAAGTTACCTTTTTAGGAATAAGTAATTGGTTTCCCTACTGGCACTCATATACACAAGCCCAAATCCACGAGGCAGGCTGAGAATGTTTTCCCAAGTGAGGTGTAAAAGAAAAGAATAAATAGCGGGACTTTAAATGAGATTGGTTGCTGTAAACAAATAATATGGAGTATATATATACATAATAAAACTTTTATTTATCAAACGCAATTTCCATGGTCTAGAAATGCAGATCGCAATCTTGGGAAATAGTGTGATGTTAGCGCAAAAAAACAGCACGTTACTGTGAAAAAAAAGATTCACTTACACTTCATATATATATTTTTTTATTATACTTTTTTTTTCACAGTAACATGCTGTTTTTTTGCGCTAACATCACACCATTTTCCCAGAATGCGGTCTGTTCACCTGGCTGGTATCCCAGTGGTTCCCCTGATCTGGTTTGGGTATATCCCGCCTCATTTTCCAGACTGGGCAATGTTGGGGTGGAACCCCCTCTTATTCCATCAGCCACACATTGGCCGGAAAAATACGTGAGCTTATTTGTAAGTAATAGATTCCATATGTTTGAGAAATTTTCCTTCTTTTAAAGGGCATCATTTATGCATTTTTTCAAGTCAATTATATACCCATTTCTATGTACTTACAGTTAAATATTTTTGCATCCATACTCCTGATGAGTGATGATGATTCACAAAACGTGTCTTTAGTTTTTACCCTTAAGATGCCAAGACAGTTTGGCTTCTCAATCTTCATCTATTATCCACCTAATTTGTGTGTATATATCATTATATATGAACATCACATTTATGTTCAAGTCCCTTTGGTATTATTATCAAGATGTTTGCTCATTATATATGGCTGTGTTTTATATCTGTTGTAAGCTGTATCATCCATTTCTAGACCATGGAAATTGCATTTGATTACATGTATATATACTTCATATTTGTCTGCAGCAACCAATCTCATTGAAAGTCCCACGTTGATAGGGATGGAAACTATTTTGCTGTGGTTATGTCAGGTCATTTTTACTATGTTATTTCCCAGGTGAGATGAAAATTCCCATTTTAACTTCTCCCCCAATGGTTGCTAACTTCACATATAATTCTAGTAATATTATTTCTGTACATGGATCACTTTGAAATCTACTTCTGGGCAAGGGCGTTACCAAAAGAAAAAAATTGCCAAACAAAATGCTTAATAGCATTTGATGACCAGTACAAGCATCAGTTCCTAAAGTTGTTTTGTGGCTCTGTCCACCCAAAGTATTTTTCCAACCATCTAGACACCATCTAAAATGTTGACTAAAATATATAAAATATCCATCTACGAGAAACAATAGTTCTCAAGAGAGGAAGCGTTGACCAATTGATTTAAGCAAGTAAAAAATAAATAAATACTGACATGAAAATCCCATTTTACCTTCTAGAGTAGAAATACAAACTAAATACATTTTCTGTGACTCCTGACCTTTGAATAGAAACCTATTTTTCTGAGGGAAATATTCAACAATGTTCTGCAACCCAGAACTAGCACTGGGCAGAGAAAATAAATAATAATCTTGGGACTTCATTAATTTTTCATATATTTTCATTTTGGCCACTGCACCCTCTTACCCTGGTCGATAGATCAAGCTGCTATCATACATTTAACACCTGGGGCTATGACTCTGGTCTCTGGGGAAAGTAACTGGCTCACTGACTCCAGCTAGATCAGATGCATGTTTACAATTCTGTAAATATTAGAACTCATGTGTTTTTGGGGTAAAAACCGATGTTTACGCACATGAACATATTTAGTATACTGAGAACATTTTAGTTATCATTTTATTCTCAACATTATTTTTGAAATTTTTGCAACTTTAAATTGTTTTATGTTATACTATACTATCGACGTCAACCTTTAAAACAAGACCTTAATTATCAGAACGTTTAACCCTACAGGAAGGTCCAATTTGCATTAACAACAAAAGCAATGGGTTCCTGACCACAAAAGGAAATCTAACAACACGCTGAATCAACATTATTTGTATTTCTTATACATATAGGAAGATGTTAATATTTTATGCTTCCAGAAGCTTCTACTTCAGTTTCAATTACTGTGAAAGATTACTCATCATTTGCATGGCTTTTACAGTAAAGATTCCTTTCTGTATATGCAGATCCTCTATTATACCAGTTTCAATGGTTACAATATGGGTCTTTTTCTTGTGATGGTAAACTAAGCATTTTAGCAGAATTTTCTCTATAAGCCATTTATATACAGTGTTTGTACACCATGGTGATATAATATCACATTATGTTGTAATTCTTCAATCAGACATTATCGTTACATTACAGAAATTCGGGTTTATCTATTAATGGAGTAGAGCATGTTCACTTTTTAAAGTGAATTTTCGATTTGCAAAAGAATTTTCACTCAGCTTAGTAAATAAAGTGAATCTGGGCTGACTTCCATCATGCTATTCTGTTCAAGCGAAAAATCTTTTTTATTTTTTCTTGCACATAATTTAGTAATTTTGGCAAAGTAAATTGTAAACATGTCATACTTACCTGCCCTGTGCAGTGGATTTGCACAGAACAGCTCAGATACTCCTCTTCTTGGGTGCCTCTTCGGTGCTCCTGGCCCCTCCCTCCTGTTGAGTGTCCCCACAGCAAGCATGGGGGCACCCCCCAAGCTGAGCTGCAGCTCCCTGTATCCATTCAGACATGATCTCCTGATCTCTCTCTCCTGATTGGCTAACTGACTATGATTGACAGCAGTGGGAGCCAATGGCGCTTCCTGTTTCTGCCAATCAGGAGGGAGAGTCCCAGATGGCTGAGACACTCGTGGACATTGCTGGACAGAGATGGGGCTCAGGTAAGTATTAGGGGGGGCTGAGTGGAGCTGCTGCACACAGAAGGCTTTTTTATCTTAATGCATAGCATGCATTAAGATAAAAAAACCTTCTGACTTTACAACCCCTTTAAGTAAATCAATTATATTATTATTATTATTATTATTATACACAATTTATATAGCGCCAACAGTTTACGCAGCGCTTTACAATGTATAGGGGGGACAGCACAATTACAGTACAGTTCAATACAGAAGGGACAGGAGGGCCCTGCTCGTAGAGCTTACATTTTATTTCACATTCATTTACATCTACAACAAAATGTAAACAAAATGTTGATGCAATTCCTTTTCAAAGTAGGCAGATTATTTTTAAGCATTATTAGAACTATATATTCAATACATGCTAATATGTTCTTTAATGGCAAAGGGGACATATAGCTTTTTGTATATCTTTTGTATTTTATATTTAGGGGTAATATAATGAAATGTTAAAATGTCTTTAAATTCTCTCCTGAAAAAATCCTGTAGTGTGCAGAGTTCAGTAACTGAAGTTCATTATATTACATGTATACTAAAGTGATTGTAAAGTCTCTTTTTTTTTAAATAACAAACACATTAAATGTACCTCCTCTGCAGTTGGATTTGTACAGAGCAGCCTGGATCCTCCTCTTCTCGGGTCCCTCTTCTGCTCTCCTGGCCTCTCCCTCTGGTGAGTGCCCCCCTCAGCCTGCAGCTTTCTACAGGGTCACCCAAGCCAAGTCAAAGCTCTGTGTATCCATTCAGACACAGACTCCCGACCCGGCTCGCCCCTCTCTCCCCTGATTGGCTGACTGATTTTGATTGACAGCCATGGGAGCTAATGGCGTCACTGCTGTGTCTCAGCCAATCAAGAGGAGTGGCTGGGACATCTGAGACACTCGTAAACATTGCTGCAGAGAGAAGGGGCTCAGGTAAGTGATTAGGGGGGTGCTGGGGGGCTGCTACACACAGAAGGTTTTTTATCTTAATGCATAGAATGCATTAAGATAAAAAAATCTTCTGCCTTTACAACTCCTTTAATGATTCAAAAGAATGCATTCTCCTCCGCTTCTTACTCCCTACCCTCCTGTATGTGAGTTGAAAATAAAGGGAAGAGAAATGTGCTGTGTGCTCCACAATGTGCCGCAAATTGTGTTTAATGGGTTTATCTTGTTGAAAGTTTTAATTTGTACATAAAAACATTTCATAAATACTTTAAAAAAATATAATATTCAATTTAAAATGATGTACAAAAAATGAATTGATCCAAAATCATAATACATGAGCTTTCAATTTTTTAGAGTTAGACTTTTTTTAAGGTAAATATTAAAGTGAAATATAAATGTATTTAAATATACAGTTATTGTTTTATTTATAAAATGATATTGATATACTTCTAAATATTTGGTTTTTAGTTTTTTTTTCCCATTACAAATAGCCACAATTAACAGAAAAAAAATAACATTAAATAATAAATGAAGAAGAATTAAAAAAAACAGCAAGCAAGTTAAGAATGCTAAATGCTGCAATTCTTAAGCTCAACTAAGGAAAAGCCATTATTGTGTCAGATGAGGATCTACTCTAAGAATTCCCAAAGGGCTCAATTGGAGAATTCAGTCAGATATGCTTCAAAGGATGAGACATGGTAAAACCGCTTTCCTTTTGGGGTCCATGGTGCTGTTACAGAAATGATTCTGTGGTTTTAAATGATGTGTCGTGATCTAACCCCCTTTATAAAACATTTTCCTGCACTTTTATTACAACTGGTTTACAGGGGTCTGCACTTCACTCATGACCTTCAAAGAGCTTATGTGCTGGTCTTCTTTGCACACAGAGGTTGTAAGATCAATGGGATGGAGCTAGGATAATACGCAAGTGTTTGCTCAGCGCCAATTTAAATTGCAAAATACACATGAACTGCTTTCAACAAACCATTTAAACCAGTGGCAACAACAAATTCATTATGCAATGAGTGTGATTTCACAACAGTGAATTAACATTTCAAAACACATTGAGATATTTTAATCGCCAATGATGTGTGATAACGGGTACAATATTCAAAAGTGATCTCTATAACATATAAAAGAAAAGGTATACAAATAAATAATTAACACTTTGCACTTGGACAGTTTATTTCTCAAATTGTTACTTAGAATTAAAAAAAAAATGATTCTAGGGCAGATTTTTCAATAATGTAAAGAACAGAATAATGTAATTTTTGCTCATGGCAACCAATGGTATGACACTTTCCCTGCCTAATTTGCGTAAGAAAAGAAGTAGAAACGTAACTGGGTACTACTGATGATACAAAGTTTCCATCGCTACCATTGTCATCTTTCTTTAACCTCCCTGGTGGTCTGATTATGTCAGTATTTTTGAATGTCAAAGGGGTTCATTGTTTTGCAAGGAAATTTGTTGTTTTAGATTGTAGGCCTGTAATTCTTAGGAATAATTCACTTAAATCTGTCCAAACAAGAGCCTAGTAGACAGCCCTGGTATGATAAAGTTTGAAACACAAAATCATATATATATATATAGAATTTAATTCAATAATGTAATCAAATAAAAAACACTGAAATTTGTCCAAATGAATCACTATCGCTCAATTCTGCAAGTGATTCTAATGCCCTGTACACACGGTCGGACAATGTTTTCGGAAATTCCGACCGTGTGTAGGCTCCATCCGACTTTTTCCGTCGGATTTTCCGACGGACAAAGTTTTATCTCCTGCTCTCAAAATTTTCCGACAACAAAGTCCTATCGGACTTTTTCCGATCGTGTGTAGCTCCCGTTCCGCCCCCGGATCTGTGACAAAGTGCCACGCATGCTCAGATCACATTACAAGACCAAAGCTATTGGCTACTAGCCTCTACGTAGTCCCGTCGTACGCAACGAACGTCACCACGTTCAGAATGATCGGATTTTCCGACAACTTTGTCCGACCGTGTGTATGCAACACCAGTGTCGGACTAAAGAAAAAAGGAAGGAAAAAATCCGATGGATTTTGTGGTCGGATTTTCCGACCGTGTGTACGGGGCATAATACACTATCGCTGTTTTCTAGCTGGTCTTAAACCGCTTTTGACCTCAAGGGACACTTTTTGGATGCCATGGACATTCTAGAGTCCAAAAGTGCAGACAAAGCACTAGGGAAAAAAATGAGGTGAAATGGTTCAATACAGTAATGTAATCCTAGCAGATTACAATGTATTGTGTGTAAGTCATGTTTTGTTTACTTTTTTGAATTTCGCTCCCGTTCCCCCCCGGTTCTGCCCCCCGGAAAGACGGATGTCGGTGTTCCATCAGATTAGGCGACCCGTCATATCTTTATCAAATATCTTAGCACAACGGAAGTGACGTTCCGTCACCAACATCTTGCTACACCTCGCACTCGTCCGCAGTAAGGATACAGTGAGAAGGCGCCAAGCGGACATCTTTTTACACCCATAGGAATTTTGCATTTAACACTTATTTGTAACAGTAAACAGCTTATATAGCGAAATACAGTATTTTCAAATCCATCAGACTGTTTTGATGTTGAATTGTAAAAGCAGCGGCTTTCCTGTCAGATCAGCAAACCTCTGAGATCGGCAGGCTTGTCGATGATTTCAATATCAAAAGAGTATCACGTATTTCGAAATACTGTATTTTAGTATATATGCTGAGTTTATTGAAAAATAAGTGTGAAATGCAAAACTTTGGTGGGTGTAATAAAATATCCGCTTGCCTTCTCACTGTATCTGTACTGTGGACAAGTGCGAGGTGTAGCAAGATGGTGGCGGCGACGGAATGTCACTTCCGTTACAAGATATGACCAGTCGCCTAATCTGACGGAACACCGGCATCGGCCGGAGGACACAGCAGGAGGACATCAGGGATCGCAGGAACAAGGTAAGTAACACTACAGTGTAATCCCGAGTGTGGCTAGGAGTTACCGCTTTTGGTACTTAAAATGAACCCCCGAGCCACAATCGGGATTACCACCAGGAAGGTTAACAAATCAGCAGCCATAGTCACCGCAGGCCAAATTCAGTTTAACCGCTTCAATACCCGCCCATAGTCATATGACGCCCACAAGGTGGATCTACCATCCTGGGTGGGCGTCATATGACGTCCTCGGATTCCCGGCCGACTGGGGGGCGCGCGCGCCCGCGGCATCGCTCGGGACCCGGTGCGAGTGCCCGGCGGCCGCGATGTCCGCCGGGCACCCGCGATTGCCCGTTAAAACAACGGGACCGGGCGGGACCGTGGAGCTGTGTGTGTAAACACACAGCTCCACGTCCTGTCAGCGGGGAGGAGACCGATCATGTGATCCCAGTACGGAGGAACACATGATCGGTCTCCTCCCCTTAAGTCCCCTCCCCCTACAGTTAGAATCACTCCTATAGGACACACATTAACCCCTCCAGCGCCCTCTAGTGTTAACCCCTTCCCTGCCAGTCACATTTACACAGTAATCATTGCAATTTTATAGCAACGATCGCTGTGTAAATGTGAATGGTTCCAAAAATGTGTCAAAAGTGTCCGAAGTGTCCGCCGCAATGTCGCAGTCACGAAAAAAAATCGCAGATCCCCGCCATTACTAGTAAAAAAAAAAAAAAAAAATTCAATAAATCTATCCCCTATTTTGTAGACGCTATAACTTTTGCGCAAACCGATCAATATACGCTTATTGCGATTTTTTTTACCAAAAATATGTAGAAGAATACGTATCGGCCTAAACTGAGGAAAAAAATAGTTTTTTTTTAAAAAAAAAAAGGGATATTTATTATAGCAAAAAGTAAAAAATATTGTGTTTTTTTTTCAAAATTGTCGCTCTTCTTTTGTTTATAGCGCAAAAAATAAAAACCGCAGGGGCGATCAAATACCACCAAAAGAAAGCTCTATTTGAGGGAAAAAAAGGACGTCAATTTTGTTTGGGTGTAACGTCGCACGACCGCGCAATTGTTAGTTAAATCGACGCAGTGCCGAATCGCAAAAAGTGCTCTGGTAAGGAAGGGTGTTTAAAAGCCCTGTATTGAAGTGGTTAAGGAGATACAGAATGGAGAAAATATAGTGTTCAGGTATTGCACATTAGATTTTTGGAGTGTGTCCTTTGAAGCCAGCAAGACAGCTTAAACAAATTGAAATTGCCTTTGCATTATCTTTTACTTGTAAAGATTATTGCTAAGTTTTTGCTTTAATTCACTATATTGTCAAAAGTATTGGAACACCTGCCTTTACATGAACTTTAATGGCATCCCAGTCCATAGGGTTAAATATTGAGTTGGCCCACCCTTTGCAGCTATAACAGCTTCAACTCTTCTGGGAAGGATGCCCACACGGTTTAGGAGTGTGTCTATGGGAATGTTTGACCATTCTTCCAGAAGCGCATTTGTGAGGTCAGGCACTGAAGTTGGACGAGAAGGCCTGGCTCACAGTCTCCCCTCAAATTCATCCCAAAGGTGGTCTATCGGGTTGAGGTCAGGACTCTGTGCAGGCCAGGGAAGTTCCTCCCCCCTAAACTCGCTCATCCATGTTTTTATGGACCTTGCTTTGTGCACTGGTGCGCAGTCATGTTGGAACAGGAAGGGGCCATCTCCAAACTGTTCCCACAAAGTTGGGAGCATGATATTGTCCAAAATGTCTTGGTATGCTGACGCCCTAAGAGTTCCCTTCACTGGAACTAAGAGGCGAAGCCCAACCCCTGAAAAACAACCCCACACCATAATCCCCCTCCACCAAATGATTTGGCCAACTCAATATTGAACCCTACGCACTAAGACTGGGATGTCATTAAAGTTCAAGTGCAAGTGCATGTAAAGGCAGGTGTCCCAATTATTTTGACAATGTAGGGTATGTTTCAATTACTGAATATCATTCAATAGGTGAATGGCTTGAATTCCAAAAGAACACTTGCATTCCAATGATAAAGCACATCTTGAGGAACTAAAGGAGTCAGGACACTGGTAGTGAAAATTTAAGAAACTTAATATAAAAAAGACAAGAGAAGGCTGACAGTGGAAATAAGAGAAACCATCATTAGAAAGAAAAAGAGTAAGAGAGAAATGATAAGAAACAAAAAGATAAAAGTGAGAAAAAGATAAAGACAGTAATAGACAGAAAAATAGAATTACTAATGAAAGGCGTTATTCAGCTAAAAGAAATGAGTTGGAATACCAATCCTCTTGGTGTATAATTATGTGTTGTTTCCTTATGAGCACATCATATTTTTGAGATATTAAATCTTAAATATAATAAACGGGTAACAGCGTGAACATGAGCTTTTAAGGCTGATACTAAGACACACCTAACGTGACCAATATGACCAACAGCCTCCAAACAGGGCAGTGGAAGTATGAGCATTTGGTTTCCTACTTATCAGCCAATGAAATTTTCTTGCCAAAATGCCAAAAATGCCAAGGCCTGCCAACAACTGTAAGTTTTATATATATATATATATTATAGTATATAGATACCGTGTATATAGTTGAATTGCCTAAAGAGGAACTGAACCCATCAATTTAAATATTTCTCAAAACAGTTACATACAAAGCATGCTGTGGATGATAACTCTGACAGTTGACAGTTTGCTTATGTCAATCAAACTGTTAAGCCATCAATTGGCTACAGTCATAGCTGATCACATACGCAGCACCATGGCAACTGTAGATCAAATAGAGTCTAAGATGGCAGCCTCCTTGACTGTAAAGGATAGGAGAGTTTAGTTCCACTTTAACATTTTTCAACTGTCATGAGTTAGCATTTCTTCCAGTGTTGATTGATGATAAATGTGTAATTATTGTACAGTAATACATTTTTCATGTAAAGTCAAAAGATGAACTTACAAGCAACTTCTAGTGACGCGTTACGACTCATGGCTTCTCCAAGGTAGTTCCGCGCAACACATACATAACTCCCCTCATCTGGCTTACTCCGACGTCCGTGAACAATACGTAAGAAAAATAAAGATCCGCTGGGGAGCAGCATCCGGTGGGAGCGTGGGTCATCTTTATCTGTCTCTACCCGCTCAAGGTCTTTGTACCATTCTATGGTGGGTACTGGTCTACCTTCTGCTTTACAGTTCAATGTTGTGGGCTCTCCTTTAGAAACAATGACATCTGATGGATGTTCCACTATCCGAGGAGCAAAGTCTTCCTGGCGAAGACGAGATCCTAGAAAAACAAAGCACAAATGTGGCATTTATAATAATAGCTTATCACGAAAAGAGGTTAATACCATACACAAAATATAAATGTGTAAATGCCTGATTTCATAAAGCAAAACTACACTCATAAACACAATACCGGCATTTGAAACATTTGAAAGATGGCACATTCTTGCACAAGCTCTGTCTACTCGTATAATGCAATTATTTTAGAATTAATTAATGTTGGACCATGCTATTAGAAGCATTGTGCTGTCTGGTGTATACAGTATTCATGACTTATTTTTAACTGTACCAAACAAGATAAAGGAGAGATGGCCCTTATGTCTCTTCAACTGTAGTGATTCTAATGCCCCCTCTGAACAGCCCTACCTCCTCCTTCTCCATTAGCTAATTTGCTGATTTTAGCAAGAAATGTCCAGAGTTTGCCAGAACGGGAAAACAAATGAAAAAATAATGCATCATAATTTATAGATTTTGATGATTAGTGATGCTTTAGGCCATGGATGCTCAATCTGTGACCCTCCAGCTGTTGCAGAACTACAAGTCCCATCATACCTCTGCCTTTGGGAGTCATGCTTGTAATTGTCATCCTTACAATGCCTCATGGGACTTGTAGTTTTGTGACAGCTGGAGGGCCACAGGTTGAGCACGCCTGCCTTAAGCACTGGACTACAAATGCCATTATGGCCAATAAAGCCTTAAATATATTTTTAGGTTTAGTAGTTAACCACTTCAGCCCCAGAAGGTTTTACCCCATTCATGACCAGGCCACTTTTTGCGATATATGGTACTGCGTTACTTCAACTGAAAATTGAGACGCTGTACCCAAATAAAATTAACATAATTTTTTTCCCACAAATAGAGCTTTCTTTTAGTGGTATTTGATCACCTCTGCATTTTTTTTTTTTTTTTTTTTGCGCTATAAACAAAATTTTCTGCTTTAAAACATATCCAATACAAAATTTAAAAAAATCGAATTTCTTCATCAATTTAGGCCAATATGTATTCTACTACATATTTTTGGTAAAAAAAAAAAAAAAAAACAATGAGTTAAGTTATAGCACCTACAAAATAGGTGATACAATATCTCACAAAAATGAGTACACCCCTCACAGTTTTGTAAATATTTTATTATATCTTTTCATGTGACAACACTGAAGAAATTATACTTTGCCAACATGTAAAGTAGTGAGTGTACAGCTTGTATACCAGTGTAAATTTGCTGTCCCCTCAAAATAACTTAACACACATCCATTAACATCTAAACTGCTGGCAACAAAAGTGAGTACACCCCTAAGTGAAAATATCCAAATTAGGCCCAATTAGCAATTTTCCCTCCCCGGTGTCATGTGACTCATTAGTGTTACAGGGTCTCAGGTGTGAATGGGGAGCAGTTATGTTAAATTTGGTGTTATTGCTCTCACTCTTTCATACTGGTCACTGGAAGTTCAACATGGCACCCCATGGCAAAGAACTCTCTGAGGATCTGAAAAAAATGAATTGTTGCTTTACATAAAGATGGCCTAGGCTATAAGAAGATTGCCATGATCCTGAAACTGAGCTGCAGCATGGTGGCCAAGACCATTCAGTGGAAATAGATGTATGAGTGCCCCCAGAATTGCTGCAGAGGTTGAAAGGGTGGGGGGTCAGCCTGTCAGTGCTGAGACCATACGCCACACACTGCATCAAACTGGTCTGCATGGCTGTCATCCCAGAAGGAAGCCTCTTCTAAATATGATGCACAAGAAAGCCTGCAAACAGTTTGCTGAAGACAAGCAGACTAAGGACATGGATTTCTGGAACCATGTCCTGTGGTCTGATGAGACCAAGATAAACTTATTTGGTTCAGATGGTGTCAAGTGTGTGTGGCGGCAACCAGGTAAGTAAAAAGACAAGTGTGTATTGACTACAGTCAAGCATGGTGGTGGGAGTGTCATGGTCTGGGGCTGCATGAGTGCTTCCGGCACTGAGGAGCTACAGTTCATTGAGGGAACCATGAATGCCATGTACTGTGACTAACTGAAGAAGAGCATGATCCCCTCCCTTCAGAGGCAGTATTCCAACATGATAATGACCCCAAACACACCTCCAAGATGACCACTGCCTTGCTAAAGAATCTAAGGGTAAAGGTGATGGACTGGCCAAGCATGTCTCCAGACCTAAACCCTATTGAGCATCTGTGGGGCATCCTCAAAAAAAGGTGGGGGAGCGCAGGTCTCTAACATCCACCAGCTCCGTGATGTCGTCATGGAGGAGTGGAAGAGGACTCCAGTGGCAACCTGTGAAGCTCTGGTGAACTCCATGGCCAAGAGGGTTAAGGCAGTGCTTTACTACTTAACACTTTAGGTCCAATTTGGACATTTTTACTGAGGGGTGTACTCACTTTTGTTGCCAGGGGTTTAGACATTAATGGCTGTGTGTTGAGTTATTTTGAGGGGACAGCAAATTTACACTGTTATACAGGGCTGGTGCAAGGATTTTTGACACCCTAGGCGAAACCTCATTTTGCCGCCCCCATTGGCTCCACCTCTGACCCCACCCCCTTTGCCCTGCCCATGTGACAGAAGGCGCCGCCATACTGGAAACGTCGGCTCTGCTTCCTCTAGCACTGGCTCCAGTGCTCTGCTGCACCTCTTATTGCACTACCGGTTGGACTGAGTTAGTTACATGCTGCAGCCTGCAGAGCATGCAAACACGAAGGAAAACCAGCGGCCGGGCGCCCCTAGGCAGCAGTGTGCCCTAGGCGGCTGCCTAGTTTGCCTATTGGGAGCACCGGCCCTGCTGTTATAAAAAGCTGTACACTCACTACTTTACAATGTAGCAAAGTGTAATTTCTTCAGTGTTGTCACATGAAAAGATATAATAAAATATTTTCAAAAATGTGAGGGGTGTACTCACTTGTATGAGGTAATGTTTATTGTCCCAATATATATCATTATTTACCTGTGCTGTACTGGGGAATCAATGGACTCCAATACAGATGGACATTAATAGGGAATATGAATAGTTTAAGGCATGAACATATATGCAAGTCCTGATAGTCTGGACAGTTGTTATTGTTACTCAGTAACCTGTCTGAGGAGTGGAATGGAACGCAAAGCCTCTAAGGCGGGAAGCAGAAGCACTCACCATCCAACAACCATCTGTCCATAGTCAAATAAACAAGAAATTGCAGAAGTAGTGCAACAGTGCATGTAAAGATCAGGTAGCAGACACAAGACTCCCTTTCCTGTATTAAGAATAGGAAGCAACCCAGCTGTTACACAGGTCTTGAGAGGCCAGTCTGGGGGGGCATAACTTGCTCTAATTATTACTAAACTGTACCATCCCTTGTAAGATTCCCCCGTAAAGCGTAACTTGCTGCAGTGAACCATCTGTCTTCGATATTAAATCAACACCATCTCTTTTTTGTAGAAAAATCACAACTTCTACCGACATTACTTTAATTTATCAAGGTAATAAAAATATAACACGTACACAGAGACTTAACCGATCAAGTCGCACAACAAGTTAAGTAGTATTACTGATAACCATAAAAATAATGTACAAATAAACACAATATAAAATCTTACTGAAATTTTTCATAATAAAAAATAAGCTCATATACTGTACCTAAATACAATACACTTTAAGTTGAAGTAATCTAGAAATTTAGCCTTATATTCTGTTATCTGCCATGTAAAACTATAGGAGGCTTAATAGTGACAGTTGGCAGTATACTTTGAGATGATTGAATGGGAAGTCAGCTGTGTTAACTAAGGTACATTCAAGGTAATGTAGTATGATTACTAAGGCCCTGTACACAGCACACCAGAATATTTTGTTACCCAGGTTGAAAAAAAGGCAGTAAAAAAACTTCAGTAAATCTACTATGGAGTGAGGGATTTTTTTATATTTAGGCTCATAAAAACTCACTCACCCATTGCAACAAGAGTGTTTCGACATACCAAAATGCATATTACTCAGCATCCAATTGTGTTCAATGGGTCTGGTGTACATGCTACATATTACCAAAAGTATTGGGAAGCCTGCCTTTACATGCACATGAACTTTAATGGCATCCCAGTCTTAGTCTATTGGGTTCAATATTGAGTTGGCCCACCCTTTGCAGCTACAAGGTTTAGGAGTGTGTCTATGGGAATATTTTACCATTCTTCTAAAAGCACATTTGTGAGGTCAGGCACTGATATTGGACAAGAAGGCCTGGCTTGCAGTCTGCACTCTAATTCATCCCAAAGGTGTTCTATCTATCAGGTTGAAGTCAGGCCAGTTATGTTCCTTCACCCCGAACTCGCTCATCCATGTCTTTATGGACCTTGCTTTGTGCACTGGTTCAAATCATTTGGTGGAGGGGGGATTATGGTGTGAGGTTATTTTTCAGGGGTTGGTCTTGGCCCCTTGACACCTTAACGCCCCTTTCACACTGGGGCGGGGGCGGCATCGGCAGTAAAGCAGCATTATATTTAGTGCTGCTTTAATGTCGTATTAGCGGCGCTATTCGGCCGCTAGCAGGGCGGTTTTAACCCCCGCTAGCGGCTGAAAAAGGGTTAAAACCGCCGCAGAGGCGCTTTGCCAGAGGTATAGCCATGCTGCCCTATTGATTTCAATGGGTAGGAGCGGTTTAGGAGCGGTGAATGCACCGCTCCTTCACCGCTCCAAAGATGCTGCTAGAAGGACTTTTTTTTACCGTCCTGCTAGCAGACCGCTCCAAGTGAAAGGACCCGCTTTTTTCAGGCGCTATACAGGCGCTATTTTTAGCGCTGTAGCGCCTGAAAAATGCCTCGTTCTGAAAGGGGCCTAAGAGTTCCAGTGAAGGAAACTCTTAAGGTGTCAGAACACCTTTGGGATGAATTGGGATGAAAAACTGAACACCTTTGGGATGAATTGGGATGAAAGACTGCAAGCCTGGCCTTTTTTTCGTCCAAAATCAGTGTCTCATTTTACAAATGCGCTTCTGGAAGAATGGTCAAACATTCCCATAGACACACTCCTAAAACTTGTAGACAGCTTTCCCAGAAGAGTTGAAGCTGTTATAGCTGCCCAACTCAATATTGAACCCTACGACTAAGACTGGGATGCCTTTCAGGTGTCTCAATACTTTTGACAATATAGTGTATATGCATTGCATGAACAAAGTGTTCAGGTATGCCTATTTATGTGTCAATGTGCATCAAGAGGCCCATAGAATGGAAGCTCATGGTGTAGTTCATTGCCAATGCATGGTTATTGAAACCCACAACAAGCCATGTGCTTTTGGCTTAGCTCGTAGAAAAAGAATTCAGTGCTACTACCCATAAGAACCACCATTAGTAGAGCTCCCAGGTTCTCGATCTTCAGTCACACAGCTGAGAGTAATTGTCCATAGATGTGATCTGCACCAGTGGCGTAACTAGAACATTCAGGGCCCTGGTACAATAAACCACGAAGGGCCCCCTGACCCCCAGCTGAGGCCCTTCACTCCGAGCCCGGTGGCAGACACACCAAGGTCCGGTCGCATTATTTTTTTTTTCCACCATTTTTTTTTTAACAATATTATTATTTTTTTATATTTTTATATTTTTAAGAGTCTCGTTGGGGGGCTTTGGTGAGATATCAGGGGTCTAAACAGACCTCTGATGTTTCATCTTTGAGACCGAGAAAGGAGATTGAGAACACAGCCTCAGCCTCAGCTGCACAGAATGCATTGACAGGAATAGCTCTGTATAGAACTGCCCCTTCATTCACAAACTGAAGCATAGTAAATACAGTTTACTATGTTTCAGTTATGAATGGACTGTGTCCGTGATTGGTATGGATCACTGACTCTCCATTCAGAAAAGGCTTTATCCTGACAGATACCCTGCAGCAGCCAACAGGAAAGGGGAGGGGGGAACTCTGCAGAGTTGTGGGGACAAGTGGAGGGATCAGGAGAAAGCACAGGGGGCGAATAAAAAGTACAGGGGGGCTGGAGAGCACACAGGGGGGCAGCAGAAAGAAGCTGCATAGGAGGAGAGGTGGGGGCGGCTGTATATAGAGGAACTGATCTTTCCATTTCCCCCACTTCTCCTCTCCCTCCTGCAGGCTTTTAGCAGCTGCAGGAGGAAAATGGAGAGATCAGTTTCTCTGCATCAGTGTTTCTCAACATTTTACCAGTCAAGGCACAATATATTGCCTCTTCACTGCCTGTCAAATGCCTCTGAAAATCGATCTGAGCCTGCATCGCTTTTCAGAGGAATGGTGCCCAGTCGCAATGGCGACTTCTGCGACCCCTATACTTCCGCCTCTGATCTGCACAACTGATGCTGCTCTAAATTCTTTCTTTTATTAGAAAACTCATAGTGTACAAGTTACAGTTAGCCTGGGTTCACATTGCTGAGGTGTGCGACACATTCCTGTGTGAATTACATGCGGTCTCTGGGGTGCAATTTGATCCATGGATTTGTATGGCTCAAATCGCATCAGCATTCCCACGAAACTGGTGCAGGACCCTTTTTTGGTCCGCACCAGAATCAGACCGCATGGCTGTTCATACCCAGGGGATCTGATTTGGTACATTGCACCGCCGATTGCAGGGTGTTGTTAACTTCACATATACTCCACAATCGGTTTGCAGGGATGGGTTGCAATTTAGATGTGGTGCCAAAATGGCAGCGAATTTGCACTGCATCTGGTGTGAACCCAGGCTTACAGTCATAGTTACATAGTTAGCTAGGCCAAAAAAAGACACAAGTCCATCCAGTTGACATGTTTCAGCCTACACGGCTTTAATCATAACTATATTGCAGCATATAACTACAAAATATAGTAGCAAAAAACAAAGGCTCTTTTGGCTAAGCTACATTTGGAAAGTGGCAGGCTCATCCAAATGGTGAGCATCTAATTCAAGAAAATGCAAAATGAAAATGTACACTGAAAAATGGGTGAAAAATATGCATGAAAACAGATATGCATAAGTGTGAAGACAGCCTAAATGTTGGTGTGATAAATAATCAACCGCACTAGTCAAATTACAAAAAAAACTAAATTAAATAAAAAAATTAAACCACCTTATCTTAACCACAAAAAGAGTGCTTAATGTCTTTCCAATCACACAATAATACAGTGTTATGAATTATTATCACTCTAGCTTTTAACAAATACAGTTCTCAATTTTGCAATGTGAAAAATCCCAAATAAATAAATAAATAATCGTCCTACTACGCAAGTGCAGGTGCTTTTAACACAAATATCTTAGGTACTTGATCCACTTTGTGCAAAAGGTGCCACGTGGAATTGCACTCACCAGAAATTTTGGACCACCTATCTCTAGTGTGGTCAAACTCGCTTGTGGGGCATGCCCCCTTTAAATTTGGTGCCTGTTAGTGCTGGTTTTGTCCAGTATTAGGGATCCACTGGTACCACTTGTACCAGTAGTAATAGAGAGAGACCCATAGTGTAAGATCCTTTTGACAAATGTATTAAACAATTAGGTAATACACTCACTTGTTTTGGCACCAGTTAGAACCTGGCACCCGGTGTCTGCAGCATTAGTTTGTTAGCGGGGCCCACTGCAGTACTCCCCTGCTGTAAGGAGCAGTTCAGTTCCCCGTTCAAAGTTAGCACTTGGTGGAAGTCGCCTAAATGTTGGGCCTTCATTTATATAGTGCAAAGGGCCATAAAACAGAAATGGGCTTTTATCCGACACTATCAGGGATGAGCTTTGAGTTCTACTCAAACATAAGGTGTTTGCCCTTTCACCGAACAGCAAATTTTATGGGGCGTTCGTGGCAAATTTGAGCGCCCGTAATGCACTGCAAGACAACAGTGCATTGCTGTATGATGATTGGCCAAAGCATACACCTGACCTGCATGCTTTGGCCAATCACAGCATGCTCCTCAGCGAGAGCTATAATTGGTCAAAGGCAGGGTGCCTTTGGCCAATCGTGGCTCAGGGGGACTAAGTCCATGCCCCACACCATATAAGGCTGCTTACACAGCACCCGTATAGTGTGTTATAGTGGACGGAGATAGAGAGATTGAGCTAGATTAGGCTGGTAGGTTAGTTAGTGGCAGTGTATTTGATTTTATATATATATATATATATATAGTCAGACTATATATATATATGTATATATATATATATATATATACTCTGCACTCAGCGTAGCCTATATATACAGTGTAAACTCTATATTCAGTCAGTACAGGCAGTGTATTTGATAAATTCAGTCAGTACAGGCAGTATATATGATATATATATATAGTTTTATATATATATATATATATATATATATATATATATATATATATATACAGTCTACCAGTATATATATATATATATATATATATATATATATATACTCTGCATTCAGCTTAGCCTATATATATATACTCTGCATTCAGCTTAGCCTATATATACAGTGCGTTTGGTGGTGTACAGTAGATAATACACTTCAGGACGGTGTACACAGTATATAATACAGTGTAGTGCGGTGTTAAAAAAAAAAAAAAAAAAAAAAACCATAATGTCTGGAAGGCCTCCAAGGAGAGGCAGACACTCACAGGCCACTATAAGAGGGCAAGCAGCCTCTGAAATAATATTTAGCAGCAGGGACCATTCATGCACCCAACAAAAGTAACTGTGAAGGGTTACCGTGTTCTGCCACCACCAACACCTAAGGCCCAATTTTTCAGCAGAGTATATAGTGCAGTCCGTATAGTATATATACTGCAGTTCAGAGTATATAGTGCAGTCCATATAGTATATATACTGCAGTTCAGAGTATATAGTGCACTCAGTGTAGTATATATAATACAGTGCAGGGTATATAGTGCAGTATACAATATATAATATAGTGTATTGTAGTGGATAAGGGAAGCCCTATGACAGAATTAAGAAAAAAACAGCATGGGTCCCCCCACCGCCCATACCAGGCCCTTTAGGTCTGGTATAGATTTTGGGTGGGTCCCCCACGCCTTTTTTTTTTTTAATCGACGCAGAGTTCACCTTAATATCTATTCCAGACCCTAAGGGCCTGGTATGGACTGGGGGGGGGGGGGGGTAAACCCACGCTGTTTTTTTTTTATTATTTTTTATGTATATTGCCGGGATCTGGCAATACATTACAGCCATGAGCAATTTTAGAAATGTAATTTTGCTGCACTACTTTTCTAAACATGGGAACATATGCTACTTTACAGGCAGACTAAGGGGACCCCCAGGCACGATATTTAAAGGAATATTTCATTTTTATTGTTTCACTTTAAGCATTCCTAAAAACCCAGGTCCCCAAAAACTTTTTATGGCAATAACATGCATATAAGCCTTTAAAATGAGCACTTTAGATTTTTCACATTCGTATCCCATAAACTTTAACGGTGTTTGCATGTTCGCACCAATTTTTTGTCTGTTCGCAAGTTCTGGTGCGAACCGGGGGGGGGGGGGGGGGGATGTTCGGCTCATCCCTAGACACCATATACTAAACTTCTAAGGCCACATTTACAATGAGCTACCTTATGCACCCCAATTAGATCTGCCTATTTGTTGCTAGTGTATCACAATGCACAGTAGTTCACAATGAATGGCACTGCAGTTCACTAACACACATAATGTACATTACCATGTGTGGCAGTAGCATGAGTGTTATTGCAGTGCAGTGGTGTGAGTGGGCTCTTACAGTTGATTTCTGATTTTTTTTGCTGATATTTCAGCGCTTGTATTCATTTCATTGGAAAGTGCAAGGTTCACTTTGCTGACAGCCCCCACCCCTTGAATAAAAACACCTAGGGTGACGTCCAGTGCAGGGCGTTACAGGAACCAATGTTAACCTTATCTGCTATGGGTTTGTATCTTTTGGAACTCATGATATCACAAGAGGTCACACCAGTGGTAACAGTGATGCCATTGAGGGAACAGCTCTAGTAAATGTGGTGAATGGCTAGATGCCACAGAGAGTAGAGATATAGAAATAGATAGCTGCCCTTGTAGGCACAACATGCTCAAACATACTGTTCCATGCAAAGTCCTAAAATACCCTGTTCAAGTGGAACAATGTTAGGTGCCCATGTTGTACATATACATGGAATAACAACAGCGTACATCTAAAGGGAGCCCAAAACTGCTCCTTGGTAAGCATTGTCTGCATTTTATCTTTTATTTCAGGCTTATACTTGGGATTTAGCTGCAGACTATTTTTACATCTCCATGCACGCTGCATCTCCTGATAACACTTCCAAGGTATTATCCATCTGAATGGCCACATGGAACAAACTCAGTCACTATAGACTCATTCGGTCTAATGGGAAATCCAATTGCATGATTACATACGGCTCTCAAGAAAAAAGATAAGGGCAGGTGTACTGTGAATTCCTATTAGAACTAATGACACTTCTATAAGTTTGGAGCAACCTTACCATAAAGTGAAACCAACTGGTTCTGATATACTTTATGGGTATCTAATGACTTTTATCCTGTTTAAAACAGCGAAGATGGAATGTGACCTGTAAAAAACATGGTTTGCTTCCACAAACTTTAGAACTGCATAGATGAAACCATCCAGAACGAAACAATGAGATAGCGGAGACATTCCACTGCACAAACTGAGAGCAGCGAGGACATCCACTCAGTCTACCAAGCCGAACCAGCTGCCTTTCCTATGGAGCCACGTAATTGAAAGTAGAGTATTTACCAGTTCACCAGCCTAATAGATACAGTATTTAACTCAGTTCAACGCTCTCCCACTTCCCTCACCTCTATTTAAATGGTAATGCCCCTCTTTTGAATGGATAGGAGCTCCCATGTTTAAAATAATTGAGTGTCTCTTTAAATTTCCATTCCCTAGCTGTCACACCGTGTAAAAGGCAGTATGACTAAATAATAAATTGAATGCCAAATGGATATCCATAATGATACACTTTGGCTCTCTTCTGTCCTAAAATGGAGAACATTTTAAGGGAAAGTATTGATAATGTCACGGAGTCATGAAGTGCTTTTAAATGTCATAAAGAGGCAATATGTTATGGACATCAACACAGGGAAATAAAATACATAATGCATAGAAAGGAAGTCATTTTAGGGAACGGATACATAGGAATAGGTGATTCTCAAGTAGGTCACAAAGAAAATGTGTAAACTATTTATGATATTTTATAATTTATATATAATTTATAATTTAAATAAAGAACTTAAAGGAAGAGTTCATATGCCATAATATTTTGCTGCCAGGTTCTGAAGGTACATCAAGGCCCTGACTGGGAATAGTAAAATGTGGTCTGTCTCACAGATTGTAGATGGTACACATGTGAGCTAGTGTCATACAGTATATAAACCCTAAAGCCCCATACACACGCGCGGATTATCCGCGGACCAGGTCCGTCGGATCCTGTCCGTCATACTTTGTCCGATGTTGGTGTTGCATACACACGGTCGGACAAAGTTGTCGGAAAATCCGATCATTCTGAACGTGGTGACGTTTGTTGCCTACGACGGGACTACGTAGAGGCTAGTAGCCAATAGCTTTGGTCTTGTAATGTGATCTGAGCATGCATAGCACTTTGTCCGGTCGGACTACCATACACACGATCGGATTTGGTGTGATCGGACCTTGTTGTCCAAAAATCTATCCAGCAGGAGACAGGACTTTGTCCGTCGGACAATCCGACGTACACTGTCCGATGGTGCATACACACGGTCGGATTTTTCGACAACATTGTCCGATCGGACAGAATCCATGCGAAAATCCTACCGTGTGTATGGGGCTTTAGAGTGGTCCCTCTGAAAATAGAACGTATGATGGGTAAGACCATGGAAAATCAGATAAAAAATAAATATACAACGCAAAAGACCAAAACTTTGGAGAGAGACTGTATATTCTAGTGATTGGAATTTTTTTTTTACAAAATGCAAGTCTTCAGTGATAATTAGTGGTAATTTAGTGATCTGAGAACCCCTGTGTATAATGCGGGAAAGTTATTCCCAAACACACTCAGAGCGTTTTGCTGTCTCTCACATGCGTAAGGCCTGGTGTAATAGAGTATTTCTAAGTAGGTTCCCACAGACACCATTTTTATTTTTCAAGATACCTTGAAAGCCTGAATGAGATTGGTGATAACGGAAGCCGAAAGAGATAGTTACAAAGCACAGGCTTCAGGAAATTTACATCCAGTGACCTTGAGGGATGTTTGTTGGTTTCTTGCTGCCTTGGATCACATAGAAAACAAAAGTGAAAGTCAACCCCAACACTAAAATCTCTAAATCTACAGGCATCTATGGTCTAAGACCTATCTAACCCTGTAAAGAAGAAATTGCTATATATACCTTTTTTTAAGCTGCCCCAGTCTCCAGCGTTGGAAGCTCTGCAGAGGAGACAGCTGACAACGCCTGGGAAATGAATGAAGTGACGTTACCCATAGAGTTACTATGGGGCTTCTGTTGTCAGCTGCCTTTTCTGCACCCGCCTCAGCATGGGACCGGCCCGGATCGGCTTAAAAAAAGGTATATATATATATATAGTAATTTCTTCTTTACGGGGCTAGATAGGTTAGGCTTAGATGGTGGATGCCTGTAGATTTAGAGAATTTAGTGTTAGGTTAGACTTCTACTTGAAGGTAAACTGAGCATGCTTTCTGATTTAAGTAGAGTTTCATTGTTTGCCGGATAGCATTAGGGGCTGACTAATTACCTTTACTTGCCTGACAAAGTAAAAATGCTATGGCTTATGAATAAGCCATTGATCGCCCAGCCTTATTTATGTCACAGAAAGATAATTTGACTAAACTGTGATATTGTGTGAATTGTTATTTGGGTACAATTATAGCACCAAGTGATTTAAAATGTTGTGTGTAATTGTTCCAGAAAAGTGACTGATTGCTAAGGATTTCAATTGCCTTATTGCAAGTTGCCAATACAGTTCACTTCTTTGAATGAGGATAATCTGTAATCAGACGTCTGTTCAGTTTAGTTCTCTATATTGGGGAGTTTCAGCTTTCTTTCAGCCAGATTGTCTGTGCTGTGACCTTTGTAACCCATAAACCCAATCCAAGTATTGCTAGGAAATATGTGGGACAATAATGGATCTAGGTATGGGCTCTATTGGGGGTAACAATGCATTCTTCCAGTAGGCAGAGCTATCTTGGAAGACCCGTAGCTTATTGGGAATGCAGTAGCTGCAGCTGGGGTGTTATCAATCATCAGAAACTCTAATGTGGTTATGAAGTTGTGTTCTAAAGTTTTTACAAGCTTCAGGCTGATTTATCAATTTGATTGCATCCATGAAAAAGTAGCTTTAAGCTCCCCCCACACCTTACACTATAACTGTCCAGTCTCTACTAGAGCTACCAACTGATTAGTAGTATCACGGTCTGCCTTATTATATACAAATTGATTTGTTAGATTAGGTAGGTTCTCATATTATATAGTTTTGGTAGATCTAAAGTTTATTGCACCCAGGTTGTATGGTCAAAGTGTAATGGGTATGGCGAAGGGGACTTTTCAGAAACTTTACAAGAATACATTGCGAACATTTCACAGTATTAAGCCACAGGACAATTTTGCTAAAACACTGTAACTTTTATCATTAAACCCTTCACTCCGCCATAACACATACATGCGGCCTCACTGGCCTGGACTTTTTGCCATGTCTTTGCGCTGGGAGTTTGTCGATTCCGGTCACCTGATCACTGTGGTAGCCTTTGATTGGCTACCACAGTGGTCAGTAACAGTGAAGCCTGCCCCTGTGTTTCTCTCTCTGTAAATGGAGAGGAAAGATACATTGTCTCTTTCACTCTCCTTGCAGAGTGAAAAAAAAAATGGTGTAAAATAAATAAATAAGTAAAAATAATAATAATAACAAATACAATTTAAAATAAAGAAAAAATACTTAGATCAAGGCTTGATTTAGGTCACTGCCAGGGTTAGTGTTTGGGTCAAGTAAGGGTCAAAGGTCAAGGTCTATGTCAAGGGTCAGGGTCAGTATTTTTTTTTCTTATTTGTATTAGTGTCAGTGTATTTTAGCTAGGACAAAAAAAAAAGCAAAATGCGCACTATCATTTCTGGGCTGTACTATGGGTACAAACAACAAATAACATGCACATATGTGGTATCACTGCAATCGCCAGGAGCAGGACATTTATATTGGGTTGCTCTTTGGTGGTAGGTTATGGTAGTAAGTATACAGCTAAATTTAGAGGCCAGTTTTCTTTTGATAATAAAAAAAAAACAGGAGATAACCATTACCATTTACCACCAAAACAGGGTATAATTCACATGGATGCACAAAGTAGTTATGGTGATATGCATGGTTTTACTAACACATGTCAAAGTTGCAAAATTGTGCTTAGGCATTAATATTTGTTTTACCCTTAGGCGTGAAGGGGTTAAAAGACATCCTTGAGCTCTAGCCAGTGACTTGGCGAAGGCTAAAAATAATATAGTTCTTCTTAGTGGGCCCCCCCTCATTCCCCAATCACCAGTCATCAGATTTCAAAATTGTAACATTTGTAACTGCAAAGACACCAGGATTTACGTGACTAAGTTATCTCTGAGACAGATTCTTAACCCAGGAAGTGGATGCTGAACCTGAACAGGGTCTGAACAAAGATGGCTCTGTTCTTTTGGAGAAAAAAAGTAGAATGGAGGCATTGTCAGGGCGTCACTGCCTACACTTAACATGGCAAAATATATCAGATGCTAGTTCCGCTCTAAATATATAGAATCATTTGCTAATGCAGTTGATAAAATAGGAAATATAAGAAATTGGAGGCAGAATTGGAGGTCGATTATGTCTTTAAACTCTTCTACTGGGCAGGAAGCTTTCAAGGGATAATTGGAGGTAAATTTCTTCTTGCAACTCTTCTACTGAACATTTAAAATATTAGATTTAATATCCAACAAATGTATATTTATCCCTTTAGATAAATGAAACCTAATGGCTTAAACTTTAAACTAAAATTCCATATGTTGTTCACATCTAAGCTGTTATTGATGGACACAATCTGTATATTTGAAGGAGCCTGTAATACACAATCAGAATTTAATAACAATGAATTCACAGTAACATTTCCAGAGAAACATCTGTTACTGTTCAGAAGTTGTATAGCTGATTGAATAATGATTCAGGAATCTTCTTCATTTAGCATATTCACTGCACATCAAGGAGCTCTCTTCTCCCTCCAGTAAACTCACTATACAAAATGCCTTATGTTACTTCTCCTTCCCAAGGCAGAATTTCTCCCACTTTCTCCCTCCGTATAACACTACAGTGATTTTTCATGTCAGTCTGCAAGATGGTGCCCTGCATTTATAACTGGTACAGCCAGACATACACTCTGTGCCTTCTGGGTGTCCAAGTCAAGTAGGAATCGGCGCCAACTCTGTCTTTGCTAAGAGCTGCCTATCTCCAACAAAGAAAACATTTACATGTAAGCAGTTCCTGGTAAGTCACACAATGAGGTTTTATTTTTAATGGCTGTATACAAAATAATAGTGCTTAATAAAACACTGCTAGTGCGATAGGACCTGAACCTTATGTTGACCAGTCAGCTTCTGTTTGTTTGCTTGCCCTGGATTGGTAAATATAGAGAACTGGCTAGTAAGAATGGGTGAAGAATATGCGTTGTGCCCATTGTATTCAGAGATCATGGTTCTTGAATGTCAACACCTTTGGGCACAACCTTCACCTGTGACATTAGCTTTTAATAAGGAAGTATATGTCTTCCTTATAACGTTAAATATATAATTTGAGAGAGGGATTCCCATCTTATGTCACCCTGCGATAGTAAATTAAGGATTCTTATTGGCGGGAGGTCAAGCACACCAGACATGCAGGTGACTCTGATCCCTGCCAAGTGCCCCCAAAAAATGCACCTAAAAGTGTGCCCAGGAGTTAACTTACATACTGGCATTAAAGTGTTACTAAACCCAACCAGTAAAATCAGCCTGTATATGCAATAAAGCATGCTTGTTATACTAACTGTGGAAACTAAGGGGTTAATCTTCTGCATTGTATAAAAAGGCTGTTTGATTCTGTCTTCTCTGATCCTCCCCTTCCTCCACAGTCCCCAATCCATTTCGTGGATAGTACAGAGCCTTGGGGGCACTCTGCACATGCTCAGTTTGGAATGTATTGCTGGAGAGTTTTTTTTTTGTGATTGGAACAGGGCCAACCAGCACTGTCCAGACAGAGGGTCAGCGGTCCTGCAGACTCATAGGACAGTTAGAGGAGAATTAAAACTCCTCCTACGAGCTTTAACCAGTGCTGGCCAGACACTGATAGAAGTCACATAACTGCTATGTACTACTGATGAGAAAAGGTATTTAGCAGTTTATATTTACTAAAATAATTGCATTCCTATGTCCTGTTTACTGTGGGAGACCAGATATAGTGAATGCAGGGTCCTGGGTTTAGTAACACTTTAAGCAGCCTTTGAGTCACAGAAAGCTTTTGCTTTCTATTCTCTTTCTTGTTCTTCTGAATCCAGCATAGTGTGAACAAGGGATTATGCAGCTTCCTTATGAACTGATGTAGGTCGGAGTACATTATGATACATAAAGCCTGATGCACGGCAGAAATTTTAGGCACAGACTGGTACACAGACAGCAAAAAAATGATGAGGCTCTAACCCTTTTACACTCTATCCGAAGCTAAATACTTATTTTTGAATTGGACTTGGGCTTTAAATAGTAGGATTAGTTAAAGCTGAACTCCAGCCAGGAAGCACAGAGCATTATTAGCAAGGTAGAGAAATGATCTGCATTTCGTTCTAATGTCCATTTTTCTAATTCTTCTGCCCCTATGAACATGTCCCTTATGCCTCATTATTGGGGCAGCTTCCATTTTGTCAGCTCCCAGTAATCATATCTCTGTCCCGTTATCAGATCCAGAACCACTGATGGTCCCCGTCCCATCATCACATCTCCGCTCTTATCAGATGCCTGTCCAGTTATCCCAGAGGTCACATTATTATCATTCCTCTGCACTGATCAGCCCCCTGTCTGTCATTGAGTCGTACAATGAGTGTATAGGTCAGTCGTTGGGTGGTACTCACGCGGTTGGGCTCTGGCTTGTGTGTTGGCGGCAATGCAGAGCAGAGAGATTGCTCTGATGAGGATAGCAATCTCCTGGGTCTCACCGTACATTGTCCCCAGTACCGGCCAAAATGGTCGCTTCTCCTCTGCGCCAATCGGGTCTTAAGACTCGCTTCCTGATTGGCCGGGAGGAGAAGCAGGAAGACAATAGCAAATATTAATTTGCTATTGTCACACAACTGGGTGGGCTCAGAGCCCACCCTTTTTGTAGCCGACTAGAGCCCCAGGCTTTAATCTCGTGCTTCAAAAAAAACTGTTGAAATCCATGCATCCAGCGAGGGCTGGGAGCATGGTATAGGGGGACGGCACCCCTGTGCCCCTAATGGAGTAGCCGCCACTGATATACCTGCATATTTACAACACAAGGCTTTTCATAATTTTGATTTTTTAACCTTCCTAGCGGTAATCCCGAGTCTGGCTCGGGTCCAGTTTTTTCTGCTGGGAGCGGTAACCCCGAGCCAGACTCGGCTTGCGTTGCAGGATACAGGGGGGAAGTTACTTACCTTTTCCCCTGGAACCTGCGATGTCTCCCCGCTGTGTGCGAGCCGTCCGCTCGCTCGATTCACACAGTGCCCGAGTGCCGCTGATCTCCGTTCCCTGCGACGTTCCGACGCACGGGAGCGGAGATCGGCGCCAAATTTAAAAAAGTTTAAAAACACACAACACATACAGTACTGTAATCTTACAGATTACAGTACTGTATACAAAAAATACACATCCCCTTTGTCCCTAGTGGTCTGCCCAGTGCCCTGCATGTCATTTTATATAATAAAAAAAAAAAATTCTGCCTGGAAACTGGAGATTGTCCATAGCAACCAAAAAGTGTCCCCTTTATGTCAAAAGTGGTTTTAGACCAGCTAGAAAACACCGCTAATAAATTAGAATCACAATTTATCATCAAACAATAAATTTAATGACAGCGACTATTCTGCAACTGAGCAAATTTCAGTGTTTTTGATTTGATTACATTATTGAATCATTTTTATATATATTTTTATTATATTATAATTTATTATTTTGTGTTTCAAACTTTATCATACCCGGGATGTCTACTAGACTCTGGTTCGGACAGATTTAAGTGAGTTATTCATAAGAATTGCATGCCTACAATATAAAAACGCCAAATTTCCATGCAAAATAATTGTACCGCTTTCAGCACAAAATTCCAGCCAGAATCATACCGCCAGGGAGGTTAAACATCTCTGTCTCAATATGTAGCCATGTAGCTGTGATTTTGTAAAACTGGCAGAAAAAGCTCCTTTTGGGGGAGTTCTGTATACTTTATATATACTAAACTCTGCTAAATTCCATGCAATTTATGTAACAGACTATAGGGGTTGATTGGGCTATTCTACACCAAAGTGTACCGATACTTTAGAAGAAATACATACTTTGTACCCTCCAGGTTTCTTTTTTCAGAAGAGAGTCCTGGCGTGCTGGATAGACACTTTCTGTGATAAAAGCAAATCCTATAGATTCCATTTACCGGAAATCATGCTCTTATCTTATGATTTCTCTCAAAGTGTTGGATAAAGCTGCAGTGTTCCATATATCTGAAAGACTCTTTATTCTCAATTTATACCTACAATTTATATTTTTAGATGCATCTTAACTAGAACTTTCTTAGCCTCCCTATTAGTCATTACTTTAGACATAATGGAGCTATACAAGAAGAAGAATATTTTCTAATTTTAGCGCTCTCTATGCTGAACAGCATGATGTGGTACGGCTGCAAACATTGCAACGCTTCACTATATTATGCCTTGACCTAGATAAAGAAAAAAACGTAATGAAGGCTTGCTTGAAAAATGCCCCAGAATGACTGTATAGAGGGATTAGAATTTTTCTTCATGACACCTTATGAAAATAATGAGCACTGGTAAGATATAAACACCTAAATCATGCTAATGGGCAACAAAAGACAAGAAAATTGGAATTATCCTGAAATGAAATGTTTCTAAAAATAGAAGTAATTCAGGAACTCTTAAGTTAAAAAGTATGTCATTTACTTAAATATATGCTGAGCTGTGTTTATTTAAAAAATAAGTGCTAGGCAGTGCAGTTTTTTTTTCCAGTACAGCTGCTTTGGTAAAAGGGAGTACTAAGTAGCATCTCATTTTAAGTTGTGCTTTTGTGTGGGTTATGATAGATTCCTACTGGGCAGAATGGCTCTGCAGGGTGGTACCAAGAGATGGAATTGTGCTGGCATAGTGTTATTCAGATAACAGTGTAGCCTGTCTTAAGTTCCTCCCCAATACACTATATTGCTAACAGTATTGTGATGCCTGCCTTTACACCTATATTAAATCTAATGGCATCCCAGTCTTAGTCCGTAGGGTTCAATATTGAGTTGGCCCACCCTTTGCGGCTATATCAGCTCCAACTCTTCTGGAAAGGCTGTCCACAAGGTTTAGGAGTGTGTCTATGGGAATGTTTAACCATTCTTCTAGAAGCGCATTTGTGAGGTCAGACACTGATGTTGGATAGGAAGGCCTGGCTTGCAGTCTCTGCTCTGATTCATCCCAAGCATGTTCTATCAGGTTGAGGCCAGGCAAGTCAAGTTCCTCCACCCCAAATTCTCTCATCCATGTGTTTATGGACCTTTCTTTGTGCACTGGTCCAAATCATTGTGTGTGTGTGTGTGTGTGTGTGGGGGGGGGGGGTTATGGTGTTGTTTTTCAGGGGTTGGGCCCCTTAGTTCCAGTGAAGGGAACTCTTAAGGCATCAGCATAACAAGGCATTTTGAACAATTGCTCTCAACTTTGTGGGAACAGTTTGGGGATGGCTCCTTCCTGCTCCAACATGACTGCGCACCAGTGCACAAAGCAAGGTCCATAAAGACATGGATGAGCGAGTTTGGGGTGGAGGAACTTGACTGACCTGCACAGAGTCCTGACTTCAATCCGATAGAACATCTCTGGGATGAATTAGAGCAGGGACTGCAAGCCAGGCCTTTTCGTCCAACATCAATGCCTGACCTCACAAATGCGCTTCTGGAAGAATGGTCAAACATTCCCATAGGCGCCCTCCTAACCTTGTGGACAGCCTTCCCAGAAGAGTTGAAGATCTTATAGCAGTAAAGGGTGGGCCAACTCAATATTGAACTCTACGGACTAAGACTAAAGTTCATGTGCGAGTAAAGGTAGACGTCCAAATACTTTTGCCAATATAATTTATGTGTAATAATGTCTTCTTTTGTGTGGTACTGTTGGTGAGTCACTGTTACACTCATATTACAGCAGTAAATACAAGAGTCTTTGTCATTGTCCTAAAAAGCAATGGCAACACCTGGACATATAAAGTACTGACCCTGTTTTATCTGGCATAGTGCCTATTGGTCTCCCAGAACATAACTGTGTAGGCCTGGAATTTGATCCATACTATTCATGTCTTAAAAATGAGATCATATTCCAAACCCTCCAGTCCAGTTGGCCATTAAGCGTCTGAGAATAGAACACATTTGGTGGCTTGATGTAACAGATTTTTATTTTATTTTACACTTCTATTTTGCATTGTAAACATGAGAGAAAGGAAACTGGTCGCCATGGACCCCAAGTGCCATGTGAACACTATGCCATTTGAAGCTGACGTACATGGGTTGTTCCTGGAAATGTCCCTGTTTTTTAATAGAGGCCAGCTCAACCTTGAAACCCCTCCTTTTTCAAATTATACATTCAGTTGATACAATCTGTGAATTCCCTGGGAATTTTATATTAGTATGTATTGACAAGCAGAATTTAAAATGGAAAATGTAGTTATAGGCCAATTTAATAAACATGTCATAACTGGATAATGATTTCTCTGTGGTCCTCTGAAAGAATATCAATAATAATGGGTTTAAGAACAGCAAGTCAGCAGAAAGTGTCCCCTGAAATTAAATTAAAATGCTTCCCTGTGCTCACACCTACCATTAGAAGCTATGTCAACCCTAATATCAAGGGTGCCCCCCCCCTCCCCACCATTTTTACTCCTCTCACCCAGGATGTTGTACAAATCTCCCAAAATTTCCCTTATTTCCGTTTACTCGCCTGATCTGACTCTCTTCTTCCTGACCAGGCTCCCTATATATGATTAAAATCCAGTAAATGTGCATTTTGAAGATTTGGTTACTGCTGCTAAACGATTGGAAACCATTATATATGAATATTGCATAGTACTACTATGCAAGACACATCCCTTACCATTACCATTTATTAAAGCGGTAGTAAAGCCAAAAAATATTGGGCCTAAGTAGAACTATGGGCAACTTTTTTTTTGCATTTTTGGATAGAGTATGGAAAGATCATAACCCATGTCTGTTTATTTTTTTGCCATCTGTATCCCATTGGGAAAAATTCCCTTCACTTCCTGTCCTATAGCCAAAACAGGAAGTGAGAGGGGATCCCTGAAAATTAAGGGAATTCCTAGAAGACTACCCAGGTTAACAGAACTAGTACCCCCATTAGAAGATTCCCCCTCTATTACTGTTTTGGGGACAACCCAAAATTTTATTTTACTTTCATTTTTCAATGATAATAGGACGAATAGAGAGGGTGAATCTCCCTAACGGGGACATAGATAGCAATAAACTCTATTATTATCAAATAGGGTTTCTTCTATTTTCCTAATTATTGGTACATGCAGCGGTTCAACACTGTGTTAGAAGTTTTTTTCGTCAATTGTGCAGTAATGTGCTTTGCATATGTATCACTCACTTGTTTTAGTTCTGGGTGTTACTACTGTCGTTTTTCGTCCGCAATGTGGAGTTTTAAAACCGGTTCATGACTGCTTCCATCTTCCGTGTAGGCACCTGAAACCACACAGGCCCCTTTCTTCCGGGTTGCTGGCCCACAATGCCGACATCTCGCGAGATTTCGGAAGATGTGACCGAAATCTCGCAAGATTTCGGAAAATGTGACCGAAATCTCACGAGATTTCGGAGGATGTGACCGAAATCTTGCGAGATTTCGGAAGATGCCCGCACAGACTCCTGGGATCAATGACACCAGATCCCAGGAGACAATGCGGCGTGACGAGGATCCCCGCACAGACCCCGCCCACCCCCGCAGAGACAGAAGACCGGAAGTCATCGATTACAAGGTAAGTGAAAAAAAAAAAAAAAAAAAACACATTTCATTTAGTACTCTTTGCCTGATTTGGAAGGCAAAGAGATTTACTAAATGAAATGTGTGCAGAACCGCTTTAAGTATTTTTTTGAGTATTAACTATTGGATATATACCGTATATACTCGAGTATAAGCCAAGTTTTTCAGTGCATTCTTTTGTGCTGAAAGTGCCCCCCTCGGCTTATACTGGAGCACTTTTCTGCAGCAGAGAATTAAATTTTTTCCCGACCCGACTTTGGGGCCCAGTATCTCGGGCCCCTTGGTGCAAACCCAGTGCAACTAGCACTACAACAAATCCAAAGATGGGGTTCCTAGCACCAAGTGGCCTCGAGTTACGGGGCCCCAAAGTCGGTCAACTGTGTCCATCTGCAGCAATGTCATTTTGGGACCCTTTGGGCCCAGAGACCCCAAATTTTGTCTGCAGCTATGGGGCATCTAGGAACCCTTAACTACCAAGTAGAGTTTGGGGGACCTATGGCTGCAAATGGGCACAGTGTGGCATGCAAATGGGCACAGTGAGGCTGCAAATGGGCATTGTTGACCCTCTTTTCCACTTACAGTAGCTGCGCATTTCTCACCCTAGGCTTAAACTCGAGTCAATACGTTTTCCCAGTTTTCTGTGGTAAAATTAGGTGCCTCGGCTTATATTCGGGTCGGCTTATACTCGCGTATATATGGTATATTGTTGCACCTAATGATTTTTGACCGATTTTTTCACATATATATATTTGTGCACTATATTGTGTTGATAAATATTTGCACTTTATTGATGCACGTACAGTTACGTATATATTAGGAGGACCTCGGAGCAGCGCCATGCCCACCATTAACCCCCTTTTTCAGGAAGTGGCGGGAAGTCTCTACAACGGGACACAGATGGCGAAAAAAAATCTTACAGGGGTTATATTCTTCCTTTAATCTATCCAAAAATGAAAAAAAAAAAAGTTTTGCCTATAGTTGCCTATAGTTCTTGCCTATAGTTTTACTTTACCTATAGAAAAAGTCATATAAACTAGATTAAAGCTGCAATAATTCTCAATATGTGGCATAGCTATAAAGGTGGTACAAGTCAGATCAAAGTGGAATTGAATTTTTTTTAAAATCTACCCAATTACTTATTCACAGCACGCACTCACAGCTTCATTTTAATGAAACTAGTAGCTACCGATAAAACCACGTTTGAGATTTTTCTTTTTTTTCCCATTAATCCCCTTTAAGGACTACCACTAATATTAGAAGTTGTGGTTGTGACACAAGCCATCGTCTCCTGAAGCACAGCTATTCAGAGAGCACATTACATCACTGCACTAATCCTTATCTCATATGGAAGCCTGACCTACCCTCTAATTGATTATACTGAAAACCATACGTAGGTTATTAAAAGTCATTGTGAGGCGAGCCAGTATGGTCGTGTGAAGTCAGCAGGTGGTGTGCTTATCTGTGACAGAGATGAGATAAATGGACAATATCATCAATAATGCCAAGCAGAGAGTAAAACTCACAGGGAGCCCGAAAACAGCAGCTTTCAGTGTTAGAATGCCCTTAATAATCACATTTAACCGCTTCAACCCCGGAAGATTTTACCTCTTTCCTGACTAGAGCACTTTTTGCGATTCTGCACTGCGTCGCTTTAACTGACAATTGCGCGGTCGTGCGACGATGCACCCAAAAAAAACATTTTTCCCACAAATAGAGATTTCTTTTGGTGGTATTTAATCACCTCTGCGTTTTTTTTTTTTTTTTTCCGCGCTATAAACAAAAAAAGAGCGACAATTTTGAAAAAAACACATTATTTTTTTACTTTTTTATAATAAATATCCCCCAAAAATATATATAAAAACTTTTTTTTTTCCTCAGTTTAGGCAGATATGTATTCTTCTACATATTTTTGGTAAAAAAAATCGCAATAAGCGTATATTGATTGGTTTGCGCAAAAGTTATAGCATCTACAAAAAAGGGATAGTTGGCATTTTTATTATTATTCTTTTTTTTACTAGTAATATTGGCGATTTGCGATTTTTATCGGAACTGCGACATTATGGCAGACACGTGGGACAATTTTGACACATTTTTGGGACCATTGGCATTAATACAGCGATCAGTGCTATGAAAATGCATTGATTACTGTAAAAATTTCACTGGCAGTGAAGGGGTTAATAATAGGAGGCGCTCAAGGGGTTAATGTGTTCCCTATTGTGTGTTCTAACTGAAGGGGGAAGGGGACTGTGCAGGGGAGATGACAGATCGCTGTTCATACTCTGTATAAACAGACGATCTGTCTGTTCTCCCCTCAGAGAGCCGGAAACTGTGTGTTTACACACACAGATCCTGGTTCTCCGTGTGCCCCAAGCAATCGCAGGAGCCCGACGGTGATCGCGGCCGCCGGGCACATGCATCGGCTCTGTGGGCGAGCAGGGGGCGCGCGTGCGCACCTCCAGCGGCGTGCACGCGCCCCCTAGTGGCTGAATGTGTCACCGACGTAACATGGGGGCGATACGCGCAGCCGAGCCATGAGTCGGCTGGTCGGCACGCGCTTAAAGAACTAGTATACAGACCAAGAGTCAGAGAATGACAGCTTCCATCCGGGGCTTCTCACACAGTTATGTTAAAAAGTAGTTTTAACATGTTAAATGTTAACATTTAATTTTAGTGATTGGGTTTACAGCTACTATAAGACAGTTAGCCTTTGTGCTGCTAGTATAATGTGATTTGGCGATCAAGGTGAGCTGTCAGAGCGCAAACAATTCATGATGGCAGATATATGACCGAACAAAAGGCCATAGATTGTCCATTGTTGTCACAAGCTACGACAGAGCTCTATAACAGCAATTGACTGTAGCAGGCTCAACTAAAGAGGGATCTTGGTTTCTTGGCAGAGGAAGAAATTCTCAAGCACAGTGATACCAAGGAAGAGATTTTTTTCCCCTCTGTAAGTAACTTAATGAATGAAGTCCTAATTAACATTATGGCATTGATAAATGGAGAGAGAGATTAGGGACGTACTCGATATTCAGCCCTTCCCAGATGGACTGTCAAAGCCACATTAATTCCTATCTCATTGTAGCATCTGCCTCTCCCATAATCCACTGGCCCTTGGTATGAACAACACAAACTGTTGTGACTCAATTCGATTTATATCAATCTAATTTCTTTTAATCCAATTTGTATTCCAATCTACTACCTTCTAATCACTTAAATCCTCAGCCTCCATCTCCTCAGCCTCCATCTGGTAAATTTTCTCTCAAAATTAACCAAGCAGATGCCTCAGCAATTGTCTTCTGCAGTTAGGCTAATCACGCCCTAGCAGTGGCCTACAAAGTACATTCATTCCGTACGTGACTTTAGGCTGCTGCCCTCCGTGTTACAAAACATGGAGGCACAGGACAGCCATTTTGTTGGCCATTAATTGGTTCATTTGAATTACAGTGATACTGACGATGCTGGGGACAAAAGCGCCAGCAATGGAGACCTATACGCAGATAACACAATGGGCTCATTTGTCATATGGACACTTGTGATAATATTGCTTTGAAAGAAAAAAAAAAGGGGGGGGGAGGCATTGAAGCAGAATGAATTGTCTATTAAATTGTGTATGGCAGAATCCTGCTCGACTCAAGGTTCTTCGTAGCCTTGAATACCTCTGAGTCTTTGTGCTCCTTTATTTTATGTGTGGCCTTCATTTGCTATCAGCTGGGACCTTCTTTGCGCCTTTACACCTTATCCCATCTGGAGCAGCATGCACACAATTATTTTCCTTATTTAATGGAAAACGTAAACAGAGTTCACTATTAAAAGGACGCCAAGTATAACATAATCCTTTCTATAACATTATGATGTAGGGTACTTATGTATTAATCAAATCAATCTGCATCATTTTCAGAAGATTGTTAGAAAAAAAGATATTTAAAGCAAATCTGAAATCACCTTAAAGCACCTTAACTGCCAGCAGGCTATACTGTATATGCAGGAATCTAGAGGTGCCTGCATATATCATTACAGGTCTCCAGGGCTACATTATGCAAATCAGCAAAGTGACGAGAGCTTGAACCTGTCCACCCCCGTCCCCCTCACACGATACTACTGGTACAAAACCAATACTATGGAGTCAGCCTCAGTAAAGGCTTTGACAACCAATTTTCTTAAGCCTGTCCATTGCTTTCTGTAAGGTGGCATCACATAGGATGGCACAATACTAGGGTGTAACTTGCAGAGTCACAGCACAGTTAAAACCATGTAAAATCGTGAGCTCCACTCACCATTGCCTGCATTTTTTTGTTCTTTTGGTAACCTACTAACATAGACTTCTGATTCCAGATTAGTAAGGTGCTCAAAAGGACAGTTGCCATTATTTCCCCTTCTGTAGTAGACCGATATCATCCCCCCCCCCGGCACACTGCCTACATCTGGCAAATGTTCCGGTTACATACTTTAATTATTCAAAAATGTACTATACAGTTTTCATTTTATTTCCCCTTTTCATTATTGCTCAATTTGCTGTTTTTTTCTGGTCTCACAAAATTCTACTGGCTAACATAGGTGTTTGTAGGCAGGTGCAGTATGTACTCCTCACTGTAGGTGGCACTGAACTGAAACGGCAATACGGAAGGGGAATGAAGTTTTAGGGAGCTTAGTTCCTCTATAACTTCCTGGGGTCACTAGGGAAACAGATGTCTGATTGGATGAGGGCAGCCATCTTGTTTTTTTTTAAGCCCTTGGCCCTCTGACATTGTACTAGTGTAAGGATAGGTTCCCCGTCTGTCAGGGACAGTGTATAGCAGCAGGAAGAGGTTCCAGAGGAGTGAGGAAAGTGCATGGACTCCACTATCTCCATCTAGGAAGCCTCCCATTTGGGCTGGACTGGTTAGGCCACATCCCTGCTCCCCCTGGCAGAAGCTGTTGGCACCTCTTCCAGTACAGTATCCCCATAAGTGGCTCCAGACAGGTGTGTTCTCCCACCGGGCCTAATTTTAACTCAGTTGTGAAGTTCTACAATATACAGTTCATATTACTTGGCTCCTGTGTGTTTTCTGTTGTGGACACACCATGCTGCACCCTGCTCACATGTTCTGTACACAAAGAAGACACTATGGGGGGCATTTGAAAAGTACTGGTATGCCTGTACTATGGCCATACTGCTGCTAAAATTGAGCTAGCAAAGCACTGTAATTTTATTGTTTTCTATATGCCCATGAATTGAGCCTGCACTTATCTGTGCAGATTAACACATCACACATGTTGTGAATGCACCTTTACATTGCCTCTGCCGGGCACATCATGATTTTTTTGTACAGCAGTCAACATTTTTTTTTTAGACCAAAAAAAATATTTTAACAGTTTTTTGTATCTTTTTATGTCAACAGCTTTTGGCATCCGAACGAGCAATTATGCTTAGCCTTGGCGATCTTTTCCACACTTCTGGAAAGCTTTCACGCTACAAAAATCACCACTTCCAATCGAAATGCTTGGAAACCATAAGATGAACTGTCTGCAACCTAACAACTATGCATAAAGTAAACATCAATTTGTTAATTGTACCAAATGTGTTTTCAGGCCTTCTATCTACTCTGGCAACTGATTAAACTGCAACAAAAAAAGGTAGTGAAATAGTTCAAAATAAAATCTTGACGAGCGTGTAAACCCAACATTTCATATTCCTGATATGTGCCTGCTGTACCAATATCTGTGTGAAAAAGTATTCTATTCTCTTTGTATTGCTTCATTTGTGTGAAATCCCTGGTGTTCCTGCCATTCCCTCTTCTGTCCTATCAAAACTTGACAACACAAGGGATAAGAGCACAGCTGTGCTGAGAACTCAGCGCTCTCCTCCAATGATCAGACTTGTCCTGGCACGCCCCCCCCCCCCTCCCGCATAGCCTGGGAGGACCAGTGTGCTGCTGTTTCTCCTCCCCCAGCTCTCTGAGCTCCTTATGCAGCTGAGAACAGAAATGTTGGGATCAGTTATAAAAAAAGGGGGGAAAACTGTATTTATAATGTTTTTTTTATGTACACACAAATGTTTTGCCTTTCACTTCTATTTTAGCTGCTACCTCATGGTTTTCGTGTGGGTTAGCTGCGCTTTCCCATTTCCCATTCTATTACTTCTCGCAGGATTTTGGTGAGCTTTCTGAAAGCATACCAAAACCGTGGAACATAATTGAAGTCTATGGGAATGCGCAGCTAACCCACATGAAATAAGTGGGTTAGCTTTGCCCAAAGTGCAGCAGAGCAGCATTAAGCTGCCCTTATACTGTTTATTGAAGGTACGTCTAGAGCAGGGATATGCAATTAGCTGACCTCCAGCTATTGCAGAACTACAAATCACATGAGGCATAGCAAGACACTGACAGCCACAAGCATGACACTCAGAAGCAGAGGCATGATGGGACTTGAAGTTTTGCACCAGCTGGAGGTCTGCTAATTGCATATCCCTGATCTAGAGCCAAAACTTTTTTAGTTTAGTTTTGTATAATGGAGGGCCAGATAGGCCACCTTCTTTTAGCTACCATGACAGGATCATGGAAGCTAAAACCTGTTATAAATTGAAGCTAAACTTTAGCCAAATGCAAATATGGAAACTATTTTTCTTGCCAAAATATCCTTTCAGTCTAGCGATGTACAGAGCCCTTCCAGACATTAAAGCCAGGTTGTAGACCTGACTTTGGTATACACAGTTATAGGAGAAGCATGGACTTGTAAAAAATAAACATACATACTCCATGCTCAAGAACTTGACCGTTGATCGCTCAGTTCTCAGTTTTCCAGGAGCAGAAAGCGGTGACTGTCAGTCACTACTCTCTGCTCTGTACCTCCAGCACTCACTGGAGTGGTGGACAGGGGAGGAAGTAGGCGCAGCTGGCTCTCAGCGTCATACTTAGAGGCTGAGCTAGGCGCCGATCAGGCATCTGGGTGGATCCTGACAACATGGTCAGGATCCTTCCAGAGCCTGGAACAGGTTTGTGAATCTAGCTTACAGGGGGCTTTAGGCAGGAGAGAAAAAGTAAGGCAGGCCCTAGATTATGTTATTTTCTTTCCTTCCACCAAGGGTGGAAGGAAAGAAAATTGCTTGACTCCTCCACTGACACAGTCAGTGTTGGTGGTGGAATCCCTCCCCCAGCACTATTGTGTTCACTCAGCAGGGAGTGCGAGGAGCCTTACCTGCTGGCAGAACACAATGATTAGAGTTGCCAGCTATAGCCGGTGGCACTAATCGTTTGGGAAAAACTCAACAGACTGGTTGTACACAAGTAGATTGATAGATTGACTTGGCCTTAATTCTCTTTGAAACAATAAAGCCTGGTCAACTGTCTACCCCCAGCCTGCGATGGGACAGTAAAGGACACAAGCAGGCTGTTAAGGTTATCAATCTACACTCTACTTCTGTTAATACTTTTCTTGTCAACACTTTATTATCTCCGAGTGCTGTGTGTGCCTTCCCAGTCTGAATTCCATTAAAGGGGATTACAAGGTGCTAAACCAGGTCACTTTAGTAGAATTTCCAAAATAAATGTAAAAATTGTAATCAATATATTCCTGCATTCTTTTGCCCCGTACACACGATCCGACTTTCCAAAACCGTGGATTTATGTTCGAAGTGTGTTGGCTCCAACTTGTCTTGCCTACACCCGGTCACACAAATGTTGGCCAACAATTATGAACATAGTGACGTACAAGACGTACGTGATTTCTCCATTACGAACGCTAGTTTTACAAGACCGAGCGTTTCCGGCTCGTACTTGATTCCAAGCATGTGTGGACTTTTGTGCGACGGACTTGTGTACACACGATCGGAAAGTCCGACAACAAACATTTGTTAGTGGAAAATTTGAGATCCTGCTAGCCAACATTTGTTGGTGGAAAGTCTGACAACAAATGTCCGATGGAGCATACACACGGTCGATTTACAAGCTCATCAAACATCAAACATTTCCCATCGGAAAATCCGATCGTGTGTACGGGGCATTTGAATTTTTTATGGTACCCGGAGTTCATTTAAATGCAATCTAAAATCTCTATTTCTATTTATCTATCTATCTATCTATCTATCTATCTATCTATCTATCTATCTATCTATATCTGTCTATCTATCTATCTATCTATCTATCTATCTATCTATCTATCTATCTATCGATCTATCTATACAAAGCAATACATTTTTATTGCTCAATTGAACTTCACTACTTGACGTTTAAAAGCTTGAACCAATACCAACAAAACTTGCTGTTTGTGTACTGACAACTTTGTATTGATTGACCATTTTTCCATAACTGTGCCAAATGCATTTCAAGCCCTCTTAGCTTTGTACATTTTTATCCCTTTTCTGCTCTTTACTATAGAACGGAAACCCAATGTCCCTGAACTGACAGCTGAAACATGGTGGGAAAATGCACCAAAACCTAATCTAAAACAAAAAAGAAATAAAAGAAAAAGAACTATGAATAGATGTTACAATTCAGGCCCCTCACGTTTCGTTTTTTCCCAAGTTTTCCCAAGAGTAAAACAGAACCACAACTTACAATTAAAGTCTAAAGAAAGTTATTTAATATGCATGTTGACAAAAAAGATACAAGATATTAATCATGAGGAATTAGCATTTTCATTGAGGAGCTCAGTTCAGTGTGTTTCAATTCACAAGGAATACGGCTCTTGGACTGTAACCGTCCACTTGCCTCATTTATCGAAACATTGCAGCTTTCTGCTAACTGTCATTAAGAAATGAATAATGGGCCACGGCTTTACTTTTCTTCTTGATTGATCTCACTGCCCCTTCAGACACAGCCTCTTTCAATGTTACTCTGTCTCTCCTCTACATGTAGGACAATGGAATCTGTTTTAATCACATGAGCATTATTTTAAGAAAGAAGGCCTAATCTAAAAAAAGGAAAATGCTTAAATAAATAGCAAAATAACAATAAAAAAAATCCAACAAGTCAGTAGTTTCCTCCAAGCATCAACTGAATAAGTGAACTGTGAATGCTATGTGCTAAATTGAGGAAGTTCATTTAATCCTCCTATGGGCTTCATATACACAAGTGGCTTTTCAGCTCTTTCTTATGTGCAAAAATTATTTCTGCATCTTCATCGTGATAATATAAAATATTTTATGCTCTGTCCTTTACACCTTATTTACACCTATGCAGTTTCCATGGGCTGTGTTGGCTCGGGCACGGCAGCCTATTCATTTAAATCAGGGGGTCTCAAACTGGGGGCCCTCCAGCTGTTGCAAAACTACAAGTCCCATCATGCCTATCTGCCTGTGGGAGTGATACTTGTAACTGTCAGCCTCGCAATGCCTCATGGGACAACAGCTGGAGGGCCCCCAGTTTGAGACCCCTGATTTAAATTCTGTGTCTCCTGAAAATGCAGGAAAAAGGTCCCCTGCAGCTTTTCCAAAAGTACAGCCACAGGGAAACCACACAGGGCAGTGCAGTTCACAGAATGGGAAACCACACTGCGATTTCCAGGGCGTGGAATTGCCACTACTAAGATTAATGGTACCTAACAGCTCCTAAGCAGCAGCACGTTTTTCTCTGTGGGTGGGGGGAGGAGTGCGATTACACGCCTTCCAGCACCCGCTCAGATGTGAACCTAGCCTTAAAGTGGTTCTAAAGGCAGTATTTTTTTTTTTATCTTATTGCATTCTATGTATTCATAAAAAATACCTTCTGTGTGCCGCAGTCCCCCTAATACCAGAGATGTTGCACGAGAGACTCAGCTGTCCGGGACTCTCCCTCCTGACTGGCTGAGACACAGCAGTGGGAGCCAATCAAAGTCAATCAAATTCAGTGAGCCAATGAGGTGAGAGAGGGGTGGGGTCGAGTCACGGATCCATGTCGGAATGGATACACAGAGCAGCGGCTGGGCTCAGGTGCCCTCAAAGCAAGCTGCTTGCTGTGGGGACACTCGGCAAGAGGGAGGGGCCAGGAGTGCCGGTGAAGGACCCAAGAAAAGGAGGATCTGGGCTGCTCTATGCAAAACCACTACACAGAGCAGGTAAGTATAACATGTTTGTTATTTTTAAATATCAATTTAAGGCCGGCTTCACACTGGAGTGGTGTGGGCGGCGACGGTAATGCAGCGCTATATTTAGAGCTGCTTTACCATCGTTTTAGCCGCTGTATGCGGCCGCTAGCGGGGTGGTTTTAACCCCCGCTAGCGGCCGAAAAATGGTTAAAATCTGCAGCAGCGCTTTGCCGGCGGTATCCCTGCGGTGTCCCATTGATTTCAATGGGTAGGAGCGGTATAGGAGCGGTGAATACACCGCTCCTTCACCGCTCCAAATATGCTGCTAGCAGGACTTTTTTACCGTCCTGCTAGCGCACCGCTCCAGTGTGAAAGCCATCCGGCTTTTACACAGGAGTGAAAGGACACGCTTTTTTCAGGAGCTACACAGGCGCTATTTTTAATGAAATCACCCTAAGAATGCCTTTGTTGTGAGATGTCTTGCATACAGCTAATTTATCTCTGGTGACAAGTGTAAGTTGTCCCTTGACAACTACCTATTCTGACAATATTAAGTTGGTCCACCCTTTGCAGCTATAACAACTTCAACTCTTCAGGAAGCCTATCCACAAGGTTTAGGAGTGTGTCTATGGGAATGTTTGACCATTCTTCTAGAAGTGCATTTGTGAGGTCAGGCACTGATGTTCGATGAAGGCCTGGCTCACAGTCTCCCATCAAATTCATCCCAAAGGTGTTCTATTAGGTTGAGGTCGGGACTCTGTGCAGGCCAGGGAAGTTCCTCCACCTCAAACTTGCTCATCCATGTCTTTATGGACCTTGCTTTGTGCACTGGTGCGCGGTCATGTTGGAACAGGAAACTGTTCCCACAAAGTTGAGAGTATGAAATTGTCCAAAATGTCTTGGTATGCTGACACTTTAAGAGTTCCCTTCACTGGAACTAAGGGGCCAAGCCCAACCCCTGAAAAACAATCCTCAACATAATCCCCCCTCCACCAAATTATTTGGACCAGTGCACAAAGCAAGGTCCATAAAGACATGGATGAGTGAGTTTGGGGTGGAGAAACTTGACTGGCCTGCACACAGCCCTGACCTCAAACTGATATAACACCTTTGGGATGAGTTAGAGAAGAGACTGCTCGTCCTGACCTCACAAATGCACTTCTGGAAGAATGGTCCAACATTCCCATAGACACACTCCTAAAACTTTTGGACAACCTTCCCAGAAGAGTTGAAGCTGTTATAGCTACAAAGGGTGGGCCAACTCAATATTGAACCGTATGGACTAAGACTGGGATGCCATTAAAGTTCATGTGTGGGCATAGGCATGCGTCACAATGCTTTTGGTAATATAGTGGATATTGTCACAGACAGATGTCATAATTTTTAGAGCTGTAAACACAACAAGCAGTGAGGGTAAAGCATCCAATAGGGGTACATTTACAGTGACAACAGTCTAAAACAAGAGCTACCCTCACTTTGGTAAGATTTTCCATCCTTTCCTGATGCATTCACAGGACAGAAAGAGAAAGGAAATCTCTCCAGTGGGTCGCAGCAAACACTGATGGGGTTCTAAATCCCTACTTTGTCTAATAAAACAAAAAACAAACCAAAAAAACAAAAACAAAACATAATGCCGCTTACCAGCTTGCTTTTATACACACACATAATAGTTTTCTCTTTTTTTTATAGCTGGCAAGTGAACCCTACCACCTTCTGAAACGTGTACTGTATAAAGGAATAAACAAAAGTCAAAACAGTGCAGTAACAGATGTGGCGTCTTGTATCCTACAAATCAGACGTTCGCTTATGCATGAGATCATTTTAAATAACATTGCTTGCTGTATGAAGTAAATTCAAGTATCTGTGAATTATAAGACCCCTATGCGTTTCGCTCATTTTCAATAATAGCATCCAAACATACTTAGCAGAAATAATAGTAGAAATAACAGAATGCAGGCTGAGATGATATGAGTGCTGTAAGATGCCTGGGCCCCCTAACTAGATAATGTGTCAACAATTCGAAACATGATGTGGTGTAACTGAGTTTGCATTGATGAAGGGAAGCTCATAAAAAGACAAATTGACCTGCAGAGGGAACAAAGAAGAACAGACAGATAGCCTACTTTTTTTTCCTTTGCCTCTACTTTTAGATCTTTCATCAGCTCATTTTTAAAGTGTATCTAAAGCCAACATTTTTTCTTTGTTTTGGATAGCATAAGGAAGGACTATATCCTCTATCCTTCTCTTTGGGAGGATTTATGATATCTATTTGTCCCTATGATCATTGTCACTGGAACTGAAAGTAATGGCATAATTCAAAATGTTGACTTAATAGAGGGAAATAGAGGGGAAATCTTCCAAAGGGGACACTGAAAACTGTGTTAGCCCCCGTACACACGGTCGGAAATTCCGACCACAAAATACATCCGTTTTTTTCCGACGGATTTTGTCCAAAACTGGTGTTGCACACACATGGTCAGACAAAGTTGTCGAAAAATACGATCGTTCTGAACGCGGTGACGTTCGTTGCATACTGCGGAACTACGTAGAGGCTAGTAGCCAATAGCTTTGGTCTCGTAATTTGATCTGAGCATGATTGGCACTTTGTCCATCGGAATTCCCTACACACGATGGGAAAAAGTCTGATCGGATTTTGTTGTCGGAAAATTTGAGATCCTGCAAAAAGTCAGATTGAGCCCACACACGGGCGGATTTTCCAACAACATGGTCCTATCGGACATTTTCCGTCGGAATTTCCGACCGTGTGTATGGGGGCTTAGAGCATTTCCATTTCTTTGGATTGATCTCCTCTCATCTCCCAAGAGGTCGCCGGTTGGCACCTCTTCTATTGCAGGTTAGACAATTGCCGTTGCTGGATGTGCCCTCTGCTGGATCAGAAACAGCCTACAAATGCAAAGGTCTATAAAGCAGAAGTGAGGACAAGGAAATCACTTGCCCTCATCTGTAATGCAATTATACATATTACTTGTTGGTTGCAATGAAATGCTTCAGAGCTGTTCCTGAGATATCTGTTTTATTATGTCTTGTGTAGTCATTTGTGCATAACCAGTTGCTGTCCCATTCTAAGCATTCTAGCCATACTGAGAGGATCAGAATGCCCTGCTGTGATGCTTGTCTGTCTCTGGCATACACACTGGCTATGATCTGGGATGAAAAAAGAAGTGTAGCACCCTCTAATGGTAGGTGCTAGAATAGGATTTTCCCAGCTCACGGCCCAAGTGCAGGTAAATTTAGCCAGGCCTGTGCTTTAGGCTAGGCCTGGTTGTTTTGATTTGGGACTGGGAGTGTTAAGTGAAGTGGTGGGTGTGGTCACCTGTGCTCTGATTCAGAGATGCCTCCCCTGCTTTTCAGAAAGATGGTTCTGGAATAGGGGTTGGACCTCAAGTCTGAGGAGCCCTGACCAATTATCTTTCGGTATTGGCAGGGGGCAGGCCTCCCATATAAGCTAGGGTCACATGCTGCCGAGGAGGAGTCTGAAGTGCCAGAAAAGACAGCATGGAATATTGAGGTGCTGTTCTGGGCATCCTCATGTGGGGATGCGCCGATCGTAGAGGAGGGATGGAGGAACCGCTAGGAGAAGGCTCTAGATAAAGATCTTCATCTTTGGAAAAGGTATCGAGCTGCTGTGACCGGAGAACACAGGACTTGAATGCTGGACAAGATCAGTACAGAAAATGTAGCAGTAAAGGGGAAGAGAGTAGATCAGAGTTCTGTGACCGGGACGCAGAACTACCAAGGAGCTAAAGGTCAGTGTAAATGGAACAACAGAAGAGAAGTTATCAAGAGTAGTGCAGAATGCTGTGGCCGGGGAACGCAGCATTGACAGTAAAGGACTGGCTGGGAACAGTAGTCCGCCTATTACCATATTTTAGGCCATCGGGGGAGATACTGTGTTATCTCTGGTCTGGTTAGCACATTGGTAATACCTTTCAAAGACTGTGTGGCTGTCAAACTCATTGATCCATTGGGGAGAGGCTGTGTTAAGCCTCTGGTTCTTTTATTCTCAGATACCGTCATTAGACATGTGCACAACAAAAAAAATGTGTTTATTTTCGTTTCGTTTTTTTCGTTTCCGAAAAAAAATTGTTTATTTTCGTTTCGTTTTTTTCGTTTCCGTTGATTCGTAACGATTCGTACATTCGTAAGTCGTCAGTGTTCGTATTCATAACGATTCGTACATTCGTAAGAGTTATATTTTCGTTGATTCGTTTTTTCGTTTATTCGAAATCCGGACGCATTCGTATTTATTCGTACATTCGTAACATTCGTAGATCCGTAATCGGAGCATAATTCATAATTTTATGTAATGTGTATGCTATTATTACATTTTAATAATTTACGAATCGAAAAAAAAAAGTTACGAATCGAAAAAAAAGTTACGAATCGAAAAAAAAAAAAGTTACGAATCGAAAAAAAGTTAGGAATGTACGAATTTTTTTGTTCAATCTATTCGAAGCACGTTAACCACTTCAGCCCCGGACCAATTTGCAGCTAAAGGACCAGGCCCCTTTTTGCAATTCGGCACTGCGTCGCTTTAACTAACAATTGTGCGGTCATGCGACGTGGCTCCAAAACAAAATTGGCGTCCTTTTTTTCCCACAAATAGAGCTTTCTTTTGGTGGTATTTGATCGCCCCTGCGGTTTTTATTTTTTGCGCTATAAACAAAAATAGAGCGACAATTTTGAAAAAAAATGCAATATTTTTTACTTTTTGCTATAATAAATATCCCCAAAAAATATATAAAAAAACATTTTTTTTCCTCAGTTTAGGCCGATACGTATTCTTCTACATATTTTTGGTAAAAAAAATCGCAATTAGCGATTATTGATTAGTTTGCGCAAAAGTTATAGCGTTTACAAAATAGGGGATAGTTTTATAGCATTTGTATTAATATTTTTTTTTTATTAGTAATGGCGGCGATCAGCGATTTTTATTGTGACTGCGACATTTTGGCGGACACATCGGACATTTTTGACACATTTTTGGGACATTTGTCATTTATACAGCAATCACTGCTATTTAAATAGCACTGATTCCTATGTAAATGACAGTTGTAGTTAGGGGGTTAACCACTAGGGGGCGGGGAGGAGTCAGTGTGACGTGTTGTGTTTTTTTTTACAGTAGGGGGGGCGTGGCTGTACGTCTGACGTCATTGATCGGCGTTCCCGATGACAGGGAACCGCCGATCACTGACAGTCAGTGTAGGAAGCGTGGGGAGAGGTTTGTTTACATAGACCTCTCCCCGTTCTTCAGCTCCGTAACCCGATCGCGGGATACCAGCGGCGATCGGGTCCGCTGGTCCCGCGGCCGGGGTCACGGAGCTCCCGACCGGGTCGCGAGCGCGCCGCTAGCGGCGCGCGCGCGACCACGGGCAGGCACATGCACGATCACGTACCGGTACGTGATTCTGCCTGCCCGTGCCATTCTGCTGACGTATATATGCAGTGGCCGGTCGAGAAGTGGTTAAGCAGCACCATTGTAAGGGACACGGAAAATTACCAATTCAACAAAAAAAAAAAGTTACGAATCGAAAAAAAAGTTACGAATCGATAAAAAAGTCTATTCGAAGCACGTTAAGCAGCACCATTGTAAGGGACACGGAAAATTACCAATTCAACAAAAAAAAAAAGTTACGAATGTACGATTTTTTTCGTTCATTTTCGTTGTTTCTGTTTTCGTTTTTCGGATTTTCTTCATTCGTACATTCATTGTTTCGGATTTTCATTGTTTTTCGGATTCGTTCGATTCGAACGATTCGTTAATCGGATTCGTACTATTCGAACGATTCGTTATTCGGATTCGTACGATTCGAACGATTCGTTCATTCGTACGAAAACGAACGAACGAAAAAAAAGAAAAAAAACAAAACGAATTGCACATGTCTAACAGTCATAGTCTGCAAGGTGGAATTATTCAGAGTGATTCTTTCTTGTTACATTGGAAGTGAAGAAGTAGTGTTTTTAGCAGTTTTGCAGAAAAAAGAAACTGGGAATACTAGATGTGCCTCATGTTTCAAGCCAATGCTATTCAGTATTGTTGTACAATACATCAACTGATATGGGCATCTCATATCACCCCTTGTTTCACTCAAGTTGTATCCTGCAATAAACCAAAACCGTGCAAATTACTGTTTATTGTCTTAACTGATCGTGGGGAGTCGGGTAGTAGGTAGTAGGGTGATTGGCGGATTGCTAAGTAACCAAATCAGCAGCCCTTACGAGGGTACTGCTACAGAAGTAAAGACCAGGACGGAACAAGCATGGTGCTGGCTTCATCAGAGTGGGTGCAGAGAGGCCTACAGGGAGAATCTAAGTAAGACGGCAGATACAGACTTGTGGAGCAACAAGTAGCAGAGAATTAAATGGGGTTCTGAAGTTTCTTGGCAAGGGTTATCAAACTTTACTGTCTACTTTAAGGAAATCTTTCCTGGACAAACATAAAGAATACCATTGAGGATTCAAACAAGTATGCAGGTAAGGACTGTTGACATTTCTCCAACCTTCTAAATTGCATGCTCTAGGTGTTTGACTCTCACAGATTCCAAAACTGTTTTTGTTTTTGTTTGTCTACCAGAAAGTCACAGGTCTTCCACCATGATCCACTATTCATGACAACATCCTGTATCTGTCTAATTACAGAGGGCACAGACTTCATTGCACATTCTGTGGCTCAATTAACTCACTTATCTCAGAATGTCACAACATGTCACTGGCTGTAGCCTTCGATCTTAAAAAGAAAAAGATGTGATATTGATCTTTTTAATTGGCGAGCCATGGTGAGTAATGTGAGCCAAAGACAGCAATGAAGCCCCTTCTTCACAAGTTATATATATATATATATATCTTATGAATATATAAACAGCCAAGAGCTAGCTGGTAGTGATTATTATCCAGAACAGTTTTCTCCTACTGCAGCTTATCCCCCTACTGAGCCTTCTGGTGTCTACAATGGCCACCATCATTGATAGAAAGAAAGAAAGCTCTATTTGTGGGAAAAAAAGGACATCAATTTTGTTTGGGTACAACATCGCACGACCACACAATTGTCAGTTAAAGCGACGCAGTGCCGTATCGCAAAAAATGGCCTGGTCATTAAGGGGGCAAATCTTCCGGTCCTTAAGTGCTTAAGTTCAATCAAAAGAAAACACATTTTGGGGGTTCAGAAGGCTCCCCTTCACCATGACGTAAATTTGCAATGAAGAACTGAACCTGGGCTTGTGAAGAAGTGATCCCAAAGGGCAGTTGCAAAAAGTGTTGACAGAAGGATCTGCTACAGATGCTGCAGCTGGGTGCACACTATGAGAAAATTGGAAGAATAAGTCCATACAAGGCATGATCGTTTGATTTCTGTATAGTGTCTACACAACTTTCGACATCCGATTTAGACTTTGCAAATAAAAATTTATGAAGGAACAAACTCCCAAATTTTTATCGTAGGTGAACAGAACAAATGGTTTTGTTTAATGTGTATTATTTTCGTACCATTTTCTTAGGAGAATAATCAGATAGGAAAGACATGCCATGATCATAAACAACAAAAAAAGCCTTTGCCGTACGAGAATTTTTGTACATTATTTCCTTCCATGGTTCCGGCTTGCTGTGAAACATTGAGGTAAACTGGAAGATTGTTTGCCAGATTTTCTTATAGTGTGTTTTTTCTATCGATCTCAACTTATAATGAAATTCGCTTTAAGAGTTGACATAGGTACCTGGTATTCCTCGACAAATAATAGCAATAAAAACAGAGAGTCTGACCCTTCTCACTGCCCCTTCCACAACTGTCAATGACATAAAATCCCATTATTTGCCAGGACAGTCCTGCATCTATGTGTTTTGTCTTGGTGACATCCCAAGATCACAGCATCACCCTAATTTGAGTTACTAAGCCTAACCTGTAATTCAAAAAGGGTTTAAACAGAGGCTGGTTGGAGAAAGGGCAAGATCTGGACAAGACTGACAAGAATGTGCGCCTATTAAGAGTGGGCCATGGGCAGGGGGTGACAGTGTCCCAGGATTAGGATGAATATGTTGGACAGTATGCAATGAGCGTAGCTGAACCAACACTCTTTAAAGTGACTAACACTACATTATATTCTTACTCTCGAAAAATAACCCATACACATCCACTAATTAATGGCCCTGGTCCTGGCCCTGAAATCACTTCCAACTATGTTTTTTCTGCCTCCATGAGCTCTTGAACCTCTCCTAATCTCTTCAGTTCTGTTTGGTTAAAAGAAGCAGAGCTGTGGTCATGGGCACTGCTACTACAAATCACATAGTCCGTAGTTCCTAGTCCATCTCAGGAGCAAACAAGAAAGGGTGTGTACGTTCCTATATACAGTGGGACCATGGGGATCTAACGTAACCTACCTCTAACAGGAAGTCAGACACAGCAGCAATAAACATGGAATTTGAAGATTGAAGTTAGAAGCTGATTGGCTACCATGCACAGCTGCACCAGATTTTGCTTTGATAAACCCCTCGTGGGAAATAACTTTGGACTCGAGTTACACGATTGCAGTCCTCTTCACTAGATTACTGAACTCTAACATCACCAAATTGTACTGTTTGATTTCAGGCTAATCATTGATTAATTTTAATCAATCTTCACTATATACATCTCCATACGGGTAGCATACCTGGAGGGAACTGAACCCAGAACACCAGATCTGTAAGTCTTAAGCCTATGCACAACCATTATGAATGCAGCTTTTTTTTTTTTTTTTTTCTTTAAAGAAAGCTCTTCTAAATTGCCACAGATTATAGTACTGCAATGATTGTATTTTCCTGAAACATCTGTCAGTAGATCAGTATGCAAACTATAAAGATATCTCTGTCACAAATTTCAAATATTTGCCTGTGGATTACACATTAAAGGCATTCATTCCCTCCGTTGGTAGACTTCTATCTCAAATCAATGTGTTGCTCAAAAAAATGTAGAGTGTCTTAGTTCAAAAGCTAGGATGATAAATTAGCTTTTGTGCAGTTGTTTGATGTAACACAGGAAAAAATGCAGGTCCCCTATAAAGAAAGTCATTCTCTGCTAGCTTCCAAGGGAATGTGTTTTCCTTTGCAATGTAAAAGGAGATCCAAATCAATGCAAAACATTTCCAAAGGGATCAATTCTAAGCTAGACATTTTCACTTAAATCTTTAAAGACCTACTCCAGCCAAAACATATTTTTGGGGTTTTGATCAGCTTGGGGAAGGGGTATAATAACTGTCATCATGAATTGAAGAAGCTGCTTGGATGACTGGTGAAGCATATTCAACATTACAGAACACGTCCAGTTGCTTGTGACTAACTACTACTAAGTCTACTGGGGTTGATTTACTAAAACTGGAGAGTGCAAAATCTGGTGCAGCCCTGCGGCAAAGAAACCAATCAGCTTCCATGTTTTTTTGTCAAAGCTTAATTGAACAAGCTGTAGTTAGAAGCTAATTGGCTACCATGTACAGCTGCTCCAGATTTTGGACTCTCCAGTTTTAGTAAGTCAACCCCACCCATGTCTTGAATAAGTGAGATCCATCACATACAATATCTGTCAAGTCTGTACTGCCATCTGTGTCCCAGATGGGGAGATTTCACCTTATTGCTTGTCCTTGTTATATCACAGGAATTGGGAAGATCTCAAAAACGTAATAAAGTTTGATCTACTAAAGACAAATACACCATGCACTGCAAGTATATGCAACCTACTCCAGAGCTTGGTAAAGGAAAGGAGCCTTAGTTATATTTGAACAACTTCCCAACCAGTGATGTACCCGTACTTTTGGTGGTTATACCAGGATGATCCCTGCATCTGTCAGAATCACCCCAGTATCGTTTTTTAGAGCCGGCACCGGGAGACCCAAGAGACCAGCCAGTGCATCCACAAACTGGCTGGACAGCCAAGCAAAGCCGGGATCGGCTTTGACCGGCTGTTCGTAATAGTAACCCGGAAGTGATGACACGGCATCACTTCAGGTGTACTTGGAAACCATCAGTGCCATTTATTTTAAAATCCAAAGCATTCAGAAACACCAATCTTGGTGTTTTTAAATGCTTTTAAGTGCAGAGGTGGGATTTGGGGTCTTATAGACCCCAGATCTCTCCATAAAGAACTCTACCATCAACGTGAATGCTGTTCTTTGCACTCTGTTTATCAGGAACAACCATCACACAAACAGTGGAGCTCTGCTGATTACACTGGAAGAGTCAATCTCCCACTGTATTTGGACAGACAGCCTTGCTGAGCGCAAGAGATATCCAAAGAGCAAAGGCAGGAGAGGTGCTCTCTCCACCACTAAAGGCATGGGAACTGAGGGAAAATCTCTCTAACAAAACACAGACACCAAAAAATAATCTAATAAGGTTTTTAACCCTTTCATACTCTAGCCAAAGTTTTTTTTTTTTTTTATTATTTGGGTTATACAGTAAAACCTTGGATTGCGAGCATAATTCGTTCCATAAACATGCTTGTAATCCAAAGCACTCTTATATCAAAAGCAAATTTCCCAATAAGAAATAATGGAAACTCAAATGATTCGTTCCACAACCTTTTATTCACAAGTCCTTCAGTTTATAGTCCATATAAAAAGATTATAGCAATGTGACCAGGTTGTGTAACCATAAATTGTCCATCCACAAATGGAAGCCTTCACAAGGGGACTAGAAGCAAAATCCAGCAGGAACCACAGAGTATAAAAGAGAAGAGAGGCGCCTCTAAGTGTAGCAATATCGTTACATTTAATGAAGGTACAACACTTAGCAACTCACATGGTTGATTAAAAGAGGCACATCTAAGTATGCAGGCATCCGGGGGAAAAGCTGTCCACATAGACCATCCCCTGCACTACCGGCTCTCACCGCCATCAGTCTGCAATCGTGACCGGGAAGACTACCCCGCAGTAGAGAGATCTGAAAGCGAGGCTTGAATTGCTTGTGGAAGGGATGACATTGATGGCGGTGAGGAGGACGGTCGGTCTAGGCGGACAGCTTTACCCCGGATGCCTGCATGCTTAGATGTGCCTCTTTTAATCATAAACCATGGGAGTTGCTAAATGTTGTACCTTCATTAAATGGAACCATATTGCTACACTTAGATGCACCTCTCTTCTCTTTTATACTAAGTTGTGACATGACGCTACTTGTATATCAACACATCGCTTGTATATCAAGTCAAAATTCATTAAAAATTGTTGCTCGTCTTACAAAACGCTCTCAAACCAAGTTACTCTCAAACCAAGGTTTTACTGTACTAGTGCTGAATGAAGACAATACATCAACACATATATTTCAGGTTCCCAAACAGACTACTTGCAAAACCGCTACTTGCAATACACACACTGAGTGCTAAAATGTGTGTACCTTTAGTTAAACTTACACTAATCATTGAGTGCAAATGATACAAGCATGGGAGAAGGTTCCAATTTGTCTTGCAATTTAACCTTTGACAAATGACCCAAAAACACAGAAGCGCACTAGTAATGTTCAATGTGTCTGGCACTAATAAACTGCTCCAATACACTTCTTCACGGATCTTGTTAAGATAAAGTCTCCTTTAGCCAGATAACATTTAAGGAGGACACAGAATGGTGAGTGGTTTGAAAAAAACAACAGATATTTCTCTAAAGGCAAAAAAATAAAAAATTTCCAAAGGACATTTGAAAAACAAAATAGTTTTATAGCTATTTCTGAACAAATAGTTTGTTTTTGCAAAAGTCAACTCCATTGCCAGAAATTGAAATCAAACTCTACCACCAATATTATTATTATTATTCAGGATTTATATAGCGCCAACAGTTTACGCAGCGCTTTACAATAGAAAAGGGAGACTATACAGTTATAATACAATAAAATACAAGAGGATTAAGAGGGCCCTGTTGTTGGTGTAAATAACATGAAAGCATGGATGCACCTTTGGGATGTTGTGGACTAGGAGATTTGCATCATGGATGTGCAGCTGACAGATCTGCAGCAACTGAGGAATGTTTCCAACACCTTGTTGAATCTACGTCATGAAGAATTAAGGCAGTTCTGAAGGCAAAAGGGTAAAGTGTGAAGGCAACCCGGTACTAGCAAGTGGTACCTGCATAGATCACTATATCAATAAAGGGTAACTCCTACCCCTAGACTCTTGGACTCTTGGAATCTGTTTCACTGTACTGGCTTCCGAGAAGACTGATACAAGGGCTTGATAAATTATTCTTACTGAATGTGGCCAAATTTCTCTACTGGAAGAAATCTTCTGCACCTCCAAACTGTGGTTTCCATGAACAGATTAAATCACTCACAACTACTCATGTGATCCTCAAGGTGAAGGTAATGGTATGGCTTTGCTGACTTGTCCAAAAAAAAACACTCCTGACTAGAGGTTATGGCAACTACATTATCATAATATCTACTGTTATCTAGTTGTAATACCCCCTTGTAGCTATACTTATAAAATACTTAATGAGGTTGATTTACTAAAGGCAAATAGGCTGTTCACGTTTCAAGAGAATATGCCCTTCTCAAGGGATTTTTTACCAGAGCTTAGTGAATGTGAACTCTTAAATCACATATAAACCCAATTACAAAAATTTTATAAATTGACGCTTACCAGGCCTTAGATGTAGTGACTGCATTCGTTTTCACTTTCGGGGCTAGGAACATTTTTGGCAAGTACAGAAAATACCTGTTGTTCTTGCCAGAAATGCAGTGTCCTTGTCACTTCGTTGAGCTTAACAGAAAGCACAAATTAAAGTGGTTGTAAAGGATAAAGTTGCGTTTTCTGCATTAAAGTAAAAAAAAAAAACGTTTAGGTGCTAACCACCCACCCATTTACCTGAGCTATTGGCTCCTGCTGCTGTCAATCAAATCCTTTGATGAGGGAGCAGGGGAAGGGGCGGGCCACACTGTGTGTGTCAATAGACGCACATAGTGCAGCTCAGGATTGAGCTCGCACAAATACCATTGCAGCAAGCAGCTTGCTATGGGGGGCAGGAGGAAGGCAGGAGAAACCAGGAGAGACAGTGGGGGACCCCAGAACAGGAGGATCGGGGCTGCTCTGTGCAAAACCCGTGCACAGAGCAGGTAAGTATAACAATCACTTTAAATGTAAAATTAAAATTAAAAGGGGGTGATTTATTGTACAGCCAATCAATGCCAATATTAAAAATAATCTACATTTCCAATAAGAATAAATTCTGCTTTACTTATCTGATCAGGCAAAGTATGGCATGCAAGTGCACTAAGCCATTACAACCAATGAGAAATCACTTTTTTCATTGATAAGTGAAATCTCATTGGGTGCTGTTGGTTATTGCACTTTGCTCACTATCAGGGGCGTTGCTAGGTCTACAAAAGATCTGGGGCTAGAGCCCATAGCAGCGTAGTAAAGAAAGTCATACACTTGGGCGGGCATACACATGTATATACAGTAATATACGTGTGTGTGTATATATCCCCAGAGAGCCCCCCACTTACATCAGGGTCCATAGAGAGCCCCCCCTTACATCAGGGTCCCCAGAGAGCCCCCCTTACATCAGGGTCCCCAGAGAGCCTCCTCCTTACATCAGAGTCCCCAGAGAGCCCCTTACTTACATCAGGGTCCCCAAAGAGCCTCCCCTTTGCATCAGGGTCCACAGAGAGCCCCCCACTTACATCAGGGTCCCCAGAGAGCCTCCTTCTTACATTAGAGTCCCCAGAGAGCCTCCCCTTGCATCAGGGTCTCCAGAGAGCCCCCCACTTACATCAGGTTTCCCAGTGAGCCTCCCTTACATTAGGGTCCCCAGAGAGCCTCCCCCTTAAATCAGGGTCCCCAGAGAGCCTCCCCCTTAAAATCAGGGTCCCCAGAGAGCCTCCCCCTTGCATCAGGGTCCCCAGAGAGCCCCTCACTTACATCAGGGTCCCCAGAGAGCCTCCCCTCCCGTTGGGGACCCCTGCAGAGATTAGGAGCTATGGGCCCCAGATTCGGGGCTATAGCCCCAAAAGCCACCCCCTAGCAACGCCACTGCTCACTATTAATACTCTTCTCACAGCCTCACTAAATACACCAGTATAATTAATGTAAAATTAAAAGGGGGTGATTTATTGTACAGTCGATCAATGTCAATATTAAAAATAATCTACATTTCCAATGAAAATATAGTCTCCCTTACTTATCTGAGCAGGCAAAGTATGGCATGCAAGTGCACTAAGCCATTATAACCAACGAGAATTCACTTTTTTCATTGATAAGTGAAATATCATTGGGTGCTGTTGGTTAATGCACTTTGCTCACAATTAATACTCTTCTCACAGTCTCACACCAGTATATTTAAAGGGGCAACTGTCTTTTTAACAATGTATACTCTGTTAAAAAGTATCACCTCTTATACACTAGGCTGCATTTTAAATGTCGCTAGGAAACAACGACAGAGACAAACAGGCGCTGTCAGGGAGAAGGCTGATGTAGAACTCAAGCATGAAATAAGGGAATTCACTTGGTAAACTGGTCAAAACAAAACACTAGACTCTTCTTTGAAACTCTTCTTTTTGAAAATAAGAGTTTTTCTTTTTTTTCTTACTTGAATTCTCTCGGAGCAGACATTATTAATCATCTGTTTTTTACAGCCGTTGACTGATGCTATTCATTAAATTGCGCACGGTTGCAAACTTTACCCTCGCAGAGCTCTCAACGTCAACCATTGTTCTGCTAAGTGGACTCTCAGCATCAGAGCTTTTATTGAAGTCATAAAATAAGGGAAGCCTGAAAGGGATCGCCGCCACAAAACAGACACACAACAACAAAAGTGTTTGCTGGAGAAGCGTAGATGTATTGGGCTTGTAATTCATGGCTCACACTGTGTTGTGTCCTTCTTTCTACCTCAATACACACATTGCCTTGGCTCCTCAAAGAGGAGCAACCAAACCATTGCTTCTCTCCTAGCAACCGCAAGCTCTTGGAGAAGAAGGCATGTTGTCTGCTTGGAGAGGAAACAGAGGGAATTTTTTTGGAAACACAAAGACAGACACATGTTCGTTTGCATCTCAGTGCAATGCAACAGTTTGTTTATTATGTGATTAGAGATGATCGACCACATTAGAACATACGGCTCATTCAATAAGTTGGCGAGCCTTGCTTTAGAAAACTGGCTTGCCATTGTATTGAAAAGAGACCTGTTTGTCTTGTTTATTTAGTTGAGAGCTTGGGATCGGAAAATGGGATGTCTAGACTGATTTAACGCAAGAAACCCATAGATGAACAGATCGCTTACAATTGAAAGATTTGTATGATACGTAAGATGAGATCATAAAATGTCTACCCATTGTCCAATCCATGTGGTCACGCTGTGATGTACCTTACAATTTGTCCAAAGTTATACCATAAAAAAATTACCCCACTTGAAGAAGCACCACTGTAGAGTAAGTGGTAAAAATTTGTATCCACTTCTTTTATGTCATACAAAATGTACAAAACCTATATAAACAATTAAAAAAAAACTAATGTACTGCCAACATCTAAGCATAAAGACGAATCATTAAACTCTTACTACTTGTTTTTAAGGGTTGGAGTGAAGGCTTTTCCATGGACAATTTTTAACGTCCTATCCTTAAAGTAGAATTCCATGCAAAACCAGTCTTAAAAATGATCCCTAATATCGCTTCTGACAAATCTGTGTAAGGAAGACCTGTATACTTACCTATTATTAGGCCAAACTGGTCCTGTCATGTGATCTGCTCCCTTGTGACAGCCAGCAGCGGCAGCAGGAGGGAGCACCAACAACGGATAGGCCATAGGGGCCTATGGGTGACATCACTGCTCCCAATACTGCATTGACATCTTTTTCAAGCACTCTCTTCTTCCCTGCAGCTGGCACTGGCTGATACAGGGGAGATCATGTGGCCAGACCAGAGCAGCCTGAAAATAGGTAAGTATACAGATCTTTCTTACACAGATTTGTCCATATAGGTAATAAGAAGGTGGAGGAACTCTTTTTTTTTTTTTTGACTAGTTAGGTTTTGCGTGGAATTCTACTTTAAGTTGACCATACACAAATCAAATTTTGACTTTTTCCTACTGAATTTGGTGAAATTAGAGTTGTGGGTGACCCTGCTGGCTGGTTCAGCTCCACAAACTTTGATCTCATCAAAGAAATCTGGCAGATAACTGTTGATAAATGGTGATTAGAGCCAATAAGCTGCAGTCACTTTTCAGGTATTTTGATAGCCAGCACCCGGACCAACAGGATTCGTCCATTTGTGCTGTTTGGTGTTCAGCCCACAAGATGAACTAAATAAATCTCTGAGTGTATGGCCAGCCTTAGTATTAGCCATCTATTCTCTGGCATTGGGACCATATCATGGAAAACAGAACATGTCTGATACGTTTTATAGTAGGACTCCTTGTCTTTATCAGACTATGAAAAGAACGGCCTGTGTTCTTCTATTGCAACCAACCTGCTGCCAGCTTCCAGTGGTTGGTTGCAGTAGATGAGCAGTGTTTGATATCATAAAAACACAATGATTAATGAAACAGCAGAAACAATGATTAATGAAACAGTTTTTTTAGAAATACTGTATACTAGACAGGCCAGTTCAATTTGTCCTTCCATAATGACCGTGGTTCCGATCCTAATGAGAGCCATCCCGGAATATTTTAGTTGCTAGAACACTTAGTGCCAAATTGTTTCCATGTTCTCAATCTTTCCATTTCCTCTGATCTTTCAGACAGTCTTTAAACAGAATACTAAAACCACCCTGACACGCAGTAACTATCACTGAATGTCAGTTATTAACTCCAACTACTGGATAAGCACAAACGATTCCACGCAATAATTAAACCCTAGAAATGCAAGGACCTCAATTTACAAGTGGTCCACCACTATGATAGAGCAACGTATTTCATGTTTACAAAAACACACCTGAGGATAAAATTAAAAAGTATACTTACCTTACATCCCAGCTTTTTCCTGCAGTGCCTTATGCCACGTACACACGATCGGATTTTCCGACAACAAATGTTGGATGTGAGCTTTTTGGTGGAAAGTCCGACCATGTGGATGCCCTATCAAACATTTGTTGTCGAACTTTCCACAAACAAATGTGGGCTAGCAGGTTCTCAAATTGTCCGCCAACAAATTTTTGTTGTCGGACTTTACGATCGTGTGGACGCAAGTCCCTCACACAAAAGTCTACGCATGCTCGGAATCAAGTACGAGCCGGAAGCGCTCGGTCTTTTAAAACTAGTGTTCGTAATGGAGATATCACATGACTATTGAACTTCCTTTTTATTGGCTCGCTGTACGTCTTGTACGTCACTACGTTCGTAATTGTTGGCCAACATTTGTGTGACTGTGTGTGTGCAAGACAAGTTGGAGCCAACAACCTTCAAACAAAATTACACAGTTTTGTTGTCGGAAAGTCCGATCGTGTGTACGGGGCATAAGAGTGACGTCACTGGTCTTCCAGCATGATACTGGGAATGCTAAGGATTTTAAATCTGGCAAGAAGATTCTCCTGCGCTGTGCTAGAGTGTCTTCCCTGGTCTATTCAGACTCTTATTTCTAGGACAGTAATTTGGAAAGCACTGAAGCCACTAGATCAGCATGACAGCCAATGAACCACAATTTTTACATGGAGAACAACTGTAGCATCCCCTTAAAGAGAAATTATAGCCTTTAACAGTCAAATTGCGCCTTTGCAGCACTTGATCACACGTGCATTAATGTGCATTGTTTTTTGCTTTAAAGAGCGTTGTGGTAAAGCAGCTCATCATTTTTGAATGGGCTGCCAATACACTACAACACAGTTTTTAATGGACCAATAGTGTTTTTTAAAGAGTAACTACAGTCTGCTCACATAATTTGTAATAAAAGCTGAAGCTTTCCTCCAACCACTTTGCATATTATTTTATATATACTGTGATTCTGTACTTGCCAAATATGCTGCAAAAATCACCCTCCACTGAGTCTGGCTGCAACCATTTTAACTCTGGGCAGCCGAAGCTGCTCCCTGTTAACTTCCTGGATTTACACAGACACCTCCAACTCTGCAGCTCTCATTGGCCCTCTTATGACTCATCTCCCCTCCCTTTCTGGCAAACTCTCACAAGAGAAAATTGAGAGAGCTGTGCATGATGTCATAAGCCTAGGTTTTTTACCAGACAAGAAACAGGAAGTGGGCTGTATAAGGTATTTACTGGCATAAAAAAATAATTACTATCCAAGGTTAAAACAACAAGTGCAGAAGATTGAAAGTTTAAAAAGTTCCGCTTTAAGTGCAGTACTATAAATAACTGCATCACACAGACCTGAAAAGAGGTGTTTTAGTTCCAGTATACAGTGGAACCTCGGATTGCGAGTAACGCGGTTTACGAGCGTTTCGCAATATGAGCACTGTATTTTTAAAAATCGTAACTGGGTTTGCGAGTGTTGTCTCACAACACAAGCGCAATTCAAGCCAAAGGGTGTGCAGTACCGTGTTTGGATTGAGGTGGGGGGGCGCCGGTTGCCGCCGTTCGGAAATGCACGGAGAGGCTGGAGGACAGCTTGGCTGACCTCGGCCAACCTCGGGAACGGAGTCTTTCCGAGGTTTTCCGAGGTCAGCCGAGGTGTCCTCGGGCCTTTCCGGACGTTTCTGAGGCACTCCGGCGCCCCCCCCCCACCTCTGGACGCATTCGGTATTGCATGCCATTGAAGTCAATGCGGAACAAATTATTTTTGTTTCCATTGACTTCAATGGGTAAACTCGCTTTGATATGCGAGTACTTTGGATTACGAGCATTCTCCTGGAACGGATTATGCTCGTAATCCGAGGTTCCACTGTATATGTAAAAGGGATCATCTTGATGCACATAGCCATATCATTAATGCTTTAAAATGTTGTTGTGTATAGTTTTGAAAAAACACATGGTACAACTATATGTGATCGTTACATATGCATCTTTTGCATCCTTTTAATTGCGAGTCTACCAGACAAGGCTTGTCTAAATTAAAACTGTAGTCTCTAGTTAATTAAAATTCTCTCCATGGTCCAAGACAATATAACCTCAGCCTAGGCTAAAGAATCTTGGAGCTTTGTATTCATTAAAAGAAAAAAGCAATTTTTTCACTCATCAAAATAATGTGATTTGGTAGTACCGATATATAGATTCTTGTGCAGAGCAAATTTAGAGAGGTTCTTCAGTTCCCCTCACAAAAAAATAAAAATCAGCAGCTACAAATACTGTAGCTGCTGACTTTTAATGAAAATACGCTTACCTGTTCAGGGATCCAGCGTCCTCATCTGGGTCGGTTCTTTGCTGATCTCCAGGTTTCGGGCTCCGCCATGTTGACAGTAGGAAACCAGCTGTGACTCCTTGCGGCTTCACAGTTGGCTCCCCACTGCCCCCTGTGAATAGTCCTGCAGCCTCTTGGGACCTGTGATGTGTCCCAAGTGGCTGGGGAAGATGGGGGTCAATCCAGGCAGAAATGGGTGCAGGTATTTGTCAAAACCAGGTACCCACAGCCCAAAAAAAATGTGGGCCAAAAGTTGAAGAAGAGGGGTGGAGGTGGCAGAAAAGTGGAACTTCTGGGAAGTTCAGCTTTAATGTGTCCACTTTTTAATCCAATAGGCCTATATTCACCAAGGATAGGCCCTATGATAACCAATCATCCTCAGTTCTTTTAACTGCAAAAAATAAGAGAAGTTGTATACCAGACCTTGATAACATAGATTAGAATTTTAGAAATTTGAATTATTAACCTCAGCCATTTTTTATATGCTGACATTTAAAGCACAATACTTTCTAAAAGAGATTTGATCTTTTTTTATTCCAGGGGATACATGTTACTATGCTTTTTCCTTAGTGTGAGGCCTTCTGTACGAGCTGCAAGCCACAGGGGAGCCATGTGTTTATGTGCTGGAAGCACCTGATGCCCTGGGAATTCACAAGTGAAAACCTGTTTGGCAGAGAGACAGGGAAACAGTCACAGGTAAGCCGTGGTGGTAAACAAAGGCAGAGGCAGTATTAAAAGGTCATGGGCCATAGAAACATCTTCATTCTCAGCATGTGCAAACATTGCTTACTTTATTCTTATGGATGTGTACTGCATGCCGTAATGTTTTATCGCTATCAACAAGGTCAAATTCAGGATGAGGTCTTCAAAAAAAAGTACAGCCTCAAATAAACATCCCAACATATGTACTATTCCAAGGATGCTCCATTGAGAAAGCTATCTGGATTATTTGCTGCAGGCAATGCAAAGAGGATGTGCAAACAGCAAGAGCAGATACCAAGTAATTAGAAATCATCACCCAACGGATTGTACTGCAGCAATCTGATACATGATTGGCTTCTTTTGGTTAGTGGACTTTGCACAACATTACTACTCTTTCTGCTGCTTTATTAAACACTATATTACCCCAGGTTATTGGGACACCGGCCTTTACACGCGCATGAACTTTAATGGCATCCCAGTGTTAGTCCGTAGGGTTCAACATTGAGTTGGCCCAGCCTTTACAGCTAAAACAGGTTCAACTCTTCTGGGAAGGCTGTCCACAAGGTTTAGGAGTGTGTCTATGGGAATGTTTGACCATTCTTCCAGAAGCACATTTGTGAGGTCAGGCACTGATGTTGGAGAGAAGGCCTGGCTCGCATTCATTCTCCACTCAAATTCATCCCAAAGGTGTTCTATCGGGTTAAGGTCAGTCGCGTTCCTCTGCTCAAAACTCACTCATCCTTGTCTTTACAGACCTTGCTTTGTGCACTGGTGTGCAGTCATGTTGGAACAGGAAGGGGCCATCCCCAAACTGTTCCCGCAAAGTTGGGAGCATGAAATTGTCCAAAATGTCTTGGTATGCTGACAACTTAAGAGTTCCCTTCACTGGAACTAAGGGGCCAAGCCCAACCCCTGAAAAACAACCCCACACCATAATCCCCCATCCACCAAATGATTTGGACCAGTTGGCAAAAGACCCTATCAGTCTTGTCTGTCATAAATGCTTCCTTCTGCCGGTCATGTACACTGAGTTGCGCATGTGCAGCTCAGCATACATTGATGGCCATGGTGATGTGACTTCTGTGGGTATGAAGGGGAATGACATAATCGCGGCCTGGCCATTTAAGCAGTCAGACAGACGGAACATGGGGTTGATGACAGTGCAGCACTGGAGGGCACATTATGACAGGTAATGTGCTAATACTGTATGTGGTGCATACTAGCACATTATGGCATAATCCTTAAACATTTCATTTAAAAAAAATGGAAGTTTAATACCGCTTTACCTACCTGTGAATATTTATTAAGTGTCAAATTCACTACATATTTCCCAATGTATATATATATATATATATATATACACATCACCACAGTATCACCTTCATTTTTTGGTAAAATAGATGCTCTTAAAGTGGTTGTAAACCCTTTACAATCACTTTTTGCTACAGGTAAGCTTGCATGTAGCTACACTGGATATCTCCTAAACCTGCACGGTTTAGGAGATATCCCCTGTATTTGGATGTGCCAACGTCATCGGCAAATGCACACTGAAGCAATGGCAGTATGTGTTTCGTTGCTTCAGTTAGACTACCGCTACGGACAGAACTGTTTGGGTTGCACATGAGGACCAATCACATTGTTGACATGATTTCAACCTTGAATCTTCTGGTTGACTGTAAGCATCACTGAGAGATCCCCTTTGAGAGATATCTATGAGTTCTCTGTGCAGACACCCCATATAGATTGTATTTAAATGTGTAGTCTTCCAAAAAAGTGAATAATGTTAATACAATTTCATCCTTGGCATTGGATGTAGCTGAGATCTCCCACCCAGAATACCTAACCGGCTGTGCCGCTGTTATTGGCCTGTCTATGTATGGAGTGATAACACTCCATTAACATTATCTCTTTACAACTCTCTTGTTCAATGACTTGGCTTCACATGACAGAGCACATTCCATAAACTGAATATTATGCTATATCTACGCTCAACAGTGCATTACTTTCATCATTATTATTATTTTTCTTCAAATCTCATCTTCACTTCACTAGAAACATCATTTATTTAACTCATTTTATTTTTAAAAACTCTGACATGCAGCACTGAGGACATTCAACAATCCACATCTGTCTCTGACCTTAAACAACTTCAAGCTGAACTCTGGGAATACAGCAGATGAAATACATATAAGGGAGCCTTTTACCTGCAAAATTATTTGTATTTATGTCTATTCCACTGTGAGACTTACACAGCTCTGCCACACAAGCAGATCAAGAGATCTGATTTTTCTCTACTAAAGCTAAGCAAAAATGATAGGTTTTATCCACACCCTAGCCTGTGACTGGACAGTGAAGGGAGAAGCAGCTCATTGATTATTGTATCTCTCTGTCGCTTTGCTCTCTCCCTCTATTAGCATGTTCCTTATTAGCAGGGCCCTGGGCAAACATTTTCTTTGGCCCTCTCAAAGCCACTTATAAACAATTTTCGGGGCAGTGCGGGCTCAAGGGGAAGCTGCTTTGGGCCCCACAATAATGAGTGGACCCGGGGCAGCTGCCCCTTTTGCACTGCTTCAGAGACAGCCCTGCTTATTAGCACAATAGCACTGCAGCACAGCTAACTGGCTCCTTGTGTGTTTATTCTCCCTCTCCTAGTCTGAACTCTGATTTACAGGGAATGCAAGAGGCTGATACCATTTCAATATCAGGTACTGTTTGCATTTAAAAAAAAAAAAACCTTTTATACTAATAAATAATAATTTTATTAATAATTATAGACTTGCATTTACTTCATTCCTCACTCTTATACCTGCTAGCATTCGTCTCTTCTCTCTGACACTCTGGGTGGTCTCTCGTCATCCTCACGTACAACACAGGGCTAGTGGCTCTGTATTATATGTGATGATTTCAGCAGGCAATTTCCAGCCAGAGTGCCTTAGAGAAATTGCTACTGTGGACCGGTCACAAAGCCTAGAGGATGGCTGAAGTAGTAGGGAGTAAGGTAAGTATTAAAGCATATGACTCAACTCCTAGACTAAACAAATATTTTTTGGGGACTTTAATAAAAAGTCTATGTACAATTGTTGACCTCATATGAAGCTTCTGTTTTGCAGCACAATGGATGTGCTTTACTGCTCCTTTCCGCTATGCATCGGCCAACTCATTGATAACAATGAATTCCCTGTGTGGCTAATGGATTAGCTATTTTTCTGTCCCTTTAGTGGTTAAAGGAGTTCTATAGTGGCAGCATGCACTTTTATAACATTAGCATTGTATTAATAATACAAACATTATTTTTGATATTCCAATATAAGCTTACTTGAAAAATCTCCTTTCCTGTTGTGAGTGCTGCCTGTCTGCTGGCCATCTCTTAGCACAACTTTCTGGATTCCATGCATGCTTTGCAGCTTCTCCTCTGTGGCATACTTTCAGTTTCTAAGGACTACATATCCCATGGTGCATTGCTGCCTGCAAGCAGTGGTTCCTGTACTGACTCCGCCTCCTTAAACTCCTCCTCTCCGCACCTCTGTAGTTCAGAAGGCAGGCTCTGTGAAATGTGTGACACTCACAGGGCTCAGTGAACATACGTCACTGATTTCACGTAAGTAAATGTGTGGCGATCTTCATAAAGTAAGTTTACCAACTTTGAGATTGTTCAGAATAATAGGAGTAGGCTAGAAATCATTTATATACAATGTGGATATAACTATTTGATTTTACATTTTGACTATAGATGTACTATAAACACTTGCCAGCGCACGCCGATTTACGCCAGCAGAATGGCGCTGGTAGGCAAAAGGGCAGGTAAGACCCCTTTAAGAGGTGATGTCGCGGGCCTCTGTGAACGTGACCACGGATCCCGTGTACTCGATGTCCGCCGGGTACCTGCGATCGTGTCATGGAGAGGTAGAACGGGGAGATGCTTTTGTAAACAAAGCATTTCCCCGTTCTGCCTAGAGACAGGACAGAGATCCCTGCTCTCTGTCATAGAGAGCAGTGATCACTGTCCTGTGGGTTGAAGCCCAGCCCCCTCACAGTTAGAATCACTCCCTAGGACACACTTAACCCCTTCACTGCCCCTGGTTGTTAACCCCATTCACTGCCAGTGTCATTTACACAGTAATCAATGCATTTGTATAGCACTTATCGCTGTATAAATGACAATGGTCCCAAAATAGTGTCAAAAGCATCCGATCTGTCCGCCATAATATCGCAGTCCCGATAAAAATCACAGATCGCCGCCATTACTAATAAATAAAAATTAAACATAAAAATGCTGTAAATCTATCCCCTATTTTGTAGACGCTATAAATTTTGCGCAAACCAATCAATATACGCTTATTGCAATTTTTTTTAGCAAAAATATGTAGAAGAATACGTATCGGCCTAAACTGAGGAATAAATTTTTTTTTATATATTTTTGGGGGATATTTATTATAGCAAAAAGTAAAAAATATTGTGTTTTTTCAAAATTGTCGCTCTTTTTTTGTTTATAGCGCAAAAAATAAAAACCGCAGAGGCGATCAAATACATCCAAAAGAAAGCACTATTTGTGGGGAAAAAAGGACGTCAATTTTATTTGGGTACAGAGTCGCACGACCGCGCAATTTTCAGTTAAATCGATGCAGTGAAGAATCGCAAAAAGGTCTCTGGTCAGAAAGGGGGTAAAATCTCCCGGGGCTCAAGTGGTTAATCTACAAATCTCTACATTTAATACTATAATGGAAATATGCAAAAGCAAGCATGTAAAAAATGTGAAAGTCAAATAGATATTAGGCCCCATTCACACTTTGTGATTTGGAGTCGTAGGCAGAATCACCACAATTCTGCCTGCGATTCCAAATCGCATGGCAGCTGCGGCAAAACTTGCAGCGCGCATATGGGTGAAATTTATTCTTGAAGTAATACTAAACCCAGGACTATGTGTCCATATCTGGTCTCCCACAGTACACAGAACATTGAAATGCAATTATTATTATTATGTAACTTCTATCAGTGTCTACTTAAAGTTTGTAGGAGGAGTTTTCATTCTCCTCTGACTGTCCTATGAGGCTGCATGACACCTGACCCTTTGTCTGGACAGTGCTGATTGGCCCTGTGCTGATCACATGCACTCTTCCAAGAAAAAAAAAAAAATATCTAGCAATACACACCAAACTGAGCATGTGCAGAGTGCCCCCAAGGCGTTGTAATATCAGGAGAATAATTGGGGGCCGTAAAAGAAAGGGAGGATCAGAGAAGACAGGATCAAACAGCCTTTTTACACAGTGCAGAGGATTAACCCCTTAGATTCCACAGTGAGTATAACAAGCATGCTTTACTACATATACACACTGATTTTACTGTTGTGGGTTTAGTAACACTTTAATGGCACCCCAAGCACGGAGCGTTTTTGCCACTATTGTCCCACCACCGAATTGCTCTCCAATTGTGGCAAAACATGTTTTAAAAATTGTGAGAAGTGTGTCCTCAAAAAGGAGCAGGAGCTGCTTTTCAGCGACAAATGTGCATAGTGGAAGCCCATCGAAATGAATGGGCTGCCCTAGGCGTGGCGCGAGTAAATCATGCTTTAAAAATTGTGATTGGGGAACGCTCGTTCCCGCTACACGAGATCTGAACGGGGCCTTAGGGATATCGCTGCCACATTTATTTAGCTTTTTGAGAGCACACCACCCTTTCTCTGCCATACATAGTATAAGATGTATTTAGATAAGAGACTGGCAACCCAATGATGTGTATTTTGAAAGAGCCACATATGACTAGTTGGGACCCCTAGTGAGAAATGAAATCCGGGAGCGCAGCGCTCCAACGTCAGATTGCTGATTGACTTTCAGTGCCGTGTCTGTAGGGGAATGTGTCAAAGCAATATCTCCAGAAAGTCTGATCTCTTCTAGCTATTCTGTAATAAAGACCAGCACGGTACAACTGCTACAGTCCTCAGCTAACATAAACCTTATTGAAAATACCTTGCTGATAAAAATAGCTATCCATACATCAGTAACATAATAACCAAGTGCAATAAAGGGACAGCAAACATCACAGAAGATGTGAGCACAAGGGTCTCCGAAATCAAGCCAGCGACAGACAATGAGGGAAAAGCATGAAATTGTCCCAATGTATTGTGAAAAGGCTTAATGACATTGACTATTATGCTTTTGTATCAGATAGGGGTGAAGGTATGCGGGATAATGTCCCCCCCTGCTAGGATATTAGAAGTCATAGATGAGCTCCAGCCTCAAAGAAAAGCAGACGCTCTATGCTCTTTTACCGTGAACGGAATTGCAAGAGATTTTCGAGGCAATGACATGAACTTAGGAATAAATGAAATTAATAAAAGTAAATATTTAATAACATTGATAATATGCAGGGTCAATGAGAAGAGCATAACGGTTCCCAGGGGCGTGCAGTGATCATTTTTAAGCTCACATAGACCACGCCATTAACCAAGGTCACACAACCCAAAAGCAGACACTAATTCTATTAAAGCTGAACACCAACCAAATAGATAAGATCTGTTGAAATGTTGTATGTTGATTGTTTTCCGCTAAAAGATTCCAAATTCTGTTCATTCTTGTGATCTAGATAGATCTGCCACACGGTGGGTGACCCCATTTTTTTTCTTCTATAGACAAGCAATCCAATTTGGTCACCCCCAGCCTGGCCTGCTGACTAGATGAGGTTCTTTCTTTTCTCTTCTACTAGCAATAATCCCTGTGTTCTCCTGGCAGGGTCAGCTCCCCTCGCCACACCATTCCCGCCACCAGCAAGAGAACACAATAGCTTCAGGTAAGGGATTCCCCCATCAACACTGAAGCTGGTTCGAATCTCGGCTGGTTCAGTATACCATGTATGGGCAGGCTGATTGTATCCAAGTGATCCATTGATCGACTAAGGTACAACCAGCATGTCAGATTTTTAGGATGCGATTATTGCCAGCAGCTATAGCCGCCAGCGATCATGCCTGTATTCTCCCTGCAGGGATGGCTCTCCTCGCCCCTCCCACTAGGATAACTCAATAGCTCCGTGGGACAGATTGCCCCATCAACACTGACTGTGTTGATGGGGGAATCAAGTGATTTTCTTTCCTGCAACCTGTGGTTGCAGGAAAAAAAATCACATAATCTATGGCTGACTTTAGTCAGACAGCAGTTTGCAGTTCAGCAGAGCCTGACTGGTTAGCTAAAGCCGCTAGCAATAATCCCTGTGTTCTCCCTGCAAGGACAGGTCTCCTCTAGCTAGCACATGGTTAGACCTAACTCTGACTCAGTCAGGAAATTGCCTTTTGCAGGCAGGGACCGTGGGTCCCTTTTAGTGTAGCAAAAATAGAATAGGAAGTCTTTAGTGCTAGCTGTCCTACGGTGGACTACTGCGCCCAGTAATCCCTCTTCAAGCCCTGCCAGCCCTCCTGGCTGCAGCTGCCCGACTTAACTGCCCATGACATTGCAATCCTCCCTGGCTCCACACCCAGCTCTGACTGTTTTCTCTCAGTACTCTCTGGCATGTATATCCAGTCCTCCTGATAGCACATGTCACTCACCAGCCCTCCTGGCTGCAAACCAGTGGTTCCCTCCTGAAGACTTGCAACACTAGCTCCCGCTGTCCTCTCTGACTCCTCTCTGTGCCTCCTGTTCAGATCCTTCATGGGTTCTTGAAAGGATCTGTCCTCCACCAAATCCCAGGCCCAAGGTCACCCCCCCCCCCCCAAGACTGGGGAGCTTCCTCAAAGACACTAACAGCCTAGTACTCCATCCTCAGTTCTTCCACCTGACAACTCCTCCCCAGCTGGCCTGACTCCAGGTATTTCAAGGAGGCCTGCCCCCTGCCAATCCTAGTTGGGGATTGGTCAGGGCTCTCTGAGACACCCCAGACAGCTCCACCTCTCATCCCCGATCTCTTCTAGAATCCTCTGTAGAGCGATGCTGTCTGTGAGTCACAGCTGCTACTCTGAGCCACTCCCAGCCTACACAGATCAAAATAAACAGGCCTAGCTTCCAGCTAAGCCTGCCAAAATGTACCTCCACTTTACAAATAAACCTAATTTCTAGCACCTACCTATCTACAAGTAGAAGGTGCTACAGGGGCATCTGACATTTTTTTTTCTCTGCCTCTAAATGCCCCTGCATGTTAGCCTATGTGTCCATGCACACATGGGCATTTAGAGGAGTTTAGAGGCAGAGAAAAACCCAACAGCCAGCGCATCCAGGAGTGGCAGGGTTTTGGCAGAAAACGCTTGACATGTGTCTAGGCACATTTAGGGGTTGAACATTAAATCATTTCAATGGCCAGAATAAACTATTATTCTGTCCAATGAAATCAATTAACACCCAAGTGCTTGATGCACCTAACCGGTTACAAGTGTCAAGCATTTTTTCTGCCAAAACCCTGCTGCCAGGAGGAAAAGCAAGAGATAGCAAAACGTCCAGTGTGCACATGGCCATAGTCTCTCTGTTTGCCTCTTCTTTGCACTGCAACCATCATATGCCAATGATACCAACTTTCAGTCTTTGCATATAGCTTCCCTCCCCTACCTCTGATATGGCTAGTGCAGCAGATCAAACACACACCAAGCAGTGAATTATGGGGGGAGAAAGAATTTTGCCACATGCCAAAAAGTTCAGCTATTTTAAGGGACAACTACAGTATAGAAGGGAGGTAGACAGGAACACTAAGGGCTTGTTCACACTAAATACGGCGACCTGAGTCTTTCTTCACATAACAATGCAGGTCACGTTTAGGACACATAGAAAACAGTTGCTTCCTATGTGCCCCATTGACACCACAATGCTGCACTAATGTGCAAAGAAGAAAAATGCAGCACATCATACAGCACCGCCCTGGAAAACAGACACCAGCCTGCACACTTTTTTAGCACGCCGCAAGTGTAAACAGGCCTTAAATTGTAGCTCCACCCAAAACAGGGAAGCTCCACTTGTTTGCTCCTTCCCCCCTCTACTGCCACATTCGGCACCTTTCGGGGGGTACCTGTTTTTAACAGGTACCTGCTCCCATCTCTGTGGCAAAGTCGTGACAAAGTCATTCAGAAGTTTGGCCCCCCTCCTCCTTCCCCCGTCGCCGGGCCATTCACAATGCTTTGTGCATGCACTGAAGGAAACCGGCTGTAAAGCCGCAAGGCTTCACTGCCGGTTTTCCTTACAAGAGATTGCGGCAACAGCACCCGAGAGCCGATTGAAAAATCGTCTGGTTGGCTGACATTGCAGGATCCCTGGACAGCTAAGTGTCCTATTATTAAAAGTCAGCAGCTACAGTATCTGGATTGCTGGAAAAGCTGGAGCTCGACTTTAAGGGCACTATACAGCACCAGAAGGTGCCTAGTATGCATCTATGCATTCAGTGTGATTTGTTCCATGATTAGACAGGTTGGATTCTAACCCTTCTTTTCCTGCAAACAGAAATGAAAACATCTTTGCCATTCTGAAGCTTCCCTCCAACCACTTTGCATATTATTTTATATATACTGTGATTCTGTACTTGTCAAATATGCTGCAGAAATCTCCCTCCACGGAGTCTGGCTGCAACCATATTAACTGTGGGCAGCTGAAGCTGCTGCCTGCTCACTTCCTGGATTTACACAGACACACAGAGGCACACCTCCAGCTCTGCAGCCCTGCAGCTTTCATTGGTCCTCTTATGACTCACCCCCTCCCTTCCTGGCAAAACTCTCACAAGAGTGAGAGAGAGAGAGCTGTGCATGATGTCATAAGTCTATTTTTTTTTACCAGACAAGAAACAGGAAGTGGGCTGTATAAGGGATTTACTGCCAGAAAAAAAAAATGTTTTACTATCCAAAGTTAAAACAACCAGGGCAGAAGATTTAATAGATGAAAAGTTGAAAAAATGACTGATGGTCCGCTTTAAGCATGCCCCTCTTTTCACCATTCCAATATAAGTTAAACCTATAAGGAAAAGTGAACAATAATTACATAGTTAGTCTAGCTGAAAAAAGATACAAGTCCATCCAGTTCAACCCATAGAGAAAACAAAAAAGTTGATTAAGAGAAAATAATGCCACGACATAGAAGAGGGGACTTGTTGAGAATGTTCCAACACCATTTATGCAAAATATTAATTTCTTTACATGGCTCGTGTTTTTTTACCACTCCATAAATTGTGTTCCAGTTTGCATACTCTGCGCATAAACTAATATATTAATTGCTCGTCCCAATATTACATTCCTGGCATTCACCGAGCCCTTTAATTGCACCTCTTCCACGTCACGCACAAGTAACTGATTATCATTTGCGAAGCACTGCGCCTTTCAGCGCGCCGTATGTTCCACCCTGTAAATCAAACAACAGATCTGGATATAAACACTCAGCAGTGCCACGCTCTTGTCCGTGTTGCCTTGTAATCTAAGAACCGCTTCAGTCCTGGACACCCTCCAAGACATAGGCAACATTCTTAAGGTCCGTTAAATAAATATTTCTCCATAAGGCTCCACACTTGGGAGGAAAATGAAAGTAAAACACAGTATTAAACCGGAGGGCCCCCTAATTGTTTATTCTGTAGGGCTGAATCAATCAGAAAGATGGCAGAGAGCCACCAGGAGAAATTGGTGCGTGCATGCATCTCTTTGCTGCAAGAACATAGAGGCACCCTGGTATGTGCTGGCTCTAATTAACATACCGGGCAGGAAGAAAGAGACGCAAGTTCTGGTGGCATCATTGGAGAAAATAATGTGTTTCCTTATTTACATATGCAACGCACACAACACAAGGCTAAATGCAGGCGGCGTACGGTAGGCACAGACTCATGAAGGCTGTAGGGGACATTAAACATCAACATCCCATCCAAGTTCCAACAGCTTAGCAAGGCTGAGCAAGGCACATCATTAATGCCACCATCCGTCCTAACAGGAAGACAGCCGTTATTGTATAACTTACTGGTCATTAACATGTCTGACAGAGAGGCAGGTGACAGGTGTCAAGCTGAGTCAAGATGGCAGATTTGTGACAGGAGTACAGTAGGCCTGTGACAGATCGTACATTTTCTACACAACCCATCTTGTGATTACATTTACATAGTTCTTGACGTTTTAAAATAATTTTCAGAGGCACAATAATGTTGTGTTGGTGAACCTCAGACAATAACCTGTGATACTACTGCAGGATGCTACTCTTTCCACCAAACTGGGTCACTGGAACGAGTTCATAGAATGCTTTATATAAGATATCCTTAAAGATACAAAATAAATAAAACAGAAATAACACATTTAAAGCAGGGGAGAGACTTCCCTCTTCTCCACCCCCCCCCTTTTTTTTTCATTAATAAAGCGCAGCCCTGTCCTCCTTTGCACATCACTTGCCTAGGCAAATGCCATGCAAGGTCCTCCCTTTGCCTTCTGGGATATGCACGTCACCTATCCTAGGAGGCATATCGATTCATTCTGAAAGGAGAAGGGGGGTGGGCCTAGCCATGCATCACCAGGAGGCACACCGGCTGAACCAGGATGGGCCAGCGTGTCTCTTGATGATGTCACAATCAACAAGGCAGTGCAGGCAGGGCCGGGACAAGGGGTGGGCAGGAGGGGCGGCTGCCCCTGGCGCAATGGTTTATTGCAGGGTTGGGGGGGCACCCTGACCCTAACCTTTAGGGAAAGGGGGCGCAGTTTGGCATCTTTGCCCTGGGCGCTGTGTGACCTTGTCCCGTTACTGAGTGCAGGACCCAGAGGTGGCAGAATACAAGAGGATCTCAGTGGGACAACGCTGGATCTTCTGGGTGGGTGAGTATCAGAAATGTGACGGGGGGCTGAAGATCCTCTTTAAGTAGATGAAAATCCCATCACTAAACTCTCTTATAAGCTTCAATATAGCAGACCTCATGCACATGGGTGCCTCGGGCCATACAATGTATAATTCAACGTAGCTAGTCAAGTTGAAAAAAGTTCATCTAGTTCAACCAATAAATAAACATAAAACCTCCATATACACAATCCTATACCCATAGTTGATCCGAAGGAAGACAAAAAATAAACCCCTATGAAGCATGGACCAATTTGGTCCAGTGGAAGTAAAAAAATTCTTCCTGATCCCCCCAGGAAATCCATGCATATTTCCTCACCCCGGAGTCACAGGTGCTGCATACAGCACATAATCAATGGTTTTATGGTCTTACACAAGTGCTTGCATAAACATGTTGTTTGTGGCCCTTTGCATGATTTTATCTGGCCCTTGGGTCACTATTCCTCCCACTGACACCAATAATGTGGCACTATTTCTCCCACTGACACCAATGATGGGACACAATTCCTTCCACTGACACCAATGATGGGACACAATTCTTTCTACTGACACCAATGATGGGACACAATTCCTTCTACTGACACCAATGATGGGACACAATTCCTTCTACTGACACCAATGATGGGACACAATTCCTTCTACTAACACCAATGATGGGACACAATTCCTTTCACTGACACTAATGATAGGGAACTAATTCTCCCACCAGTTAGGGGGCACTACTCCTCCCACTGATACCAATTATGTCTTTTTTTTTTTTACTCCCACTGACCTCCAAACCTATGGCATTGTTTATGCCCACCAATTTCGGGGAATTTTCTACATCCACTGGCCACAGTCCAGCCCCCTTACAGTTTGGAGGGCAGTAAAGTGGCCCTTTGTTTTAAAAGTTTGCTCTAGACTATCCAGGGTTGTACATCTGTATGCATGCTTCCCCAAGTACCAACGTATACTCATACACAGCCATTGGTTTTTATGGGCAGCTGTAAACAGCACCTGTGGCTCCAGGATAGGGAAATATGCCCACATTTTACGTGGTATGGCCCCAGGCGCTTGTATACCTGTGTAAAATGTGAATGGTTAGTGCAAAATTGTTGCTTTTACTTTGCATTTCCTTCAGATTAAATAAGATATACATTGGAGCTACTACGTAGATTTTCCTAAAGTTGCTTTGCCACACTACTGATTGCGTGTCTCTGTGTTTGTGTGTGTATGTATGTATATATATATATATATATATATATATATATATATATATATATATATATATATATGTATATATGTATATATATATATATATATATATATATATATGTATGTGTGTATATATATATATATATATATATATATATATATATATATATATATATATATATATATATATATATGTACGGTATATATATATATATATATATATATATATATATATATATATTTATTTATTTTTATATATATATATATATATATATATATATATTTATATATATATATGTACACACACACAATAGTTATATATATCTGTATATATTTATTTAATTATTATTATTATTATTATTATTATATATAGCATGTGTGTGTTCTTATGCTGCCTGTTCTCTTCCTACCTAATAGTAGAATGGCTTAATGACATCAATAAAATAAAGTTCAGGCAATACATAATAAAAAAAAAGAAATCTATATAAAGCAGAACATTGGATATCCATTTTAAAATTCTCTTTGAAGTCTGGCCTAATTTTTTTTTTTTTTAGGATAGTTGTTTGCTTGCTGTCACTCCCATGTGACAATAAATATTAATGAACATACTAAGTAGCTCTATGTGTACATGTGGGCTTGCAATAAATTATTAATGCATGTAATAAGGGCTGGCTTACTACAATATCCCTTTTCCATTTGGAAAATAAGCCGTTAAAAAAAAAAAAAAAGAGGCTTTCCTCTGGTCAAACAAAAAGGGCCTGCACAATAAAAATGAAAGCCATGCTTTTTTTTTTTTTTTTTTTTTTTAATTGCCGTAAAATGTGTTCCAGCTTGTAGGGTTATACTGTACGTGAACTCTGCTAAGGGCACTGTTGCCTAAATAATTAGTAAGAGGAATAAGAGCAGCATATGGGAAAATGAGGGTGAATAAGGGAGCTGGCCATAGCTGAGTGAATAGCTCACTTCCGTTAGCGTTCAGGCGGCCATATGCAGAGCAGGCCTGCAGAACTGCTTGTTTTACTTGTGCAAACTGTAAACTGTTTATGTTCTTTGTTAATGAACATTTGTGACATAGTAGAAACATTGTTCCAAGTGAATTAGTCCTGCAGTATTTCTACCTCCCAGCTGTTTCTTCTTCAATGGGTGGGGCACATGCAAGTCATTTCCCTATTAAATGAACACAATAAATAGTAAGTGATGGAGGACATAATAAATGTTTATGGAGCTATTCCGTTATATGTACGGAAACCCAAACCACCCAATCAGAGGCCAGGTTTCCATCTGCCCATAAACAGAAACGTTGATTGTTGATTGCTTAACATTTCTATTTTAATTTCTTACTAAATAAAGCCGACTGTAAAAACTGAGCCAAAAGTATGAACACCTGCATATGATAGCAGGAAATAACATTCCAAAGAGCTGGTGACATGTTCTTTTTAAAGTGAATCTCGTATATACAACGGGGATAACAAAGTTGTATAGCACAGTGAAATCACAGTTAGCCCCGGATCAAACTGCCGCAGCTTCCGTGCGACTTTGCAGCCGAATCCCAGCGTGACTTTGGCACGACTTGCATGCGACTTCTTTAACAGATGTCAGTGTAATGCCCTGTACACACGATAATGTTGGATGTGAGCTTGTTGTCGGAAAGTCCGACCGTGTGTATGCTACATAGAACATTTGTTGTCGGAATTTCCGCCAACAAATGTTTGAGAGCAGGTTCTTAAATCGTGTGTACATAAGTCCGACGCACAAAAGTCCACGCATGCTCGGAATCAAGCAGAAGAGCCGCACTGGCTTTTGAACTTCATTTTTCTCGGCTCGTCGTACGTGTTGTACGTCACCGCGTTCTTGACGTTCGGAATTTCAGAACAACATTTGTGTGACCGTCAGAAAAAGAATCCACGGTTTTGTTGTCGGAAAATCCTATCGTGTGTACGGGGCATTAGTCATACCAAAGTTGGGCCAAAAGTAGTGAAGGAACCTATTTCTAAGTCAGAGCAACTCATGTCACACCAATTAGAATGGTTCCATCGCATCAAATGGGGTGCGACTTCTGATGCGACATGTTCTTGTCCCATCAGTGTGAACTGGGCCTAATGTAGTAATGCTGCTAAATGATCAGCAGTGGAAAATCTCGTACTGTATATTTGAACTGCAATAGTAGAAAGTTGAATAGTCTGTTGTGTGGTTAGACCCCTGGTGCCAAACCTGTGGCCCAAGGGCCATAAGCGGCACTTTGGAACGTCATGTGCAGCCCTCAGAACCAGGCCTGCTTTCAGAAATGATGGAGCCCTGTACAGCCCACCTGACACGGCCCTCCCACTCATTTTAAAAAAGACCCCCCTTATGTGCTTACAGCAGCTGCCGCCACTAGAGGAGAGGAGGGAAGCTGGCAGTGCTGCAAGGCAGCGGGGCACACAGTGGGGCCTGGACAGTAGGAGGGTGGAGGCACAAATATTAGAACCGAGGATCGGTTTCATCAATAAGGCAGTACAGCCCACCCTCCTGCCTGGCAGGTGCCTGGGCCCCCCTTTTATACTAATGAGATCCAGGTCCAGTACAGGAGGGCCGGCTGTACTGCCTTATCAGCGGCATTGATTGGGGTAATAGCATTGATCTCAACTAGCCTCATGTAACGTTCCCAGGTTCATATTGTTTTCTGCAGCATATCCCCAACCAAAAAATGTATCCTGTCCACACTCTCTGACCCTCATTTCTTCTATTAGGTCTGCAGTTTCTGATGGTTCTCTTAAGCATTGCATATATTGACCATTATACAGGCATACCCCACTTTTAAGTACACAATGGGGTTTATTTACTAAAGCTGGAAAGTGCAAAATAATGCTCACTTCTGCATAGAAACCAATAAGCTTCTAACCCCACCTTGTTCAATTAAGCTTTCGTAATAAAACCAGGAAGCTGATTTTGATGCAAAAGTGAGCCCGATTTTGCACTTTCCAGCTTTAGTAAATAAACCCCATTGTGTACTTAAAAGTGGGGTAAGCCTGTATGTAGCAATTCAGTGACGCCAGGGGCCACAGGGTTTTGCTGGCAGCATACATCATATTTAAAAAGTTGCCTGTACTCCATCTGAACTTATACAGACATACATCCACTCATGTCTGTACGAGTTGGGATGTGTACATTCAGCACCCATGCAGCCATCACTAATTACACACTAGTTTTACATCCTCCTCAATGACTTATTATGGGGGTAATATAAACATTAATAGTGTTTAATCAGCAACGGCGGTACAGGCACCAAATTACTTTGGCCAGGCCTTAAGTCATTAAGAATGACTGAAGACCTGTACCTGCACTGCCTGCACATGGTTGATGGCTAAATGTTGGAGCGACAACTGAGTACTGTATAGGGTCCAGTAACACTGTATGCATGTAAACTTTAACACAAACTTTTTCTACTAGCCATTTTTAGACTTGGTGTCTGATCTATCTCTGTTCAGCCTGGGACCACTCTGTAATAGATCTGGCCATCAGTGGTGGTACAAGCTCCTTTGGCAAAAAGGCCAAAGTGTGTCCACTTGTGAGCTGTGACCCACAGTTCCTTGTAGATCCTGCTCTTTTTGAACCCCCTCTTATGGACGCACCCCAGCACCCCACCTCTACTGCCAACCCCTTGATTGGTTCTACTGGAGATGACTGCATTTAAAGTATAACTAAAGGAAAAACTTAATTTTTTGTTTTGGAGAGAGTAAAGAGGGATTAGAACACGTGTCAGTTTTTATTTCTGTCTGTACCCCCATTAGGGAAATTCACCATCTCTATTTGTCCTGTTTACAATTATCCTTTAGATTGTAAGCTTTATGAGCAAGGCCCTCCTATTCCTTCTGTATTGAACTGTATTGTAATTGTACTTTCCCCTCTCTACATTGTAAAGCACTGTGTAAACTGTTGACGCTATATAAATCCTATATAATAATAATAATAATAATAATAATAATAATAAATGAAAGTAAAAGAAAATCCCACATTTTGGGTTGTCCCCAGAAAAGTAACAAATGGGAACTCTTCCAATGGGGACACTAGTTCTGGTGATCTGAGGGTCCCCAAGGAATTTCCTTAATTTGCAGATATTTCCTATCATGTCCTGTTTGGAAGTAGGGCAGAAAGAGAAGGGAAATTTCCACAAAGGGACACAGATGGTGAAAAAAATCTGATAGTGGTTATAACCTCCCCTGGTCCTATCTAAAATTAAAAAAAAAAACAAAAAAAATGTTTGCCTATACTTCTACTTTAACAAATATGGGCATTCTGCGTGGTTACTGTACCTTTAGAAGGTGTGGCATAATATATAAGACATATAGGAGCCCTTAAGAACATGGTCATGTAAAGCTCCGATCAGGCAGGTACAGCAGACTTGCAATGGAATATTATTTCTAGCTCTATGAAGCAAGGAGCAGAGCCCCCTTCTGGAGACGTGTGCTGTATAGGAAATATTCAATCTCCAGCATAGCTTCTTACTTTATATCATTCCATGAACACGTGGACACATGTTTATTGATAATGTATATTGATAAAGCTATGTTATATAATACTTTCCCATTTTAATACAGGCAATTAATTTAATCATAGGAAAGTCTCAATGTGGGTGCTGAACTAAAATATGTTGGAGTCATGCTTATCAAATAATATAAAAGATAATTTTTTTAAGGTAAATGTTCTATTGATAGGCAAGTCACTTGTTTGGATGCTATATCAAAATACGTATTATAAGCTAGCAGGCCATAGGCAGCTCAATGCCTCCCCAAACCAATGGTGGAGTAACCTGGCTAGTTTCAGTCGATATGAGGGTTAAACATCTACCTTCCTTCTCATCATTCAGGAGAGGGAAGGGTCTACTAGGTCATCAAGTTGCAAGTGCTTTGTACCTAGAGCTATACATTATTACAGCCTAGGGAATCCATAATTGGCCATATCCTCACTTGAGTGTTATCGCTTATTGCCACTCTTACATATTGCAACCAATCAGATACATACTGAGATATTTATGACTCAAGTTTGAAAGGAAGAAGCTGAATGGTTCTTGGTATCTGAGTATCTTTTCAGAGAGGTTTTGATATGTGAGACCTGGCAACATTTGATTATTGTGCTCCAGCACTTAACGGGCAGTCATAGTTGATATTTTCGGTTAATTTACTCTTGAATATTCAGTAAGGCAACGAGAAACATATGGTAATAAACAGAAACAAAATAGATTTTATCTTAAATAATGTGGTTTTAGTCAACTGAAATCTGATTGGTCATTTGGGTTACTTTTGGGTTGCTTGGTGTAGATCTTTGTTCTGCTTTATACAATGTGGCCAATAAAGCTCCATTCTCTATTGTCAGCATCTAAGTTACTAAATATAATATACTTTAAGCAACAGCACAGTACAATAGACATACACACGCAGGTGTCCACAGTAGATTAGGCAGCAGCTATGCACTTTACCTAAAGCTTCACATACAAAGCATGCTTGGGGCCCCTAACGTTTAAATCTTGTTACTAATGCACCACGTGTCAATATGCCCAATTTCACAAATAAGGAATGTGTCAAAATAGACAAAAACCCATTCTTTAATGACGAGTCATCAGATTTTCTACAATTAATTCACAACTGTTGTGTTTACCTTTCCAAGTCGGTAATTAAATTGGAAGTTTGAAATTCCTATTGACTCAACGTACAAACATGTCTTGATCTAGTCCATAAATAAAAGCCTAGACCCAAAGGCATGTCATGGTATGCTTGAAGCTGTCAATAGAATTCTTTATTTCTCTTTGATACCATGTACGTGTGTACTGTGCAAACAAAACGAGCGTTCAATAAAACAGCAAAGGCTGCAAGGTAGAAAACCCATTCTACTGGTTGCTGAACAATGGGGACACCATTGGGGGCATGGAGTGGTGCCAATGGCCACTCACCTTGTCATTTCTACATGTACATTAACACAATGATAAATCTCCCTTGATTTTTTTACATATGGACATGGCTTGAGGTCAATGCATAAAGCTGACAAACATTGATGACACTATTAGGATCTTTATCTTCAAACCTTTCCTTCTATGATATGCTATGGAGACTTTCACAACTGTCACCAAACCAACATTTTAATACACTGTTATGGTTCCATATGATAACCAGTCATGTTCTCAAACTATGGACAAACATGCAAAACTCGTCTAAGTTTCTCCTTTATTTGGTACAGTGCAACATATTTAACCAGTACTCCTTCTGGTTGCAAGATTTTACAAATTAATGATTTATTGAGTTGTACCATAAACTATTTTAATAATCTCCATCTGCTTAATAGGGCAATCCGTGAATGCTTTCACATGATATGTTGGATGTGTGCTAAAGCTAAAACTGAAAAGGGAGGGAGAGGAGCAAGAAAAAAAGAGAGACAGTAGAAGAAGGAAAGGAAATGAACATGAGAGTGAGGGAATAGCGAGTGAAGAGGAGAGGAAAGGAGAGGAAAAGAAGGAGAGGTGGGTGGAGGTAAAGGGAGGAGGAGAGATGTGATAGCAGAATGAGTAACAGAGAAATAAAATGAGAGTGATGGAGGGAGGAGGAGAGGAAATAGAGAAGGAAAAAGAAAAGAAAGAGGGGGGGGGAGTTAGAGTAAAAGAGAAATATAATGAGAGAGGTGGGAGGGGAGAGAGAAAGCAAAAGAGAGGAGAAGAGAGGAAGAGAGAAAAGAGAGGAAGAGTGAAGTGTGTGGAGGGGTGGTGGGAGGTTAAAAGGATGAGAGAGAGAGAGAGAGGGGGGGGGGGGGTAGAGAGAAAGAGAGAGAACAGAGAGAGAGGAGATAAAGAGGAAGGGAGGGAGAGAGAAGAGAGAGGGAGAGGAGAGAGAAAGAAAGAAAGAAAGAAAGAAAGAAAGAAAGAAAGAAAGAAAGAAAGAAAGAAAGAAAGAAGAAAGAAAGAAAGAAAGAAAGAAAAGAAAGAAAGAAAAAGAAAAAGAAAGGACGAAAGGAAGGAAGGAAGAGTAAGGGGGGGGGGGGGGGTAGAGAGAAAAAGAGAAAGGAAAATTAAAGGGAGAGAGAGGGGGTAGAGAAAAAGAGAGAAAAGAGAGTAAGAGTGAAGTGTGTGGAGGGGTGGTAGGAGGTTAAAAGGATGAGAGAGAAAGAGAGAGAGAGGGAGATGGAGAATGATAAAAGAGAGGGCTAGAGAGAAAGAGAGATAACAGAGGGAGAGGAGATAAAGAGGAAGAGATGGAGAGAGAAGAGAGAGAGGAGAGAGAGAGACAAAGAAAGAAAGGAAGGGTAAAGGGGGGGGGGGGGGGGGTAGAAAGAAAAGAGGAAAAGTAAAGGGGAGTGAGAGAAGGGTAGAGAGAAAAAGAGAGAGGAAGGATAAAGAAGAGAGAGAGAAGGGGGGGTAGAGAAATGGGGGGGAAAGGGATTTAAAATGAGAGAAAGGGGAGATGTAAAGAGAGAAGGAGTAGAGAGTGGAAGAGGGGAAGGGAGGGAGGGTAGAATGGTAAAAGTGAGAGAGAGAGAGAGAGAGAGAAAGCGAGAGAGGGGTAGAAAGAAAGAAAAAAAAAAAGAAAGAAAGAAAGAAAATGGGAGAGAGAGAGAGAAAGGAGAGAAAATGAGACAGAGAGAAAGAGAGAGAGTGAGTAAGAGAGGGGAAAGGAGGATGAAAAGGAGAAGTAGGGGTAGAGAAAGAGAGAGTAGGAGATAGAAGAGGGTAAAGAAGAGCAAGGAAGAGGAGCAGAGAGGGAGGGGGAAATTGAGAAAAGGGAAAGAAAAAGAGTAAAAAATTTAGAGAGGGATGGGAGAGGATAAAGAAAAGAAAGAGAAAAAGAAGCAACAGAGATTCACAGGAGAGAAAGAACTTGGGAGGGGAACCAGAATGAGGACACGAGATAGAGAATGAGAGAAAAAGATAGAAAGAGAAAAGGCAAGGAGAAAGAGAGAGATAGGTAGGTGTATATGTAGACCACACATGACATGACCCATACTATCGCATTCCAATACTTTGCCTTGAACTGCTCTGCTACTGGATCAGTGCCACTCCTCAATAACATTACCATTCATCTCAGTTTTCTTCAAGCTTTCGGCACATCACTTCCAGTAACAGACATTAAAGTATGTAAAACTCTGCAAAATGCCTTCACCTTGCTTACTCCTCTTTAGGTCAGCACTGAAATAATGACATTCAAGTTTTCATAGCCTCCTGTTTTAAACTATTTCAAATAAGCTGCATTGTGACTGAGCTACGTCCAGTTCTTTCTAAGTTAAAATAAAAAAAAAAAGCAGAAAACATAAAAATAACTGACAGGTAATAAGGAGAGCACTGCTGGAAAGCAGTCTATGAAGCAGCTCCTTAATAAGTAGGCAGCGCAGAACAAAGGGCATACAGAGGTGCAATGAACTTGACTTATAGACAGTACTGGCTTTTGTTCTTAAAATGATTTCTACTGCTGGAGAAACTAATATGATTTTCTTTCCACCTTAATCCACTTATGGTTCTATTTTTCTTCTTTCAGGAGTATTAGGTGGGCTGCCTGAGGAATGTAGGTTATGAGCAGATGACAGGCTTTTTTTCTTACTGGTGTCAAATATTTCTAAGTGTGGGCTCTACAGATCTGCTGTACACACAAGCCTGTCCACATATACCATACAGGGAGCATGGGCAGCTTGGCACCTACACCTCACTGAAAGGGCTCAGCTGCTGCAGAACCTCTTGGCAAGACTGACTGAAGAATGGCTTTCTGTAAAATTCAACCAAGAGAACTGTGAATTCCATTTAATGTTGGTTTTATCTACAATATCTATACTAGCCTTTCACAATCCTTTTCCCCAAAGGAACCCCTAAAGTAATGTGTAGATCTCTGGGGACCCTAAGACCATTACTAAGAACTGTGAATCCTAAAATAAATTTAATTTTAAAATCCCAAATGTTGGGTTCATCTATAATATCTGCACCAGCTTTTCTCAATCCTTTTCCCCAAAGGAACACCTAAAATGATATTTAGGTCTCTGGGGACCCTTACTAAAACCAATTCATTCTTACAGTGGTGATCAGAGTGGCGCCCTTACAACCAGCTAAAAAAGACAATTGGTGTCATGTTGCTGGCTTTGCTAAGTGCCAATGACTCTGCATACAGGAGGTCTATCAGCCACAGCTCAAGGAAGCCCTAGCAATCTCTGGAGTAACCCTAGTGGTCCACAAAACCCTGGCTGAGAATCACTAATCTACACCATAGAGGCAAACTAGGGATCTGCTTTTTTGCAGCTATGCAATGAAGGCATCGGGGGGATCAATGGGAAAAATGCCTCTTACATTGGTAATCAGTAGGAAGAATGAAACTCTTACAGGGGTGATCAGAGTGCCACCTTTACTGCCAGCTAAAAAGGACAATTGGAGTCATGCTGTTGGCTTTGCCAAGTGCCATTGACCCTGGAACTATGCAGACAGGAGGTCAATCACCCAGAGCTTAAGGAACCCATAGCAATCTCTGGAGGGACCTTAGTGGTCCACAAAACCTTGGCTTAGAATGGCTGATCTATAACATAGAGGCAAACTAGACACCTGCTTTTTGCAGCTATGCATTAGGGCATTGGAGGGATCAATGGGAAAAATGCCTCTTACTTTGATAATCAGTAGGAAGAATGAAACCCTTACAGTGGTGATCAGAGTGCCACCCTTACTGGCAGCTTAAAAAAAGACAATTGGTGTCACTGTCATGCTGCTGGCTTTGCCAAGTGCCATTGACCCTGGGGCTATGCAGAAGGGAGGTCAATCAGCCACAGTTAAAGGAACCCTTATCAATATCTGGAGTTACCCTAGTGGTCCACAAAACCCTGGCTGTGAATGGCTGATCTATACCATAGAGGCGAACTAGACATCTGCTTCTTGCAGCTATGTATTGGGGGCATCATTTAGATTGCTTTACAATATATTCAATTTTTGTATCGCTAGGATTTGGTAATTACAAACCAAAAGAGGGGCTATTGGTACTCACATTATTATTATTATTGATATATATATATATATATATATATATATATATATATATATATTATATATATATATATATATATATATATATATATATATATATACACACATGTATATATATGTGTATATATACATGTATAAATTTTTTTTTTTGGGGGGGGTTGATTATTATTATTATTGATATATATATAATATATATATATATATATATATATATATATATATATATATATATAATATATATACACACATGTATATATATATGTGTATATATACATGTATATAATTTT